>BOPP01000014.1:9093341-9103768 GCA_017312745.1 Gryllus bimaculatus | reverse complement strand
TTAGCACTTACATCAATAGGGGGCGGATTTTGATAACCTAATCTCATCTCTGATTAGGGTATTCTACTGTACCTTTCTCGAAAACATTTTCTAATAGCAACAAAATGTAGTTCAAACTATTTATAAAACAAATATAACAAGGATTTTGAGTGCTGGATTTTTACAGAACCTATAAGTTAGCATTAATCAATAGGGGGCGGATTTTGATAACCTAAAACAACGCCAAAAATGATCAATAAAATGTTTTAAAAATAATTTAAAAATGTCTCAAAAGCAAAAGAAAAAGGAGTTTTTTTTATTTAAAGCAACTCTGATGAACAACTGAAGCTGTTGGATACATTTCTGGTGTAATCGAGCCTGCTTCTGTTCGTTCAAGTGAACTCAGCTTTCAAACTTTTGGTTTGGACTGTTCTTTACCAGAAAATGTATTTAGTTATCCCGAAATCCGCTGAACCGCCAATGGCGCTGACAGGCGTCACAGGAACCATGGATGAATACATAGCTCCATGTCAGGTACATGTTATTTCAAGGAAGTACCATTAAAATGATATTAAAATCACTGAAATCAACGGAAATGCAATAAAAATTACGGGAAAATGTAAAAATCACTTATTTGTGAAAAATGCGAAATAATATTAATAATAATAATAACGTATAAAAATGGGCCAGAACCTTTTGTCATAATATAAAATGAATTTTTACACTAAACGGTGTTTTTCTAAAGTAAAAAAAGACAATTCATTATAATCCGCTCCCTTTTCATCACTTATCACTTTTTGAAGAAAATCATTTAAGGGGAAGTTAATATTTTGAAACATCTCAATTGATATACACTTGATTGTAGGGCCAACAATACCGGGCAACTTTTATATTTGTATTCTTGTGATTGTACATTTTTTCTCAAGCAAAAAAACACGACATACTTTTTTTTAGAATATGCGCATTGTTCGCAGAATTTGGATTGAAAATGGAAACAATAGCCTTTCGAACATTTGCAGAACGTTAATGCACCGCGCGAGTGGAGACTGTGCTAGAGTAAAGACCCCAGAGGAAGAAAAAACGCCAGTGAGACAGCTGCAAAGCATTCAAGGTCGGCGCTCAGCAACGCAGAACAGACGCCAAGACACTTGATTCCTGGCAAGTCGGAAACAAGAAAAACATCAGTATTTGAAATTGTTTCCTAGTTAAATAAAACTGTTTAATAATAGTTTTCGAAATCCTTTTATTCTTTAACGTCTCTTATATTTACAAAGCTAATAGAACTTAATAAATGTTACACGCATATTTTTTGCAATCGACTTCTAATTCATCATTCAACAAGTTATTTTGTTGGTCTACTACTCCACCCTGTTTTCACCGTGCATCCCTCGTATTTTGAGATTCCATTTCGAGTAAATCCATCAGACAGAACGCAAGTGCCAATGGAGTTGAACCAGTCTTTCAGGTCTTACTTCACCACCAAGACAATCTCTTCGCTATGCGTCGAAGGCACTTGAATTTGTGTCGACCGCTTACATTACATTCGTTGTATCGTCTCGCTTGTGAATGATTTCGAATGCCCAAGCACCCGATCGCCCGTTCCGGCGAATTCGCGTGAGTCAGCCCCGATCTCGCTGCCCGCGGCCGCGCGCGCACCTGACCGCAAGGCGGGCTGAAGCGGAAAACGACGCACCTTTCGGCAGTTCCTGTAAAATGAGCGAGCTCGTTTTCTCGTCATCCATTTCTGTGATTTGAAACATGTAACAGGAGATGTCAGATGATATCATTAATATTGACTCAGGTTGGTCATGGAATGGCGATGCAAACAATTGATAAACCGGATATTGGGATTGTTCCATCCTAAATCAGTCAAGTTGAATGCGTTTGTTATTTAGGGTTTTTCCCTTCACATGTTCTGGTTAAACCAGATTTGTTTAGTACTTTTCCACTTTTACAGAGAGCGTTAAAACAAATGTTTCAAAATCATAGTTCGTAGATGCCCAAAATTTACTAGAGAGGAATATAATATCAGATTTTTAACAATAACAATAAGGAAAAACATAAATAAGGTTAATGATATGAGAACGTATTCCAAACTATCTCAGTTCCCTTTTCTTTGTTAAATTCCCGCACTAAGCACTATGAAAGGTGAAAAATTATATGTTTAATGTTACTATTTTTGTGAATTATTTTTTCATTGCTATTTAGATTGAAGCACTCATGGTTAAATACTATTCATAAGTAACATTTGCAATGCATCATCCATATTGTATTAGAATTAATATTGCGAGAAAAATAATGAAATACAATAGACATCACAATAAACATTATTGCTAAGAGCTTTCTAAAAAGTCACTATATTAAACGCTGGCATGTTCTTCAATACTATAATGAAGCATATTAAAAAATCAGTATGAAGTTTTATTTCAAGAAGAATGTAGTTGCAATGACCAGATGCATAAACTTGTTGGATAAACTGGTGTTAATGTGCGCCATCCCATAGATATTTGATTATTAAACCTGGAGAGACTTATTTCAATATAATTTGATCATGTCGTTTAACCATTGACTTTATTCACAATGCGTTGAATATAATAAACCTGAACTTTTTTAAAGATGCATGAACATTCCATTAAGATTTAAATATCGCTTACACATCGTATCACTCAAACTGGATTGAAATGCAATGCTTCGAGGAAAGTTTTCAATTAGCAAATCCACATCAAGATACTCGTGTCATTGTAAAGACATAAAGCTCGATTTCATAATCTAATGTGATACATACTTACCCTTAATCGATAGAAAGTGCCATAAGGCAATAAAGATATGGCAACAGCAATTACAAATACAAAGCCATAACGAGTTCTAAACTAATTCATGAGAGCAGGAGAGTCCGCTATCGCAAAATGGAAGCGTGCGCACAATACGATGTATAAGAAACTCAGGCTCTTGTATGCGACCGCTTTTTCACGTGAAGATTTTTTTGTGATGGCTTATTATATAGACAATTCGTGAATAAATTTTTTGTGTTTAAAATTGCTCAACTGCGTATATTTTGAATCCATTTGGATGCGCATTTTGGACGTCTTTCGTTGTAAAATAAAACAAGATTCAACTTCGTAGCTTTATTCAAATCTCAAAGATGTTTGTTATTAATTTAATATACCCATGACACTTTTGATATAGTGGGCGGAGAGATTGTTACCGTCAATTAGTTACCGCTGTTTTTGCATAGTAACGTAGGTAACATTATTTCAGTTCTGAAAATAATGACCACGCGGTTGAAAACATCTTCATGAATACAAATTCGATTTCTATACACCCTTGAATTTTTGACACTGACGAACTTTACGATACTGGCTAAAATTAAGCAATTTAATTATTTAATAACACATATTTGCAATTAAATAAAAATGTTTATTTTATTGCATTTTTAATGCATTCGTGTTCAGTTATTGCTAGTTTCCTTGTTGTAAAAAAACACGTGATAATTAATTAATTTTTCCTTAATATTAGACTAAATTTCCTGGTCAACTAGAAGACAAATGCCACACATCTGGTTCGAGAGCGCGGAAACGTGCAGATGCAGATGCCAAGGAGTGGTGTTGGTTGGTGTGCGTCCGTGCGATAACGCGCCTTCCTAAGCGTTTCCGCAGCAACGCCCGCCGCTCCCCTCGTTTGCTCGCGCGCTAAGGACCCGTTCTCGGCTTCTGCCGCAGATAAAAATCGGGCCGCCCCGAACCGACTTGGATGGGTTGTTCCGCCTGACTCTGTCCAAAGATATTTGAAACCACTCGCCTGGCCAACATTTATGGGCTGACAAAGACCAGCGTTATCGTATAGAGTGGGCGAGCGCATTCCATGGACAGACTATGGTAGTATAAACGAATGGTATTTAATGGATACATAAGTCACTTGCATTTTCAGTTGAATTATGTCCTTTGTATTCAGCCTTTTAATTTTGTGGAATAACACGTAATTTGTAATGAGTTTAATACTACAGCAAAGGCATGAAGGATATTAACAAACTATTATTGGTTTCCTACAGCACCATATAATATGGCCAAAAAATATTACAAAACATCTTGTTTCCTTTCTGCATCCTGTTCTCCTCAACTACAAAGTTTCTTCCTCTGCTGTATTTTCTCTTGCTTATCCGTATCTTCTGTCCTGGTTATCTCCCTGGGGCGTTTACTTAACTTCACTTGCAAAAAACCACAACCGCGCACAATGGTTCCATTCTGAGCTGGGTTGTCAGCAAGACGCTTGGGCCAGCCGCCCGCCTCGAGGACTGGTTTGTGTGCTCCCGGCGCGCCCGCCCCTCTCCTCCCGTCGCCTTCCTGCAGGTGTTTCGTGTCATATCCCCCGCGACAGCCCGCGTCGCCCCGGGCCGCTCGCGCGAGGGGGCAGCCACTAGGCCCGCGCCCAGATTGGTTCTTTGCGGCGCTTGAGCTCTTTTGGAAGGCGAAGCGTCAGGTCGAAAAGCGTCTCTTTTATGTGGGAGGGTGAATGTAGACCGTGGATAATGACCTGATATTGATACGCAGCATTTAAGAAGTTTTCCTCTGGTGTAACTTCTGATGTCGCAGTTTGTTAATTCAATGTTACATTTGGTGATATATTTTTCAATCATGTATTCGCCGGTTGAAGGATAATATTTTCTACATAACTTTTTCAGACAATTTGAAAACCCAACACCTAAATTTACCTGAGCTGCGTATCATGTTAAGCCTCAAACAAGACTATGTACATTTTAATTGAGTGGACTCTAAGGTGGGCATTAACATCTATAGATGTGCATGAAAATACTCTGACTACGAAGAAATATTCGTACTCTCTGCTCAGTTTTTTGTTTACGAACAGTCTGTCAATAATCATTAACTGTATTCGGCATCGGATATTCTCAACCTCTCTATTCCAAGAACCTAGCTCACCTTTAATAAAATTAGGGTCATAATAACCATAAACTTCAAAGTAATATATAATTGCAAATCAATTGATAGGCAAAGTGCATCATTTTTGTGGGGTCAGCGCCCGAGACGTTTTTCTAATCTTACTGAAATTCAGATTGAAATCTGCGGAACGTGTGTCTCTTGCGTGTTTGGGCCGAGGCGTTGTTGCGTCCCGAATTGGCCGCGCTCTGTTTCCCATTTCGCGTACGGCGCTAACGGCGCACTCGCGCACGCGCACGCGCACGCTAGCGCACGCACCGCTGGCAGGCGGCGTGCAACGACGCGGAAGGCGCGTGCCCGTGCACACGCTCTGGCGCCGCCCGCCCGCCGCCCGCCCGCCCGCCCGCCGCCCGCCGCCGCCCGCCCGGCTCGCACACTTGTCGCCAAATGTGCCGCCGCGCCGCCGCCTCCACCTTGTCCCGCGGTGCCATTGAAAACGCCCTCTCCTCTACCTAGTAGGTTTGCTTGCGTGAGGAAATGTTTGTGTGTAGGTGTTCTTAAAAAGTCGTGTGCGAAAAAGGGCTTTACAGTAGACGGGAACTGAATGGGAGACGCCCGAAGAATAATGGACGTGGTGCATCTGAAGTGCAGTTTCAATTTCATTTCATTTGAAGTTTATCTGAGTTGGAATGATTTCTTTGATTCTCGCCCTCGCGTTTGAATACCTCTGTGCTCTTATCTGCTCTTGTAAGTCCAGTCCTGGGAGAGGGCGCCATGACTCCCAAAGTCAATATTTCCTGTCATTTTACACAATTTATGCTAAATAATTACCGTACACAAATGTCATCTGTTGCAAAGCAATAATACGCTTAAGAATGTACTCGCACACATTTTTTTTTATTTCAAACGAACAATTTTCTTAAAAATATATATTTAAAAACAATGTATGGCGTGAGGTGATGTGTGAACATGAATATTGCTACCCCTTCAATGCTTTCAGGATCCGCCTCTGTTGTAAATGTATTGCCAACCCAACCAGCGCGTTTTAACAGTTTCCGACCAAGTACACTGCAAAAATAAGTAGGTTGTAATTGGTCGTTTAACTATCACGTTACTACCATTTATGCTTCGTAAGTAATCAGAAATATTTGTTTGTACTTCAGTAAGTTGAATGTGTAACATAATATAAAACAATACGTGAAACCTAATATTGGAATATTTCCAGTACATACTTCAGTAAGCGTGTTGATTAGTATTTAACGGAATCAAAGTAATGAAGTAATTTAGAAATCTACTCGTTAAAACTCTCGATGCCAGCGTTGTATATCACCATCGTAGGCATAACGATTACCTCGTTTCTTTGCCGCCGCAGTGGGACCTGCCTCCTTCAGACTCCTGTCACCTTCGTTCGCGTCATTCTGTTCTCCCCCCCCCCTCGCCCTGCGCAGTCACGTGCCTCTTCTTGCCAGGCCTTCTCCCATTGTCGGCGCGGCGCCGCCCCAGCTGCCGTCGCCAGACGCGCCGCGCAGTGGGCCCAAAGGGCGAGCGAAGAGCGAGCGAAGAGCGGGTTTTGCGAGGTTTGAAAGCATTTCGATGCGACTTCTGTCTCGCGAAATGGGAATCATCCCAAGAATTTATACCTGTAAGTTTCAATGAATTCGCATGTTTAAAACAATATACTGCGTAGTTCGTATGTAATTGTCTTTCGCATAGGGTCGACTTATATCAGTAGTAGCATCGTCCGGAAATACGAGTACTTTATTCGTCTGCCAAAGTCCCATTTGCTGTATTGTTTTCATAAATAACTATTTTTCTACAATTTTTTCAGTGTTAGTTTAGAATTAATGTTTGCGTTTAATATTGAGATTAAGAAAATTCAAATTTAGAAGAATGTCAGAGTATGTATTGAATACTTGAAGCTACAATGGTACGCCATTAGTACAAAGCCGTACGGTACAAAAAAAAATGTTATTTTTCCACGAGTTCTCTTTAATGAAACCAGTAATAAATGCAACCTTTCGTTGTACGGATGTGTATTCGTCACTACATTATTCTATGAATTGCGATTACTGTTGTTTGTTGCATGTCTTGCGTTATTATAAACAGGTAGACTCGTTCCTAGTTATTAGTCAATGTACTGTTCAAACTGACTGGGTGACCAGACTGGGTGGTCTCTTCATACCGGGATTCAAATCCTCGTCGATCCTTTTACATTTCTGGTAGTCACAGTGGGTTCGCGGTAGGTTTCACTTAGAGGTTTCCTGTATCCCCTGCGTCTCATTTCAACCTTACTCCATCGTCATCGTCACCCATGCATTCATCTCAGGTATGATGCAAAGGCTGTTACTGAGGATCATAATAAAGATTTTTGTCTCAAAACGACTTTCAAATACATTCAAGGTGAGTGTCTTTACATTTCGCATTTATTCTGCAACAGAATTCCCTCCTTTTGTCTTCTTAAACGTTTCGTACTTTTTGTATATTTTTGCACGGGCGCCTCTGATTCTTTTCGGTGCTGCGTGTGGCGTGGCGCGCGTGCCACACATTTCCGCGCCGCCTTCCTCCCAGCGACGGCAGCCGCGTGGCGTGGCGTGGCGACGCGCGCGTCCGCCTCCTCCGCACACGCGGCTGCTTGGGCGGTGCGCGGGAGGGGCGGGGTCAACGTCTCCGCTCCTCGCGGACCACACCGCCCGCTGCCCTGCCCTGCCCTTGCCCCGCTCCGCCGCCCCGGCTCGCCACGCTCGCCCCGCTCGCCCGCTCGCCCCGCCCCGTCCGTCCCGCCGCCCTGCCCGCCAGGCCCCGCTCCGCTCGCTCCGCTCGCCCCGCCCGCCCCGCCCCGCTCCGCCCGCGCTCCGCTCGCTCCGCTCGCCCGCCCCCGCCGCGCCCGCTCCGCTGCCCGCCCCGCCCCGCCCCCGCCCCGCTCGCTCGCCGCTGCCCCGCTCGCGCCCCCCCTCGCCCTGCCCCGCCGCCGCCTCCCCACCGCCGTCCCTCCCCGCCCCCGCACCGCCCGCACGCCCTCGCCCCATCCGCCCCGCGCCCGCCCGCTCACCGCTCCGCTCGCCCCGCCCCGCCCCGCTCGCCCGCCCCTCGCCCTGCGCCCCGCTCGCCCCGCCCCCGCCCGCCCCGCGTATTTGAGAAGGCATCTCCTCGTTCTCTGCCGCCACCGCTACCGCTACCCGTGTGTTTATTTGAACAGGGCTTGAGATAATAGGGAAGAGTTTTCCGAATCTTGTGAGCTCTCAGCTGGCAAAGTAACTACCAACCGACCGGAATCAAATTTAAACGGTGTAGGACAGATTACAGAACGTCCTCTGATGGGTTCTCTCAGAATGCTCTTCAGTGAATGTTGGACTACTTCGAATGTTCGGACGCCCGCCGCTTGATAGTGACGGCATCATCACACGGTCATTACCGAGTGTTCTATTGAATGTAGTACATAACATCCTCAAATCTAATATAGTGCAGCTTTGCGGATCGAATGTCTACCACTCTATTATCAATATCTGTGCTTCCTCTTTGGTGCGAGAGGAGTTGGTAGTTCAGTCAAGTTCGGACTCAACATTTTTTAATTGCGAAAGTACATTGTAGTATTTTTTTAAAGTGAAAAGTGTTGAAAGTAACTGCCGTCAGTTGCTTTTTTGAGTGATAGAATGACCAGGTTTTTTTTCATAGGCAGCAGTTTAAAATCTTTTTTTCTTGCGTTACAAGTCTCTCTCTTTGATACAAATGTATAGAAGAATAGTGGTTTTTTTTTGTTATTTTTTGTGTATTCCCCCCTCCTCCCTCAAATTACAGCGCAATTTTTGAACATTACTTGTACATTTTGGGAATTGGATGTATGCGAGTTTAATATCAGTTTTAGGCTTTCACGATTAAAAAGACAAGTAACAAAGAGCATATGACCTTTCGAGTTCAAAACTTTTAAAGAGTTTATTGCTGTTTGTAATAAGCCAGCTTTGATTTACATTGAATATTCTGTCGGCGTTTGTGATTCTCTCTGAAATAAGCTTCAGAGATGGACACCACGGTCAGTTACAGCTTCTCTTACGAACCTAGTGAACGGAGTGCTGCGGCGTACGTATTTCAGGATAAATTGGGAAACAAGCGATTTTAATGAACACGAACCGGGAGGCGGGCTTCCAGATGAGTTAGTGAACCGCCAAGTGCAGTCGCCCCCTTTCCCAGAAGGCCTTGTCCGTTGTGCGCTCGCGGAGGAGGTGGGGGCGCGCGATCGCCAGGTGAGGGGGCGTGTCCCGCGCCGTGCTAGCGGTCGGCGCGACGCGCGTGAGGGGCTCCTGCATGCCCCGTTGTGCGCGACATGTGAACAAGAAGTTGGCCCCGACAGTTAACAGAATTTTGCGGATGAGAGGCGTTTCCGGCGGCTTTCTTCGCCAAGCAGCAGTTGGCTCTTTGCAGGCACTAGGGAAAGAAAACTAAGATAACGAGAACTGCTTAATAATTATAAAATAGCATACAAAGAAATTAAAAATGTAGAACTTTAAATTACTTCGCATTAGTTGTGCAGTTTTGCAATTTTCCTCTGTATATTTATTATTAACCTGTATATTTTCCCCATTCACTACAGTTTATTACATTCTCATAAATGAATCGGGTGTATTATTTGGAAATTGTAGATTGTAATTCATTTGTTTTGTCTTGTTTCAACCGTATGAATCTTAGTTAAAGAGCTGCAGATGTCAAAAATATTATTTTTCTTCGCTTTCTAATATATTAAATCATTTCGCAAATCAATAGCAGTGGCTAGTGGAAAGAAATCTCAAAGATTGAATTATTTTCATAGAGAAGTAGCTGAAGATTATCTATTACAGAAATAACTAGTTATCTTATGTCAGCACATATTTCCTTGCAGTATTTGTAACGGCGTTGCATTATTATAATACTGTAACGTTTCTCCGTGGTGAATTAAAACTCACTCACAGGTATTATTTTCACAAAAACGTTTATTTCGTTTCTTAATGCTACACTAAAATACTTGATTATTCGCGAATAATCCGGAACCGTCCAGTGCGCGGAGGGAGGGGTGGCGCCGGCGTAAGTAATAAGCGCAGCGAATCTCGGCAGGTGGTATAATATTCGTTACAATACTATTTAAACTTTCAAAAATGTTTCCAATTAGCATTTTTTTCTCCACGATGGGATATGAAACATTTTAATTGAAAACATTGTGAACTTAAGCAAATTTCGAAAAATCAGTGAGTTCAACGAAAAGTAGACCTAGTTATTTTTATAAGCAGACTTAATTTATTCGAAAAAAATGAATAAAAAAACTTAACTATTTTTAAGCAAATGTTGAAAATGACGAGGCTTTATGTTTTGTACCGCCCAAAAATAAAAATATCCGTTACAAATTCTTAGGATTTTGAGGTCGCTGAGATCGATAGAGGAATATAAATTTTGGAGAAAATCGTGTGAATGGCTTCAGGTGCTAGTGTTCACCTTAGATGTGCTGTGTAAACCAATGTTTCGATATTAAGGACAAAAGGTGAATTCTGGCTTCATCGAGTATTACAGAAAGTAATTTACTACATAAAGGAA
>BOPP01000014.1:9058578-9093329 GCA_017312745.1 Gryllus bimaculatus | reverse complement strand
GTTTTTTTTTTTTTTTAATTTTTTTTTTTTTGTTGTTGTTGAAAAATTGTCGCTTTCCTTCGTAGCAAGACTATACTTTATCTTAATTACGTACGTATTGGACAAAAAAGTAAAAAGGATTTTTGAATTACGGTGGCGTAAACTGAATGACCATGGAAATACATAGGTATACTATTGAAATGTTATGTGCGATAATATATATCATTAAGAATCGTTTACTCGTCAGACCACAAACAATGAAAAGGGTATTTTAACTGAAATCGTCTGACGATGTGTAAAATTGCCGAAGAAGATAGAAAATACCATAGGCAGCGAAATTACACAATATTAGGTTGTTGCGTCAGAGCATGACTGCAGCACATGATTACAGAAGGACACGTGATTCGACTTAATGCATAAATTGAAATATAATTGTTCGATGAAACTCCCATGGCATTGAAGTAACTGAAATATTCAAAGCAATTTAAAACCTGACAGGCAAGAAGGAAGAAGTTGAAATGCAGTCAGATTAAATTTTCCGTCCTGAGCGTTTCACTATACGTTTACGAAGTTAAGCTTTAAATATAACTATTAACAAAAATAAATCTTTATTTTGAAAATTCGTTTAGAGAATTATTTTTTTCAGGTAGACAAGAAAATAGACTGATTTTTGTTTTTAAATTTTGATTGATATAATTGATTTTGAATAATTGCTGAAAGAAAATATCTTGGATATTTTTAGCCCTTTTTGTTCATCTCTCTCTTGAATTTCTAGTGACAATATCTCCATAACTGGCCGTGGTAAGTGCATATTATGCAAGTGAAGTTTTACTATTGTTTTTGGTACGGTTAAGAGACACGCAGTTTGTTTTGCGGAATGGAGGATGTTAAGTCAGTTTTGATAATAGGTTGGCGGAATATTTATAGTGTTGATTTCTAAGGTGAAAAATTTATATTTATTAGTGTGGATTCCGTTTGAATTTTTCTCCTAAGTAATGTCGATAGCTACGCTGGACAATAAAACTTGTGACAGACACATACGAAAAAGTTTGAAATGATGAAAAAATAGTAAAATGAATTTGATCAAATGGTTAATTAAGAATTACAATTAAAAGTACAAAGACTAAAATTCATTAGACAATGATGAATCGGCTAGCTGCGGTTTCTGCGTGTTCGACTCCAGATTACATTTGTGATAGATGATTACATTTGTGTTGTGTCATGATGCAGCCTATGCCATTTATCCCAATCATCACATCTTCAATCTCCATTTTCTGCTCAGTCCGCTTCCTTCCCGAATGTTGTCTAAATGAGGTATGAATGTGTGTGCGTGCATCCAGACAAGTAAGCTCCACAATGGTCAATCGACAGTATGCGAGCGCCACCCAGCCTCTCTCCCTGTAATAAGGTTCAATGGTAGAATCAAGGTTCCCTGGGGTGTAAAAGGACCCAGGAATTAACTGAGGAACGGGAGCGTCAGCTGATGTCCAGAACGGCTAAGCATGCGTTAAAATGCCTAAAGACTGTGATGATTACGGCAATGTTGACGATGACGTAGGACGTCACGTGCGCTTGGGCTTTTAAAAGCCACGTGAACGCCATCCGATCGTGTGTTTGCCTTGCCGTCTCCGGCGCTCCACCCAAATCTGGCACGCCGTTGGGCTAGGCCCCGTTGCTTGGCCGCCGCGCGCGCTCGGTGAGAGGAGGGGAGATGGGAGGGGAGCTCCCGGCCGCGTGACCACGCGCGAATCCCACGCGCCATCCGTCCGTCCGTCTGTCCGTCCGCCGTCCGCGCGCGCCCGTAGGCGCAAGGCGAGTGAGAACGAAATCCGCTAGCCTTGCGGGGGCGTCCTTGAGGAGGCGGCGATGCCTTTGCGGAACAGTCGCGCGTTCGGCCGCCGTCTGTTCGTCGACGTCTGTTCGTCGACGTCTGTTCGTCGCCGTCTGTTCGTCGACGTCTGTTCGTCGCGTTGCGCGGAACCGTCGCCGTCGCCGCCGCCGTAGGCCTCATGGGCTTCGCGTGACGCGCCTCACGGCGGAAAGGCGAAGCGAGTTCCCGGTAGCGCCGGGTCGGGTCGGGTCGTCCTGGCCCGTGCGTGTGTGGCAGCCTCCAGCTCGCTATTCCGCTGGAAGCGCGACTGTCGCGTGTGGCCCTCACGCGGGTTGTCAAGGACAGGAGGACCGTGGCCAAATCTGATCGTCAAATGCCGCTTTACGGAGATGAACATTTGCTGGCTTAGGAAACAACACTGCAGGAAGTTGGAATTTCTGTTTGGTCAGTGCTAAATTAATGGGTATAAGTTTCCAGCTTCCTGCGAATTATAACTCAAATTTTAAATGTTTCAAGGCTTATTAAAAAATTAAATCCTGAAACACTTATTCGTATTTTCAAAAATGGAGAAATACGAGCAAACTAGAGGTCTGCATCATCAAAAATGCTGCTGAATAAAATCACGCAAAGTAGTATTTCTAAACGTAGCTCGCACCCCTATCAAGAACATCAAATACGTTTTGACCATTACTGCAATAATGTAGGATAGTATAAACGAATTTACATACCAATAAAATCAGAAAATAAATTGCTGTTACTTAAACAAAACGTAAATAACAAGTTTGTAATGGCTAGTAACCTCTTCCTTGGGGTCTTGCAGTTCAGTCCTAGCAGTGTATATGTGTGTGCAGGAGTATGAGAATTAAGTCCATACCCGCAATATGAGAATAGGCGGAATGACTCAATCTAATAATTGCCATTTCAGTCCAAAATCGAAAAAATATCGTTGTTTTGTATTTGTTTTGAGTTTCTGTTTATCTTTCGACGCTGTGGCTACATTTCACGTGGCCGGAGGCAGCACAATTTTTTTTCAATTTCCGCGCTCATTTGAAATTAGTAGTGAAACAAATATTTTCAGATGACAGTGTTGTTAAGATAAATAATAGGATACGTAAATAAATTTTAAAATGTTGTAATGTTCATTATTTTCGCCTCATTAGGTTAAAGAAAGAGAGTCCAATAATTAATCAGAAAATGTAGGGGATTGAAAGTGTGTCTTAGCTTACCGTAATGAGCTACAATTAAAATTTCATTTGGTTGTGCATGGTTCCTCAAAGTGTATTTCTTCTTAATGCACTTTATGCGTAGGTTGATCATTGCATCTCCAATTAGAAGTCAGGTACAATTTCGTGAATGCACACAACATTGCATTAAGCTCTTCACTCATGAAAAAGAAATGAAGGCAAATGTTAGTATAGTGTCAGAAACCTTCCTGTCGTTTCAATTTTTTAAATTGTTGAGTACGTTTCGCTGGAACAGTGCGTGGTCGAATGTATGGCATGAAATGCGTATAAAGTTCCTAAAACGTGTGGACAAAAAATAGTTCAAATAACAACTTAAAATCTTCCCTTTAGATTTGAGTTCGTCTATACAATTCTAATGTAAAGTGTGAGTGAGTGTGTGCAAATTTCCGGAGAACGCAGGAAATGTACGTTCCATATATTTAATTTTGTAATAACATTAATTCATTTTAATTCTCAATATTATTAGGAATTTAAAAACTACAAGTTTTGGAGGGGAACATATTTTCAATCGGAGAAGTGTTTTGCTGCGCCATTCCGACGTCTTCCGGCAGAGGAGCTTTTTAGGAATTGCGTCGCCTGGAAGAAGCTGCTCCCCACGGCGCGTCCGTTGTTCGCCTGGACAGGCGACGGCTGCCGCGCGCTCCTCGCGTCCCGCCGCTGCCTCCTTCTCGGCGCGCGACCGGAAGGGCTGCCTCCGGTTGACAAAAGACGGCGTAACTGTACATCCTCCAAAACAACCTTGCGCGCCATGAAAGATTCAGGGAGATCTGCGCTCCGCGGTTCTTTCTTCGGAATTCTCGACGGGTTTTCTTGTTATGGTCTCTTCCGGCCTGGACGTGAAATAGAGATTTCAGGAAAATACTATTATTTTCACCTTATTTTCACATTTTGAGTTTGAGGAAACGTGTTTCTCGAATGTAATTGGGAAAAGAAACTTCCTTGAACCGAAAAGGCACAAAATTGAAAAATAATTTCAGACATGTTGAATAGATTAAAAATTCATTCAAGACGAGTTGTGCATTAAAAAATGTTTTGAAATTTTTAATTTCAATTTTTTTCCTCAAAATTGATTGTAATTTGTTTTTGGTTCACCGAGTGGCTGGATGACTAGAAATTGTAAAACAAATATTGACTATTAATGTTTTCAGAATGTGTGAACGATAGTGTTACGTCAACTACACAAAACAACTTTACAAAATTCAAGTGTATGATATTTATAAATAGATGGAGAAGATGCCATAAATAGAACAAATGTTTTGACCAATAAAGTAAAGAAAGAATTAGATTGTCAATTAGGTAGTGAAACTGGTAAAGTACTAATGAGATCGTATTAGAACCACAGCGCCTGCATAATTTTCTGGCTAATACCATTAAGTTTGCCGCATAAGCTTTTATTTATTTTTGCCTAACCAACTTACCGTCTCCAGAGGAGGAGCGCGCCTTTGCGAGGCCCACAGCGGTGCCTCTGTGCGCCCCCGGCTCATTACGCGCCTTATTAACCGCTGTCAGCGTTGCCAACTGTGCAAGCGAAGCGTACAGCGCCTGCCGCGGCTCCGCCTGCCGCCTCCGCCGCGCCCGTTGCTGCAAAAAGCGTTCGGCGGCGGCGGCGGCGGCGGGGGCGAATTACACGGTGACGTCAGCGGCCACGTGACCGAAGGCCGGTCGAGGCCCGATGGACGGTGTCGCGCCGGCCGGCGGAGCGCCCCGCGTCTCCTCTCGCGGGTTATTCCTCCGCGCCCACCGCGCCCGCCGCCTCCACGCCGCCGCCGAACGCCGCGCGGTCGGCCGACCCGCCTCTCGTCGCTCCAATCTCGAGACTTTCTGCGAACGGACACGGCCGCGCCGGGCTTCCTTTCCGGGAGCCGCCACGCGCTCGCTTTGTCTCGCGTATGAGTCGTGTGGGGATGTGTGTTACGGCTGCGGAGGAACACTATCGCCGGTGTATCTTCGGGAGCTGTTTATGGGGTCGTAAAGGGAATTATTGTGTTGGCAAACCAGTCGAGAAAATTATCGAAGTTGTCCAACTATCACTTACGAGAAACTGAGGTAATTAAGATCGATAATGAATTTAAAGTTGTACATTTCCCTATTGTTTCTTGTAAATGACCATGTGTATGGTCTTTGTAATGCTACTAGAAAAGTTAGCGTCTTTTCTAATAAAAGAATCAGGAAACAGTTCGAGAAACCTTCAGCGTGTTGACAGCTCACTTCGATCTTTTATCGAGCGCATGCCAATGAATTGACCTATTAACTCGCCAAAAGCCCTGGTAGTCAACCCTTGTTTCTAACTCGAAGCAATGCATATAGTATTCAAAGTTCAAGCCTCCTGTAAAATAGAAATTGTAAACACAAGGAGAGAGAAATTGTCACAAGGAAAAACCGCTGTCTTTTTCGCCCCATAAGTACCATATTATTAAAATTACTTCTATCTTTAAAAATATTATTTTTATGTTTCAATATTCTTTGTATGTCATTCTCAGCAGCCTCAATTCTCAACATGTTTGTAGATTCTTGTTTTCTTATTTTTCTTGCGTTTTTTGTTTCAAATCTACATAAATATTTTACTCATTCCGCGATTTTCTCATGCGAATTTTCTTTTCTTCTTGCTTGTACAGTTTCCTCCTCTTGAACGTTTACAATACTACTCATCTCGAGGCTCGAGGTTTTTCGAAATGCAATAACTTAAAAATGAGAAAGACCACTTTCGTATTTTATATTCATAATTAACACGCGTAAAAATTAAAGTGTAATGTTTTACATTGTTCAAAGAACATAAATTAGTATCACATTCGGAAGAAAATTACTCCCTTCCTCTCTAATTTGTCTCTATTTTCTTGATCTCTCAAGTGAATGTCAAATAAATTCTTTAAAAAAATAATATGAAAAGTTTGGAGCAAGAAGGATATAAGTGGTATTGAGAAAATTCATTTTTCAACATTGAGGTACTCTAGAAAATCATAGGAAAGTCAGTTTTTTCCCCCCTCTACATGGCAGTGAATACTTCGAGTTGACGAAATAAAAGTTTCAACTGTCCAATCGTACTCCAACCTCAGAATTTGCCCCACCGCACTTGCACGCCCTGTGCCCTGGATCTCGTGGAAGAGCGCGTGCGCGGGGCGCGTGCCGTGTGTGTGTGGTTGGTTTGGGGGGGGGGCGTGGACGCCGGGAGGCTTGAGTGCCGAGCCGCCTGGCCGCGGGGGCGGCGCGGAGGGGCGCGGCGCTGCGCGGGGGCGCGGAGCGGGGTCGCGGGGCCCACGACTTCCTCCTTCCACGGCCGCCTGCATTCCTCCTCCTCTCCTCCTCCTGCCCGCCTCGCCCTTCCCGCGGGCGGCGGCCGGGCGTCTCGCTCCGCAGCCGTGCGCGAGAGCACTGCCCTCTCGCCTGCCTCTCCGCGGGCGCTGCCTGCGCGCGCGGTGGCGTGGGGACCGCCGAACGGAGAAATCTCCTAGAGGAAAATCGGGAACACGTTCCGCCCTCGTTGCACTCTGCGAGTTACTTTATAGCTTACTGTTGCACAATTCGAGCGTATACACTTACTGAACAGAGTAATTAAATAAATTAAATAATTTATTAAATATATTAATTAAATTTAATAATCTTATAAAAATTACTGTCCTTTATCACATTTACAATTACTATTATTTGACAACGGTCAATTTTGAGAGTTTCAATAATATTTTAATTTACGAATTCGTTGGCGTAAGGGCTTGGAGTAGTAATTAAATGCGTGGAATTGACGGCCGGAGACTCACCTGCCGTGGAAGGCGCGGGTGTTTTTACCATGTGGTTGTGATGGTGGACTTCTCAAACCATCATGTATCCTACATACCGCTTATCCATCCATACTAAATACATCTATTATAATTAGGAGGCGGGTTTAGATGACCTAAAACATCAAAAATCAATACAATGCGATTAAAATATTTTGAAAATGCTCTAAAAACAAAGAAAAATGACCTAAAAAATTTGATCAAAACCACTTGAGACGAACAACTCAAGGTCTAGATATGTTAGTGATGTAATCGAGACTTCTTCCTTTTGTTCAAGTGAACCCCGCTAGCAAACGTTTGGTTTGGACTGTTCTCTACAAGAAAATCTCTGCCTATATTAATCGCGATATCGGCCGAACTGACAATGGCGCCGATAGGTGTCACAGGACCTTAGATTACATAGTTCTCCCTAGCTGACATTATACTAGGAGTGAAAAACTCGAATAGGCTATTCGCAATTCTGTGGTGAACATATGTTGCATCTCGTAAATATTATTTGAACCAGGTACCATAAAAACTATGAAATCATGGAAAATGTATTAAAAATTACGTAACGGTAAAGATTTTAGTCGGAATCGACGACAAACGCAAAAAATGACGTATACAAACGGGTCATTTCCTTTGGTTATAAGATAAAATGAATTTCTATACTAAACAGCTTTGTTCTAAAGTGAAAAGAAAAAATGACGTTTCCTTTAAATCTGCCCCTCATTATAATTTATATCTCATGATTGCCTTGTCAGTTGTCACACATGTGAAGGCAAATGTCAGTATTTACTGATCCAACAAATGGGTAGATATAATGGCATAAGCCTCTTCTCTCGCTTACACCAAGAAATTTTACTGGCATTCAATGTATTCATTTCATCAATGCCCGAAGAACGGTCAGAAGGCATGTATCACAGTATTTATAGCATTTTTATCTTTAATTTATATATAATTCACGAGGGGAAGTCAGGAAAATTTATTGACGTTCATGAGAGAAATGTAATCAGTATTTCACTACATGGGTGCTTTTCAATTTGTAATGAGAATCGAATGTGCATGAAAACCATTCCGTCTTTGAATGTATGCAATGGAATATAATGACGAGTACTTCGATGTTTTTATGTACGTACGATGCCAGTAATAGATGTTGATGAAATAAAATTATGCAAATAATTCGATTATTATTTGTAGTATATTCCGCGATTTTGAAATCGCGGAATCATCAAGGAAATATTTCTCCAAATTATAACACGTATTTAGGATCCTAAGTCTCTGATGTAATTTCGAAATTTAACTCTTGGTTAATGCACGAATTACTAGTCTTTTCCCCGTATCATTTGATCATTAGTAGTGTAAACAACGGTCCAGATGTGGAGGAGAATTCTAGAGGCTGGTTGATCTGAACGGTAGTTTTTCCGTGGTTTCTCCGATCATCACCGGACGAATACCGGAGCAGAACCCTAACAAACTGGCCCCGCACTGCACGCGATCATTCCTTCCTCTTGCTTGTCCTGTCCTCAGCCCTTACATGTCGGGAGCTTTATCCCGACTGGGGCGGTGCCCCTCTGATGGAAGATATCTGGTTGTGGGAAAAAAACACTAGCCGACGGCAGGCCGTATCTCGCCATTGCGCGGGGTAGATCACCGCCAGCTTCCGAGGAAAAATGGAACTAATACCTACACTACACTAATGGAACTAATAACCTTAGCAGTTGTCGCACCCGGAATCCCTGTCAATCACTCGATAGCATTGCGTGAAGCGCGCGCTGCTTTTGCCCGCGTCGGCCGCCGGCCTGCACCTCGCGGAGCGGCGGGGCGCTTCCGGTCACGCGGAGCTGGGAAGCAGCCCGCGCCGCTTAAGGCTGGCGCTTGTCCGCTCAGACCTCTTTGGCGACCGCGCGTGAATGAGGGAGCGGCGTGTCGAGCGAAGGCTGCTTCTCCCCTCAAACTGCCCGCCTCCCCTCCCCCAATTTCACTCCCGCTCCCGCTCGCCCTTCTCTCCATTCCTCCCCTCCCCTCTCCATCCTCGCCCCCCTTTCTTCGTCCACTCTCCCGCTCTTCCACCTCCTCTTCTCTCCCACCCCTGATCTCCCTCCGCGCCTTCCTCCCCTTTCCCTCCCAGAGCTCGCCTCCCCTCTCAAGTGCAACGTGAGGTGCACTTATCAAGATGATGTTACCTCCTCGTATTCCTGGGGTAAAGCTCACAAAATTATTATTTATAGTATTTCACCAGAGTTTCCTAACTACAGTTGGGTCATAGTTTTCGAAGTGGTTAATATAGAAATGTCTATAATTAGAACTATCGTACCTCCTCATTTATAATTTTTATTTTGAAAAAAAACAGTCAATATCAAGGGAACATTATTAGGAATTCCTAACCCCGACTGGCGAGAACGTTTGTCATTTCTGCTACGTTTCTCTCTTTGCGCTTATCTCCGTTCCCTTCACGGATACCTCGGGAATTCTAATGAAATCGCAATGACCCAATTGTCGGGAACAGCCATATAAATTGAGAGCAGTACCCTCTCTATATATCAGTCACGCCTGTTGGGTTAGAGGTCCTTCGGAGTTAACCGCGGCGGGGGAGGAGCGAAGGAGGAAGCTGGAAGGTGCCGGGGGGCGTGGCGGCGCGTTATTTACTGCCGAGTACTATCCCCCCCCTCCCAGTGGTTGCAGTTACCACAACGTTCCATTACCTCCCAGCGTTTTAACTGCCTCTCATCCGTTTATTTCCCTGGGACTCGTGGGTATGGCACGCTGAGCTCCTCTGCAGCCGCCATTTCTGATTTCGTTATTCCTCTCTCCTCGCTTACATTCCTCCTCCTAACCTTCTCGTACCATCATTTTACCTTTCCATCTTTCCTTTACCATCTAAAATCATCTTAACTCACGCGTTTCGTACCGCATCGCGCTTTCCATCTCATTCGCAGACGTAACTTGAAACCCCATGAACGCCACTTCATTATCGTGACTTCACCTCATCCGAAATTTGTCATTTTAACTCCGACAATTCTCGTCCCGCCTACCGTCCTTTTTAAATATTTCTTACGTTTTCCGATGGGTGACGTCTTCGCAACCTTTCACACTGGCGCTGGTCACCGCCTCGTGTAACTTCTGCCTCATGCTTCAACTCTTCCGCCTGCCCCGTGCTCTTCTTTGCCTCCCTCTCCCTTCCGCCCCCCCCCCACACACGCATACAGCAGCCATTCGTCACCTACCACCACCACCTCCGGCGCGCTGCCCTCTGCCCCCGCGCACTAACTAGCGTTGTTTGAGCGTCCGCCGCGCATGTTTATCGCCCGTAAAGCGTTGCCATGGCAGCGCTCCCGAGTCGGCGCGACGCCCCCGCCGGCGCTTCGGCCGCTGTGTAAAAGTTTAACCGAGATACGAAGACGCGTGCTTAACGCCGGGCCGCGCCTCCCGGTTTTAAGACTCGCCACACATCGTGTGGAGGAAGTAAATAAATTACACATTATCTGTATTCAGCTGCGAGTCTCGCCTTCGCGAAGGGTGTGTGTCTTTCTTATCTTCGTTCCGGCGGAGGGGCGTGACTGTCCGAATGTCGCGTTCCTCTCTCCGTGGTGAACGACTCGTAGACATTTTTAATTGAGTTACGTTTCTCCCTGACAGAAAGCGAAACGCTATGAACGAGGTTGGATTGATTGATGGTTAATTGATGTTTTCGGGCACGTTCACTGCTACGGTCATTAGTCCCGTCTGCAAAGTGAATGCTTTTATCCCGGGAGACGGCGGTGATTCCTTCCGCGCTGGATGGTTAGAGGCGGCGCCGACCTCCACGCCGGCTTAGGGGATTCCCTCTGTAATATTTCGTAGGGCCCCGCCCAGCAGGAACAAGCCCTGAGCCACTTGCTGATATCCTGGCGTATGCGGTAGTGTAGTGAATGTAGGTGTGTGTGAGTGTGCGTATGACAAGAGAAGGCAGAACAAACAAGAGGAAGGGATGTTCGTGCGCGGTTCGTCGCCTGTTTGTTAGGGTCCCGCTCCAGCATTCGCCTGGCATCGTAGAAACCACGGGAAACTACCGATCAGAGCAGCCAACCGTTAGAATTCTTCTCCGGAAAGCGGCTGAATTGGGTCCTGGTATAACGCCACCGACGGAACTCTAAACCCAGGCTCTTCCGACCAGAGTCGCTCCAGAGACAGAGGCAATGCTGCCCCTGAGCTGAGCTCAGCGGGCGAATGAGGGTGGAGAAGGTGCACTCTTTTACTACGTTCGCACGATTAACCGCGATGTTTTTGAGAAAAGAGGTATCCTGGGACAAAATGACGTGTTTCACGTGAGGCTCTAGGGTGTGTGAACAATGGCCTTAGAGCAAGGACGCGGGCGCTCCCACAATAATTCTAAACAGAAAGCGAGCCTAATTGATGAGTTGCTCATATAACGAACAGGTCAAAACCGCTTCCCGGAAGTTGTATGTGGATGGATATCTCATGCGATAGCTCATGATATTTTGAACGATCATTTGATGATTACGTTAGTAAACACGTCAGCAGACACGAGAAACGACCAATGGGACGACATCAGTTTGAAACCTTAATAAATGCATTCAACGAACATAAAGAAAGCAAAATAATGGGTGAAAGTGGATGATTCTATATCAAGAATAGTTGAGAATCAGATGAATCCGATACTCTTTTTGGTAGATATTGTTAATAAATGCCATGAGAATTAATATATTTACAGCGTTTGCTTTAGTCTATAAATTTTATAATTTGAATAAAGGGTCAACAGAATAACGCAGATTTGAAATTGACGAAAGGAACGCGAATTTATTCCTCGGAACGTGAGAAATGGAGTGATATTTAATGGAACTTCATGGTTCTTAATGGAATATCTACATGAGCCGTAATACTAGAGGTAGCTCATGTAGATAATACCATAATTAGATTATAGATGTGGGCACCATTTGTCTTTTAGGGGAATAACCAGGAATTTAAAAGTTTGCGAAGTGTTTCATTTTTTAACAGAATAAAAGAAAACTTTCAATTGTGCTGGCCATTTGTTGTATCACCAGAACTGCATCAAAACAAACAAAAAGTGTACAATCTTGGCGAAACTCTAGAATTCTTGAGTATGTCGGTAGATTCTTGAAGAGAGGATGATGTTTCGCTTTCATGGGCAGGAACATCAACTTTATGCATGTACTCGTAGACATACGTTGAAGGGACTGCGTTACTGCAGTACTCGACGTTTGCAGACCGGTTCTCCCAATTTTCTCTAAACTTCATCAGCCCCTCTAACCCTCGCTCGCCCCATCTCGTGTAGCTCCTCCCCATTCGCAGGCATTCCTCCATTCTCCCAGACTCTGAGCAATATCCCTTCGCCCTCCGCGCCGCCTCCTGGCCCTCACACGCCAGCCGTCCTCTAGCACACGAGCACGACCGCGCCGGCACTCGCAACGCGGAGGCTGCTCTGCGAAAACTCCTCTGTTGCGCCCGCCCTCTCGCCCGCCCTCTCGCCCGCCCTCTCGCCCGCCCTCTCGCCCGCCCTCTTCGCCGCCCTCTCGCCCGCCCTCTCGCCGCCCGTCTCGCCCGCCCTCTCGCACCGCCCTTGCGCCCGCCCTCTCGCCCGCCTCTGCCCGCCCTCTCGCCGCCCTCTCGCCCGCCCCTGCTCGCCCGCCCTCTTTCGCCCGCCCTTCCTCGCCCGCCCTCTGCGCCGCGCCCTCATCGCCGCGCCCTTCGCCCGCACTCCTCGGCCCGCCCTCTCGCCGCCCTACTCGCCCGCCCTCTCGCCCGCCCTCTCGCCGCCTTGCCCCGCCCCTCTCGCCGCGCTACCTCGCTCGCGTCGCACCTCTCGCCCGGGCCTCTCGCGCCTGACACCTCTCGCCGTAGGCGCCAGCTCTCATGCGTGTGCCTGCGCCCCGTCTCCGCCGCGCCCTCTCGCCCGCCGCCATCATCTCGCACGGCCTCTTCGCTATAGCCCTCTCGCTCCCCTGCCACACGTCTCGCGCCCCCGCCCGCTCTCTGCCCGCCTCTCACGCTCTCGCCGCAGCCGACCGCCGCCCTCTCGCCGCCTCCGCGTCCTCATCGCCCGCCCTCCCCCTGGGCTGAGCGAGGGCGCATTCCGGGGGCTGCACGTCTGCCCCCCGCTTGCGGGCGCCGGCCGCCGCCCGCCGAAGAAATGCGCGCGCGCCGGGCGTTCGATCGCTCAGCGCGGTTGGCTCGGCATTCCGACGCACCGTGTTGCAGCGCGCCGCCGCCGCAAGCGCCTTTCGCCGCTCGGGTGCGGGGGGTCGGGGCCGCGGCGCAGCGCCGGGTGAAGACGCGGGGCGCCGGAGCGTGGCGGCGGCGGCGGCGGGCGGCTCGGCTCTGGCTCCCTCGCACTCCGCCCGGCCGCGTCCGGTTCGCACGGGGAGCGCGCGCCGCGCCGCCTTCAGCGTGGCGCCGGCCGGCGCCGCGGCCGCACGCAAACGAGACCAGAAGCCGAAGACGAGCGCTTCTCAAAATTGCGTATGGTCGTGGAGGACACATAAAAGTGGAGGCCGGTTGAAAGTATTATAACAGGACATTGTGTATGATTCTACGTAAAGGAAAGACTTCAATGCGATCTGATGTACAACAGTTTTCCATTCACTATTCTGCTTTTTCATTAATTTTCATTGATTCTATATCTATGAAAATTATGTACAAAAGTAATTGGCGGCTCTTCATTCCTTACGTAATTCGACTGTTGCTAATGGTACTCGTAGGT
Source organism: Gryllus bimaculatus (assembly GCA_017312745.1). Classification (NCBI taxonomy): domain Eukaryota; kingdom Metazoa; phylum Arthropoda; class Insecta; order Orthoptera; family Gryllidae; genus Gryllus; species Gryllus bimaculatus. The sequence continues at coordinate 9,079,805 of BOPP01000014.1, read as the reverse complement.
ATAGTCCCTCAGAAGGGTGGGACATTTTGAAATAACTTGTCAGGATTTACTCCCCTAGAAATCAAGTTAATTAGCAAGGTTCAAGAAAGTGGGAAAAAATAAAATAAATGTTTAATAATATTACTGAGAGGCGTAAATTATTTTTCGTTTCTTTGACACTAATTTCGTGGTCCTTCAATACGTCATTAAAAAATAACTTTGTGAATTGCAGGCCGGCCTTGGACCTGCAATTTATAATCACTGATTTCAAAATAAAATGCGCTGGAGTTATAGATTATTCGGCACGAAAACTCCTCAAAACAAACTGGTCTAAGGGAAGCATTTGAATATTGGGGTTTAGTAGAAAGCCTGTGGCAGCTGAATTAACTGAGTAACCCCTGGGTTGCTCGTAATCCTGCCTAGTGCTGTCGGACTCCAGGCGAATTGACGTGTGTACGACCGTGACTAGGTTAGTCCTAATTCTCATTAGCAAGCTCAACACGTCTTGGGGTTTGTTGGAAACTCCGTGGACCGGCGCTAGCATCAAGACTGTAAACAAGGAGCAAACAGGCGACTTTGACGCATACTACGTTGTCCATGGTCACAGAGACAGGGCAAGCGATGTTAGCCGCATACGTTTTGATCAGGAGACTAAAGCGCAATCATTTTATCAGTTACCTGCAAAGGAGCTGACAAAACAGACAGACGTTTTGCCTCACCGATTTTTCTGTAATCGCGCAGAAAATATATAATACGGCGTGTTAAAGGAAGTATTTGGCTGTAAAGAGCAATAAGGATGTTTCCTCTTGTTTACGCAAAGGCTCGACAATTACCAAGCTCGTTTTTTAAATTGCCGAAAAGTCACAGTTTTCAAAAAGCCGCAACCGAATTGTCCTTGTACGAAGTAAGTGCGAAGAAAGTAAAAATTAGTTGTGGGAAACATTTTCCTTTCTCCTTTGTTGAGCATGTCGCTTTATCTAGTTTCTGTGGCAGTTCAGCTGACGGTTTCGTAAGTTGTAAAGTCGTTATTAATATGAACATGTATTTAGTAATTAAAAATTGAATTTTTTACATAAATACTTACTGCGTTTTATAACCGTATATTTTCTCGCTATGCACAATTTATATTAACCTCGCTAATAGTAACCTGCTAGTATCTGGCAATCGCTGTTCTTTCTAGCATATCTTGGACATAACACTAGATTCATGTGCTCCCTCACACACCATGCGCCACTGGGTAAAGTACCCGTGACCAGAAACCAGCGTGTTTAGAAGGTTCGGCTTCTGTGCACCAAGCCGCTCTGCCTGTGGCTCACCCTATCGCCCCCGCCGCGCCCCTGATAAAAGCCCCACACGCTACGCCGGCTGCTTGCTCGCGCGATTCCTGTTCCTCTCCCTTGCGGCGTCGCAGCCGCGCGAACACGCACACGCCTCCCCCCGCGGTCCGCCCCTTCCCCCGCCCCGGCCGCGTCTCCTGCCCTCGTGCCACCGCGCGCGAGCTCCGCCCGGCACCCGCCAGCCTTCGGGGTGCATCCCACCCCCCCGCCCCGCCCCGCCCCCACTCCCGCCCTGCCCTTGCCCGCGCCCGGCCCCCTCCCCGCCCGTCCGCTCCGTCCCGCCCGCCCCTTGCCCGCCCCGCCCGCCATCCCTGCCCCGCCCTTGCCCCGCCCTGGCCCGCCCCCAGCCCCGCCCCCCGGCCGCCCGCCCGCCCCCGCCCTCCTTGCCACGCCCCCGCCCCCGCCCTCCTTGCCATGTCCCACCCTGCGCTCGATCGCCCCCCACGCGCCGCTTTGTCGAACAGACCAGGAGTTGTGAAGGGCCCATGAATGTTTACTAGAGCGTTAGTCTGGGGGTTTAGGGGTTAAAACTGGGTGGGTGGGCTCCAGAAGAAAATATCCAATTCCCATTTGTTGATGATGCAGAACATTACAGGTTAATCATGCTCCACAGCAATCTAAAGAAAGAATGTTCGAGAATAAGATGTAATATATACCAAAAAAAGTTTCTGAAGGGACTTATTTAATCCGATATTTTAGGAGGAGAATCTCGCGGTGATTTTTTTTTCACTACAGAATGACTCGTAGTTCAGTGGCCTCTTGTATCTAAATTTCCCTCGGAACATTTCGAATGATGTTATATCTGGTGGTGAATTTACTTTTCGGCTTCGTAATACAAAAGTAAATCTCTTCTTGCTATTTGAAAGCATACGTGACCACAGATCATTTTGCCTTGACGACAAAAGCAACTCAAGAAGGGGCATCATTTGGATCACGCACATACTATAAATAGGACACAGATTTATTCTGGTTGGCGCCGTCCCTCTATTTGTAGTTCTCATTTTTTTTCATTGCAACGTTCTTCTCCAAAGTATCTTTACAAAGTATCCTCCTGCACTCCATGGTCCCAGCATTGCTTTAGATTTCTTCTTTTCCTTATTGGAGTCCACTCCCGAACTAGTCTCGTCCAACGCATTAGGTGTCTAATGGCCTTGAAGCAATTATATAAGTTCCGTCATCGTATAATCCAGTTTTTTTTAATTTATTTTTTTTTTAATTTATTTTCTTCCTGTTCGGCAGTTATGACTTTCAGGGGTTTGTACATAATTTTAATACATAACATTTAGGCATACAACCTCTCACTCTTGTACATTACTACTAACTTATTTACATCGTTTCATATTATTTATATATATATATAACATATCTAGATAATTTATACATAATACATTCTTTATATTTTATACAATTTTTTATGTATTGAAGCGAGAAAAGAAAATACATATTTTTAACGTATATTCTTATAGAGAATACTTCATTTCATGGGGGTTTGAACATATCTTTCGGATATCGTGAGTTTATTCTCTTGGGATTGTTTAATGTTTTTCCCATTGTAAATTTTATGCTGCAAGGAGAAGATGGAAGAAGTGTAAAAAAATTGTCACAGTTGTTTCTTATATATTCGTTTAGTGGCTCTATTTGAAGTTCTCTTTGAATGTGTTTATTAGAAATGAACCAAGGAGCCTTTTGCACATTTTCTTAAAAATTTTTTTTTGTATGATTTGAAGTTTTTGAATGTTGGTTTTAGCTGTGTTATTCTAGACTGGACAAGCATAAGTGATTGATGGCCTAATTATCGATTTAAATATTAAGATTTCGCATTCCAAATTTAAGGCTGAGCGAAAATTCATTAATGGATATAGTTTTGATATTTTGGCAAATGTTGCATTTGTTGTAAGTTGTTTAAATTTCTTCGTTCACCATTCTCTCTAAAAAACTATTGTCATGTCCTCTTATATTTTTCAATTTTCATACTTTACTTAGGTTACGTCGTTCAAGTACTTACTGCTTCCCACATTCCCTTTATTCCAAATTCACCCATATACCATACTAGTCGTTATTCTCGCATCTGCCTCGGGAAGCATCTGTTGTGTAGCACTTCTTTATAAACCTCAGCACTTACGCCTTTTCGGCCACACCTGACTTGTTGTGATGACTGGCATGATTTGAATAATAAATGAAATTGAGAGGTCGGGGAAACGCTAGAACCCCGCGGGCCTCTATTCTACAAAATTTTCACGTGAATAGACAGGGATTTGAATCCTGGTGCCCAGGGGTAAAAGGTGACCAGTGTGACCTCCACACAGGCGGTCGCACCTCGCCACTGAAACGTCACTACCTACATTCCTACCTTCTTTGTGGTTCGAGCCTCAAGCTTTCCTCACATAGGCGCCCTGCATTCGTCCCTAGGGTCCATCCATGCGGTCATAGTGCTCCTTAAGAGATGTTTATTGATGGAGGGATGTTATTTGTCCTGTAAGTGTAATGTATGTTTTCATCGCTGGAGGTGACACCAGGCATTTGCCTGTTGATGTCAGAACCGATCAGAGCAACCTGTTAGAATTCTCCTCCAGACAGCGCAGAACACGACGTAGCTATCTATGTAACTAGAGTCGAAAATCCTACCACTGTCGGGACTCGAACCCTATGTGAGAGGCACTGCAGTGACATCAGGAATTTCCTGGTACACTTTCTCCGGTAGCACCTGTTCATGTCAGTATTATATTCTGCATTCAACTCTGAATGCATTATTTGACAGACGATGTAATAAGATTTTATGCGTGACAGTCTAGCCAGCACTAAACTAAAACAGTATTCGGAAATCCAATTTGGGAAGACGAAGGCACGTAGAACTTCAGATTGCTCTCTTTAAGAAAAGCCAGAGGAAGTTGTTGTCTTATGAAAGTTATGGAAGCTTTGTTCCGTTTCCAAGATTAGATGGAACGTTTGAAGAATTATGAAGTTAACGAGATCAAGTCTTTTACCTTAATATATTCTGAAAGAAGTTCAAGATTAGATTAAACGACTTTTAGGAAGATTATAATATATCCTTGTCTTGTCGACTTGTCCTAATGCTCAATAAGTTAAGATGTCCTGAACGAACTTTTGATGCTAAAACACAACCTCTTAGGAAAAGTTTCCCGTTAAGTCTTGAATTATGTGAACATTTTCTGTTATTAACATACTGTAATTGGTGATAAAACGAAAACAACTCTTTATTTATTCGTGCTGAGATACGTAAAACCAGCTTCAATTATTTACACGATAATATATTTCATATGGAAAAGTAATTATGTGAAAACAAAACTGTTGTAGGAATAGTATACGTATAAAATTCAAACAACCAAATTTAAAGCTTTAAATAGTAAATGTGGATTGAAAAACTTTAAAAAATATTTCGTACAGAAGGTGTAATATAATATCTCATCAATTCCCTGTAATATTCCAAAAACGTGAAAAAATACTTGTTTAATGGAAACGAGCAAATGCATACCATTTGGTTCTTTATGACCCAGGAGAGCGTAGATAAAATTCCTTGGAAGAAACTTGTGTTCGGGAACTCATTTTCCGCACAGCGGCAGTCTGCTCGTTTCAGCACTCCTCTTATCCCCTCCCTTTCCACCACGCCCTCTAAAGGCCTCTCCTCTCCGCCGCCTGGGGTCGCAACGGCGTATCAGCGACTGCACTCGCCTCCGCCCATTGAGTGGAACGGCTCTCGGGGCACGTCCGCGCTCTCCGCTTAGGCGCCGCCCCGGGCTGCGCCGGCTCTCCACGCGCTCTTCCGAACGACGCGGGATGGGAGGTACGGGTCGGGCGGCGCTGAGGCCGGGTGGCGGGCGGGAGAGAGGCGATGCGGGGCGGCTCGTGGTTGAAACCGGGGCGAGGCGACGCCGTTCGAGGCAGTTGCGGGTGCGTGGACGGGACGGGGACGGGACGGCGTGGACGGAGCGGCTCCTGGGCTAGGCGGCGCTGGCTGGGCGGTGGACGAGTGGCGCGGGCGGAGGAGTTTGCGGATGGGTGTTGCACGGATGGGCGGGCGTTGCGGGGCAGGGAGGGGGTGTTGCAGATGTGGCCGGGGGCGGGGCGTTGCGCGGGCGGGGGGCGGATCGGATCGGCCGGGCGAGGGGCGGGGACGGGACGGGTCGGGCGTTTTGCGGGACGGGCGGGGCAAGCAAGAGGTCGCAGGCACACAACTTGGCCCGGACAATATCTGGAGAATATTTGATTTCGAAATACATTTCTACCCGTTTATCGAATATATTTTTAAGGTTTGGAGAAAATTGCGAAAGGAGAAATTATTTCATTGTTTTTGAACTGGAGTAATTGTGAAGAAGTTTTCTTAATTTCTAATGTGAATGATATTAGGTTAATTTCTAATTACACATATGAACTTTGAACACACATATGAACGAATATTTTAATTTATTCAAGTAAAATAATTAAGGTTCGTTATTTTACGTTCGGAGAGGTTTATACTACTGCCATTTCTTTTATCCTCAAAATATTATTAATGCAATAACATCGACAGTCTTCATTTCAAAGCTGTTTGGTTTCGAATGTATTGAATGTTATAAATTAAATGCCGATTGTAGCATTCTCTATTGTGTTTTAGGCGAGTGGTTGTATGAGTTAATACTTCCGAATTCTGTTTAACTTGAAGCACTTGAAACATTTTTATATTCGCTAAAAATTAAAAGAACCAATCGGAGTTCAACAAGAAACTGAACATTAGGATATGAAACAAAAGGGGGAAAAGAGAGAAAAAGTTGTTGCCAGAAATGAAATACATGTACGTTATGAGATCGCTTCCATTCTTTCTAATATGCTCTCCCAGACTTGAACTGTTTTATGTTTCCCTCCCCGCCGTTTCCTGCCTTTTGTGCAGCGCGGACGTTCTCCCGCCTCGGGCGGCGTTTACCCCTTTCCGCAAGGCATGCTCCGAACGCCCCTCGCCCCCCCCACTCAATCTCCGCGGGTGCGTGCGTGCGCGGCTGGGCTCTCCTCACGGCACTCGCGTGCGCAAGTCCCTTCGCGTGCGACTGTGCGCGCCCAGGGCTGCCAACTGGGCGGGCGGCACAGGGCCACCCTTGCTCTCATGAGACTCGGACCTGCTAACTTGCGTGGGTCGTACCGTATGGATATCGTCACAGCAGGTATTGGATCGGGTTTCAATGCTTTTGTGAATTTTTCTGTTCATTGACAGTACCCCTTGCGTACTTAATATGTGATTCTTAAAGATAATACATTATTTCACAAGATCTCAATATGCGAATTTTCAAGAATAAAAAAATCGATTTAATAAAATTGTGTTATTTAATAACAACTGAGAAATATTTACCATTATTTACAATTATTATGTATTACTAGCCCTCGGATTTTAGGAGAATTGTCTATAATGTCTAAATGTCAGTTCTCATGCCTAAAAGTGCCTAATTCCGTAATTTTATTACATAAGGTAGTGCCTAAATTATCACTGTTTGTGCCTAAAATTTCTATGTCTAATTATTACATAGAAAAATGTTGCTGCAACCCGCAATACTGATGTGTATTGAGACGACTGTCTTCCATTGCAGATTCTTTCTAAACAACTTCGGTATTTAATTCCTATTCCGTTTGGAATATTGATATATATTTTACTGTTTACACTAATTTATATTTCATTTTGAAGTGTAAAATTAATAAAACACGTAAATATAGCTTTTTGTGCGAATTAATTTATTGTTAAAACAAGGAATATATTATACAATCTTACTTTTAGTCTACCTGTATTTTGTGTACATTCCGCTTTGTCTCAGGTGAATACTATGTTACGTGAAGTTATCTTTTGATTTTACGTCAGAATTTTTTCAGTTTATCGTGATGTGAAATAATTACACACTGTCGGAGTGGCCAGTTAAAAGCAACACGCAATTGAAATAAGAAAATATTTAGTGTTAAGAACTCTAGTCCAGTATAACCCCTCTTATGGTTCTGGGAGCAATTGTATTGCACATCTGTGTTGTAACTACAAACATTTCATATGATATTAATAGTAAAGCGAAAATATGTAAGCGATTGTTTGTTCGGCATAGCTTTATTGGTTATAAACAACTCGTTTGTTCTCGTAATTCAATCTGTTCTTATAATGAAGATACACACATTATTGTCTTTATTCGTGTATTGATGGATCAGGAATTGTGTTATATATATTTTAGTCTCCTCTTGCTGTTTCTAAACAATCATCTTTAAATAGTGAATTGTGAGTTCATTTGCACATATTTTTACTTTATTATATTCATTGGCAAATTATACATATCGTCCCCTTTGAGTGGCAGCAAGCGTGAACTATGAAGCAACTGTTCCTATATTACATCGTATACTTTTGATTTCCATTTTCATTTTTTTAATTTTAAATTACAATTATCTAATTTATGTCACCTATTATATGTATAGAAAATGTAAGTTTAAAATCTCCTGATTGTACTTTACTACACTTGCGGAAATAAACCTCTCTGCATAACTTTGAAGAACAACATTAAACCGTCGGCGGTTTCACACATCTCTGGAGTACAATCAAGAGCTTGCGGACTCGTAGCCAGTGCTCAGAGAAACTTGTTTAAAAGTTCAACGCTGCAGCTATTAGCTGCGTGTCCTGACAGTGTCTTTTTGTTTGAATGCGACCCTGTCTTCTAGCACGTATTTACCCATTATTTCGCGCTGCTCCTGCTCTGGGTTCTCCACACTTCATCTACATTTAATCTCTTCGGAACTCGTAGTCTGTACCATTTTTACTGCTACAATTTTTTCCTGATTCCCTAAACGTCCCTTCATGTCGTTGACTTCAACAACCGCATCGCCTCTGCATGGAACCCGTGCTTATACAGCCTGCCACTGTAAGTACCTCTGTTATTCCCGTCTTTGCTCATACAATTATCTTCTTTTCTGTTGTCACTGTCGATCACCTTTCCACTGTTTCATCATCCACTGTTTTTTTTCTTCTACTCCCGTCATCATCATCACCAACAACAAATCTGCCTCACGTCATATGTGTGCTCGTCCTGCCTGCTCACCCCGTGTTAGTTTCCCGCCGTTTCTCGGACTGAGCGATGGCGCCCCGCGTGAGTGAATTAATAAGGATTGCGGGCGCGTCAACTTCTTGTCATTAGTCTCGTAAGTGCAAAACGTGTTATATCCCGGGAGGTACCGGTATTATTACGCCACTGAAATGTGAGTTACAGTCCGATCTCCATGTCGGCTTCCGAGTTTTCCACTCCCAGCACCTTCTAGGTGTGCCCCCCCCCCTACACACATCTGAGATAAACTCAATCTCTGGCCTTGTCTCTCGACATGTGAGGTAGAGTGGTGTAGTGTAGAGGGGACAAGGATGAGGAAAGATCGCGCAAGGTCCGTCGCCCGTTTTGCAAGGGACTGCTCCTGCATTTGCCTGCCATTGGTTAGAGAAAACTACCGATCAGAGCAGGCGGGCGTTCGAATTCTCCAGGCAGAGGTCGTGTTCGTCATAGCTGGTGTGAGAAATCCGACGTGCTTTGGGCGGGCTTGCTCCGTGCCCGCCAAACGCTGCCTGTACTGCCCGCGAGGCCGCATCTCCGAGCTGGGAGCGGCGCAGCGCGCCTGCAGAGGTAATTAGGCGCGCGTCCCCCTCCGCGCCCTCTTCACCGCCCGCTCCTTCTCCCGAGGGGCGCGGCGGGCGCGCCTCGCCCCGCGCCGCGTCGTGTCGTCGTCTTCGGCCTGGGGTTTTTACATCCCGCGGGGCCGCCGGCCCGTGCCGTCGTCGCCGGTGTCGTTACCGCCGCGCTGGGTTTATCGCCGAGCGAGCTAGCGACGGCGTCGCGCGGTTCGGGGCCCCGCGACGTCTTCGGGCGAGGCCAGCCGTTTACTGCGCGATCTCGTTACCCTTTTACGCGAGGCCTCGTGGCGGTGACCCCCCCCCCCGCCCGCGGGGCGGTGATTTGCGGCGGTCCTTAAGCCGCGGATCACTGCTGCTCATCCCCGTAGCGCCATCCCGGCGATGCTACAAGGGACGGAATGTCTTTTTAATGACGCACGAGCTGCGGATGTTTTATACAATTTTGGAGGCCCCGCTCGCTCCTCAGGGAGATGAGTAAGCGGATTTCCTAGCTTGTGTGTGTTTCTTATGTTGCGTGTTGAATTTAAATTATTAGAAGATGATGTAGAAGATGGATGTTCTGCGTGATGAAAAATATATTATTTTCATACACATGTAGCAAAGTTATTCGTAGTTATACGTCTTGTCTATATCATGACAAGTGATTTAATTTCTATATCGTATTTTGTCGTCAATTCAGTCATTTGTATTCAGTAATTTTATTGAAAAAATTAAATAACAGCAACATTTGTTATGTTTTCGTTTTCATATCATTCTATTTTATCTCTATTTCAAACATATTGGTTTTTGATCTTTCACATATTCTGCAGACTTAGCTTCTTTCGTCTTTGATTCCTGTCGTGAATATTTTATTTTTATCCTTGACAGTAGCCTACGTCTCTCAATGGAGATTCCATAAATTGAACTAAACTATACCTTAAGACGGAGATGGTTCTACAGTATTTTAATCTGATCTTCCGAACACCTCTGCTTTTTCCACATTGTTAGTTCAGCTTTGTTAAACCCTCGCTTAGTGTAATTTCCTTCAGCTCTCTTCTTGATCCTGTTATCGCCTTCTTTGGGACCGTCCATGGTTTAAATGCAACTCCACGCATTCGGTATTTGGCGTGTAGCTAGTGTCTGCTTGCCAAATCTCCTGTCTTGTCAATGGGATGTTTGCTATTTGCTGAGCGACGAACATTCGGCGCTCGCCGAACACTCGGTCTTTTGAACTCATCAAAGGGAGCAAACATTCGCCAATTATATCAGCTGCTTGGGATTGGGCGAGCAATAGTTCGCTATTTTTCGAATTTGTGGAGCCGCCTTGAGGGTCAGTCTTCTTATCTACAAAGAAATCGAAATTCGAATTCCGGTCAATAAATTGGAATTTGGGATGGGCAAAATGGTGTCGTGGCAGTTCTCCGGTATTCCCTGTTTCTCATTCAATCACTGGTGCATTATCGCACCAATAATATCTATTTTGTTGCTCGTGAATAAGACGACTTGGACTACGCGTGCATGCACCAAGCATTTACCGGGGCTCGTGCTCTCTAGCATTATCTCGGTGGCAGGTGTATATACCTTTTCTGAGAGAATCAGCATTTACCTAGATATTTTTTGTATCCCCCAGGGATATCCCCTTGGGATATGAAAGTTATTATGATGATGATGATGATGATGATAGTGAGTGGTGAAAGTCCGACCGCCGACACACACACACCTACAGACACACTTGTACACCCATGATCGAGGCTTGAACCCGCGATCTTCTGGTCCGAGATCGCTACGGCACTATTGCCTTAGCAATGTCGACTATCTGATCGGCAAAATAATATCTTAATAATAATAATAATAATAATAATAATAATAATAATAATAATAATAATAATAATACATGGCATGAGGTTTTGTTCTTAAACTGTGCAATTTATTACTCGAGTATGGAAGTACTAGGGGAAACTATCATTCATAACCTTCTGTCATAAAACGTTGCAGAATACACAAGATTTAATTTTAAGCATTTTACATTTTTGGTGTAATTAAAACAAAGAAATATATCGTACATTTACTGGAGTCTAGATCAGTTGACTCACGGAATGTTAATAAATATTTTGTAATGTGTAAATTACTTTATTAATTACACATCGGACATTAAAAGTGAATTATGATCATAAAGCGAATAAAAGCAATATTACTCAGGGAATGCTTTTACAACCGTTGTGTTGAGAAAAATTGTCGTCGCACACACACATACACACACTACGAGCGTGATGCACGAACCCAGAATAAAATGTATTCGATTTCATCAGAAATGTTGTGTGACTAGACGAGCTTTCACACGAACGAGCAGGTCTTCTCGCTACCCAATTCCGTTGGAAAAGGGCAACAAAATACGCAATGATGGAGGGGGGCGGGGGCGGGCGGCCCGACCGCTTCCACTCGCCCCGTGAGAACGCAGGCGGCCCGGAGAGGATAAATTACCTCCCATAAACGCGTTACGCGAGGTTTTGATGCCGATTGGCGCTCCCAACCAGCGTATTGTGGCGCTCCCCATCACGAGGCCGAGGGCACTTAAAAAAGTCCCAGGTCCGTGCCGACTGCCGGCACTCGCCGCTCATCGATAAATCTCGCCGCGCTTCCTCCTGGAAGCCGGTTGCCCCGGCGCCGCTTCTCGCCTCGCGCGTCCGGCTAATAGCAGGATTTTGCTCTTGTTTTGGATAATAAACCAGCCGCATTAACGAGAAGCATCTCGCTGGAACTACTGCTAGGTCGCTACCTGCTCCCGTAGCATTCCGACGCCGTTCTATAAAACGGCGTCGTTACGGCACCCGGAAGATTGATTCGCCTTCCCGAGGGGCGAGGGAGGCCGTCTTCTTGCTTGCGAACATAAACAACTTAATCAAAAGATCTCTTGTAGCGAGTGCGCGGCGTGGCCAGAAACTGTGGTCGGGCATGCCGGTCTGCAAATATATAAAGAGCCGAATGTGCACCGCGGTGTATTTAGGGGCTTACGTCAGGCGCTGCCCAAACACTGAATCGGACGATTAACTCATGGCTTCTGTGAGGGGCCGTCACGACACGACCGACGATTCTGGCGTCATCGCGTAGTGCTCTTCTGCTATCCAAACGTGTTTGATAATCTTTAGAATTGTTTTTTTATTAAATTTTATTTTCAGTCGCATTAGTTACATGGCCTTCAGGGTCTAAGAGAATAAGGTAATGCAATAAATATAAAGAAGTCAGTATAAATGAAAAACTCTTTCCAAAAACATAGCATCCTACGCTTTCACGGCCGGAGTCAATGTAAAAGAAATTTTCTGGGTTGGTAGGCCGTGGTCTAGTTGGCCCTTCAATGCTAACTTGACAACGACCTACCATCCCGGAATGTTTCTCTTATATCTTTCCATAAAATAACAAATTCTTTGAATGCAACACCTGTAGTCCCCTATCTACACGTAAACAAAAAAAACAAAACAGAGTTTCTCCACTGCTTTAGGTACGCTAGTTTTTTGCTATGTGATAAACATAACACCCATGTATATATTTTTGGTAAATGTAAAAGTAAACTTCATTAAATATTATTGATTTCACTAATGACTTAAAGCTTCTTATATATTACATACTGCAGTGATGTCCACGTCTTTCGATGGTTCTTCCAACAACCTATCAAAAATCGTTCTGGGACGATAATTTTTATCCAACGATTGGTTGTCTATTACCATTGAACTTGTCTCGCATAATCCAAAATTAAGCCATGTCTTAATTAATAAGTTAGTATGTATGTTATTTAAATACCATGTACTTGCAAACATGCAAGAAACTTTATTAAGTACTGGACATCAAAGGATGCATTTACTTGAGTGAATATCACCTGGATGTCCTGGAATGAACTTTAGTTACTTGACTGAAATGCTGATATAAGTAGGATTCTGTAATTGCTCTCACCTTTGCAGAACATCAAGCAGCAGAGTTATTTAACACTATTTATATTTGAAAAAATATATGAAACAGTTAGTGTGGTGTTCAAAAACCTTTAATGACTTTAGCTCAACTACAGCGAAATATAACTCGTGTCACTTAAACATACATTTTGCTCTGTGTGTGTGTTTTTAAATTTGTCTTTTTATTATTTTATTTCATTCCCAAGATGTGCCTAGAAACTACTTTATTACATGTAGCTACGAAACGTTCGCGCCCAGTTGGGTGCGTCTGCTGAACCGATCGTTCGCTAAGGCCACGTTTGCTTTCTGCTTCCAGGAGGAGCTCCGCCCGCGAGGCAGCCCAGTGCCGGCGGCCGAAGACAGTGCGAGGGCAGTGACGAGCGCGGGGCCGGCGAGCGCGGGGCGGGCGGGGGGCCCGCGGGGCGTGAGCGCGGGGGGCGGCCGGGGGCGGCAGGCATGAGCGAGGGCGGCGCGCGCCCCGCCCGCTTCGGCCACGAGCCCTGACCATGGCGCCGCCCCGGGCCAAGGTGAAGAGGTGAGCGCAGGGGAGGAGGAGGAGGCCATGAGTCTGCGGCCGCCGGGGTTCGACGCCATGACGGACTACGTGGACCCGCACTTCGTGCGCGCGCTCAGCCGCGACCCGGATCGCCGCTCGCCGCAGGTGAGCCCTCGCACCACCTCCAACAGCTTGCGATCATTATTGCTCCTTCATCCAGGTCACAGGATCTGGGCAAAATGAAATCAATAATTAGTTTTAACTTGTTCGCAATCCTTGGGGCGTGCTTCCCCCAAAGATGGCTTATGTTGTCTTGAAACTAAGAGAGAATCATGGTTACCTTGACGTTCGTAACATATCTTTGAAGAATGGAGTAGTGGCACTTCTCGCATTGTGATACGTTGGCAGATATGTCAATAACCACATCTCTTCAAAAAATGTGTGTTATGACTGCTTGCATAAAATCACATAACTTTAATGCATGAAACGTCATACATCAAATCTTTATTTAAATTATGCGATGTTCAGAAGACAAACGACATTGTGTCCACATTTAAACGCATCATAAGTGCGCAGATGTTATCTTTGAGCATCGAATTTGGTGAATCCTTGTCTTGAGCATCAAAATCTATTGTGTGAAAACAGACTTAATTTCTTTCTCGTCCCGACCACAAGCCCCGCTGCGGTGGGCTGCTTGAGCGCAGGGTCTGGGTGGCGCTCTCGTGCCAGTGACCGCCGTCCGCTCGAGCGAGCACGCCGGCTGCTCGCGACCGCGCACCGTGACCCTCCGCTGCCTCTGGCGGAGGCGGCGAGCACTTTCATTCGGCCCAATGCCACTGGAAAGAACTCGGCGGCAACTCCCCATCGAAACTTATTGAAACTGCGTGCTACTCTCGCTATCCTTCCATTTCCATATTAAGACGTGAATTTCTTAACGAAAGGTGTTTGTTTAAAAAAACGTATTAAGTTAACTTCCAATGTACTTACTGAATATCAAATAATATACAAATGCAATTGGTGTTAATAACAACGTTTCAATAAAGGTTCATCAGTAGTATAGACAGATATTTTTGGAACAATTCACACATTCTTAGAAAATAATTTTACTCTTAAGAAATCTACATGAAGTTGTTCATGCGAAAATACAGATCGGGCAGGTACAACCTTCCTCCTTGCAATATTATTTAACTTTATTACCGAGAGGTACGCCCGTGCAATTCAGCCGCATAGAGTATCAAGTAATTAATTTAATTTTACAGACAGCTGCATAGTCAGCGTGTTCTTGAACACGTAGGGTAGTATTGAGATGCGCCGGACCATCAAAAATGTAATAGAAGCCCACGAAGATCCCATCTTGTATCTTATGGTTGGAACAGTTTCTTTGATGCATTTGGTCTCAAAATATCAGGATGTAAAGCTCTAGAACGCTTCATTGAGGAGTTAATTAACGATATAGATTTTAACAAGGCTGTCAGAGTGTTGAGGATTGCATTTGACGTAAATATTTAGATGCTTTTTTTTCTTCAACAAATCATTCAAATTTTTTAAAGTCGAATTGCCATTCTTCACGACTCAGTGTAATTATTTTTCTTTAGATACCTCTTATAGAAAGATATATTGCGTGTGAGAGCCGCAAAACTCGCCTTCAATACTGAAATAATACAGGAGGCGATGAAATCAGCACCTTGTCATATGTAGCATCACATTGAGCATGGAGGTCTGTGTTCAATATCAATCTGTGATTTTCTTCTGGTCAATGCCTTAGTAATCAGCTTTTCAATTACCTCAGTAATCCTATTGCAAACATTTAGTATCGGTCATGGGTGAAAGACCATATTCACAACGGAAATTTAAAATTATTTTCAGGGAAATATTTACAGAAAATTCGTACTACATGTTCAAGATGCAAGAATATGCTTTAATTACTTCACTGAATCCCACGGAGCTTACAAAACTTTCGCTTTTACAGGAAAAGAAGATGGTTCTTTGAATGCAATTCATTGACAATTTAGTTCATGTAACATGATAACAATAGTAACAAAAATAATCAAAACTGGTTTGTTTCTGTGCTCAAAATCTTATGTGATGTTCAAGGTAGTTCCTTCAGTGGTAACCTTTGTAGATTATCAACAGGTATATCATTACATTTTATAACGCAGTTACCTGGTTTGAAGGACACTCAGTTAATTCAGCGTACAAGCTACTAGGCGCCAGGTATGCAGAGGGGAAAAGTGAAAGTGAAACAAGCGATATTTTCACGTTCGATTACCATGCAGGCCGCGTTCGCGCTACTGGTCGCGCCAGAATCTCACTTAGTAGGTTGCTGGAAGTGGCTACGTCACCCATTCACTTCTCGAGGGAGAGATTAACGCTTGACATTAACCTCCACCCGCCGGGGAGCGGAAAGACTTGAAGACCGAAATTGGCGCTCTCTAACGGCAAGTGACCGTGACGGCGGGCGACGGTTCGCGACGGAAGCGAACGGCAGTCGTAAACGCCAAACCGTCGCCTGTTTAACGAACTCTAATCCTGTTTACTTTCGAGAGGGCAACAAACGCGAGCTTTTCATCTGGGCCAAATTATTATCCAACAAAGCTCGTAATTACATTCATATTCTCGCACATTCCTACTTTAGTGCGTTTTATTTCACAGTCAATATGTTCTTCGGAATCATTTATGATTTTCTGACAGTCCCACGACTCTCTCTTGCACATATTCAACGTTTATTACAGCTGACGGACGGGAAAATTTTGAATGAAAAATGTGACGTGTACTTTCCACTGCACGTTTTCTCCATTTTAACGGTAATCTATATGCAATAATTTATCATTTTGAACAAATAGAAACGTTTGTGCCTGATATATATTTCTCTCACTTTTCCTGCATTCATGTGTGGATCAGTATTTCGTTTCTTTTGTGTTTTCATTATTTCTAACGCCATTGTGCACACAGCGTACTACTATACTTCTCAATGGAATAGTTTATGCAAATTGAACTTACTTTTATATTAATTTTGCATTAAATGTAGATGTATTAAAATGTAGCATCAAGTACGTATTATTAAATCTGGAACGATTTACTCTTTTCATGCTTCAGAATACACATATTCACATTGTTCTCCACCTGATAGAATGCATTTCGTAAGAAATTACTTTTGAATTCAAATTTATTTTTAATGGGTGCGAATGAATTTTAATGCAGTTTTCAATGAAGTTAATATCTAGACTTGGCAGACAGTTTGAATTTGCCCTCGGAATACTGCGATTATCAATTTTGTGCGAATGTATATAACTATTTATCGTTTAATTAACAAAATTAATTGTATTTTCAAATACATATTAAAAGTCTTTTATCAGTTACGCGTTCCCTTTAATAATATTTATTTTCGCAAATTTTGTTCCAATATTATTCTGGAAATGATATTTTAATTGATTGTTTTAAAGTTTCTATGCGACAATTTGAAACTTAAAACTCTATCGTGCTTCTGTTTCTTTGCAATTGTGTACACATACAGTTACGCCCCTTCTTTGAAAATCCTTGAGGGGCTGCGATTCGTCCGTGCGTGCTCAAGTCTTAAGCAGGCACTTCTTTGGGCTTCCCGCTGTCTATCCGCTCACGAACCTACAAGAAACTGGGATTTCGTGGTGTCATGTTACTTGAGACTTGCACTTGTTAGGTTTCACTAGACGTTATAATGTCTACAATGCAATTGGGATCTAATTACAGTTAATTACAGTGTCTTATTAAATGTTAAGTCGTGCATGTATAATTTTTTTAAATTATTTTTTTAGCTATTTCAGCTTCTAGCGAAAGAATGGGAAAGTGTTAACAGTTGTGAATAGATGCGTGTTTTATTCTCCCCAATGAATTATGAAAGAATCGAAACCGCAGTGCGCGGTTGCATGTAATAGTTCCATTCGAGGAAAGTGAGATACATTTTTTTGTTTTATGTATACATAATACCCCATTCCCAGAAAGAATTAATGCCAGATAGTTGATTAAGTAAATTTTATCCATTTATTGTAGATCAGCTGAAGAACCTTGCGTTGCCAAGTATTTATTAATCATAAAATCCTTCCCCACATGGTCCGGCCCACCCTTCACCACCCTACCTTGTTTATTCCGATCATAGTTGCTATCACCATCATGCTAAGGGCAGCTGTAAACAGATACATTATTGAATTCTCCCGGCAAACGTTTAGTGACAATTTTTATCTTAGATTGCTCTGAGACTCATTGCGATTTTAAAATGAATCAAGATCGGTTTATTGAGAACTTGTTTGGGATTTCAGATTCAGTTAATTCACTTTCCTAAATTTAGTAACAGTTTTCATATTTGCAAACAACGCACAGAATGCACACTTAAATACTACTTAAAAGAGGTAGGACCGGGGGATATGAGAAATTTTTACTAATTCTCATACAGACTTTTCTCTTGTTTTGAAGTTTACATATACAAAATTTCATTAAAATGAAAATAAAACTGTACATTTGAATGAAATAACAAACATTCTCCTTTGTGAAAGGGAATATAATAATATGAAGAAAGGTAGTCTAAGTTACTTAAGTTATACCCGAAAAGGGTACACTATCGTTCAGTAAAACCTCCCATCGAACTCGGTTTAGTCGTTCTAGAGATTACTCGGTCACATAGCAAGCCAAAACCATAAAAAAGTAATTTTTCATATATATGAACATATGAGATAATAAAAATGCATTTGTTTGGAAATCATTCAGGCTCTCCAATTTCTTTTACATAGATTCTGAAACGTAATTTATTGAAATGGCCCTAAGCTTTACTTTTAAATGTACATTTTAAAATAATATATTTTTTTAATAAATTATATTGATATCTTAATGTTGAATTTTCCATTTAATGTGTCAGACTTCTTTTCGGACTTCAATGATTGTAATGACGAATGCATACGAATTTACAATGACGAATACGAAAGCAGCTCTTGGGTCAGGGTCGTATGACCTGCCTTCTTTCCTTTTCTGCACATCCGTCTGAGCGGCACATGCATTACACATTAGTGTTTGCAGTAAGGCGCTTAGCGTTGTTCCCACCGCAGTTTCTCCGCAGGACAACGTCCATAAACATGAAGTAATTGTTCCTTGGTTACGTTCTTGTATGTGCCTGAGCACTATACACGCTGAAGTCTGACCCATTTCAGACATACCAACACAAATTAGAGTAAATTTATTAAAATCGTTTTTACTTTGTAGTTTCCGCGCTGAACGTAATGCAAGTCTGTTAAGTGTTTGCTATTGTCTCGATTACATCTACTGAAAGAATATTAGTGGGAATAGGCGAGCTAGTAAAAACGAACTAAAGTTTGACAGTTTTGATTTCTTGACAATGTATTACTCATTTTGAACGAGTGGCATTGTCAAATTTATATCAAAAAAATGAAATTTAATAAAGGCTCACATACATACACTATATGTACAATTGAAATGGCAAAATCCAAGAAAAATGTCTAGTGGTTTAACGTCTTTAAATACCCATCCTTACACCCGCCATGTCGCAGTGAATTGCGTTGAATTGCGCAATGTTACGAAGATGTTCAGTTTATACAAAGAGGTTATATTGGCAGAAAGGCGTCCTTTTATTCGGTGGAGGACCGTCTCGGCGAGCGCACCGAAACTGGCCGCGTGACGCCTGCGTGCAGTGCACCTGCCCCTCGGTAGATGGCAGCGATGCTCATTAGCGGCAACGCGGCCACTGCTTCTCTTCCCTTCCCCTCCTGCCCTTCACGGGATGCGCGGCGGAGCGCGCCGGGAGGGGGGGGCGTCGCAGGCAGCGGCATCCGGCGGAGGGGCGACCTCAAGGAACGCCGGCCCTCGCCCGCCACCCGCACCTGCCGACCCTCGCGGATAATTGTTATGCTGCTATTACATCAAGGGCTCTACCGCGCCTTCAGGGACGAAGCCCAGCCAGATGTTGCATTTTTGTTACTCTTGAAGAAGGGCTCGGGTTTAGCTAATAAATTTCTCAGGTGTAAAATGGAAATAAAGGTGTCGTGATCTTGTTACTGGGTCAAAATTACCCTATATTCATCTGTGGCGTGTTCGCCCGAAAATAGTCTCTAGATCGATCTATTGATTTTGAACTTCAAAAATTAACTGTTAGAACAGAACATCAGAAAAATCTTCATCTCTACATAAATAATACTCAAAGTATTGGAAATATTTCTATAGAAAAGAGGCGACATACAACTAAATTATTAAAATGACAAGACACTAATCTACCTCATAAACCTGACATTCAGCAACGGGGAACATTAAGGGGAAAGAGATGTTACAATTGCACATAACTTTCATTACAAAAACTAACCAGCGCAGCAAACACTAGAACATAACAGGCTGATTAGTGCCCCGGAAATGAATTGATAACAATACTATGGTTGCCTGTTAGCGATCTAAATCAAAATTGAAATCTGTACTAGAGATTGACAATATTGGTGTGAAAGGAGGTAGTTGAACAGATGCCGACAAAGCTAGCCGACATTTGTGTAAATGCGTGGGGGTAGAAGTAGATCAGAATAGTAGATCGCAGTCTGTTCGCGAATGCTAATTAGACGATGGTATTCCGAGCTTCAGCGAATTACTCCTGAAGCGTATCGGAAAGCATTAGCATATAAACAATCGCGGAGCGGGTAACGCCCGTGTCGGTCGGCTCGCACTGTTGCCGGGGTGTTGATTTCACCTCCCTGTAATTACGTAAACATCACTATTGCACAGCGTATAGTTTTTGTTCTTGCAATCGTACTGGATAAACCTGCCGCAATTGTTTGTCAATAGATACCTAACTACAGGTTCGAGCTGTTTTAAAGCCAATGTGACTTTTATGTCAATGTGAATTAAAAAGCTCTAGATTTAGAAATTATAAAAAAGAATATTTCCTAATCGTCATAAATTATCGTCAATGAGTTGGCTCAGATTTGTGTACGTGTTACAAGAATCCTTAGATTATATACTAATTTCTTGGGTTGTCAGACCTTCTTGTCGAAGTAGGCTGATGTCTTGCTACAGTGTAAGACTTGTATTGTAATAAAGATAGTAAAATAATGTAGTAGCATATATCTTTCCGAAAGAAATAACCTGAATGTCTTGATTTTTCCAACCTACTCTAATCTAAACCGTATTATCGTGATAATTCAAAAGTGGGATATGAAAGTACCTTTCTTCTGTATGTGATTGATAAGTGTTATCTTAGAAATAATTTTACGTTTGCAATATATTTTTGAAAAGGTACAATTTATTTTATAAGATCACGGGAATCATGTTAGAATTCAATCATAGGTCCATTTGCCTATTGCAGACACTCCTTCTGAAATCGTGTGTCAAAATAAGTATCATCGTACACCTTATTTTCACAACTTGATGTAGAAGTCTGTACTGTAAGAATGCTTGTCTCTTACTTTGATATAATTGTTTTGTCTGACGATCAGTTTTTCTCGACTAGAACGTCATAGCTACCTGTAGAATATACCTGTGATTCATTCGTTGGATACGGCGCATTGGAACATTATCACCGTCCCTCTTCTGGAATATATGTACTTGCTTTTAAAATCTACTTGCTCGCCAGAAAAGAAAATAAGCAAACATGTTCGTGACAGTGCGATCGGAATGATGCCGCATTCGTGCGTCACATTCGCATTAAGGCTCCAACGCACGTATTAGCCGCCTGTAAACCCGCGGTATCTTCGTCTTCTTCTTCACCTTGTTAGGCCGTAGCATCCAGACGCTTCCGTCCACCTCATGGCGGCACAGAAGCCCCGCAGAAGAGCGAGCGCGCTTCTCGACGACTGCGCGGCGGCGGTGGCAGCGACGCAGCGGCGCGGCACGCGGTCGGGGCGGCGGCG
>BOPP01000014.1:9045403-9056328 GCA_017312745.1 Gryllus bimaculatus | reverse complement strand
ACGGGGCGGCGCGGGACGGGGCGGCGCGGCTGCTCTGCCCAGCCATTGAGCGCCCGTGGCGTGCGCCGCGCCGCGCCGCGCTCGCTGCACCGCCAGCGGAGCGATCACGCTGATCTGTATCCTCCCCGCGCTACATAAGCGAGTCGCGAGCTGCTGAGCGTCACGGTGTGAGGAGGGGGGTGGAGAATGACGAGGGAGTGGCCGCTATTTAGAGTATTACGAAACGAGAGCATTTATTTGTTCCGGTGGCTTTCAGGTCTCTAATAAGTGGTATTGTAGGTTGGATGATTAAAATAAGATAATAATCTAATTTGTGTTTTAATAGATTATTTTTATTGCAGATTGATATACTGAGATCTACATTAGTTTATGATCTATTGTATATCATTTCGCCCACAAACTCAAAAGAAACTAAATGTTGGATAGGCACCTGCCTTTGCTGTTGGACTGTAAATATAGCTGTACAATGAACACGTTTTGTTACCTTTTTTTTACATGTAGTGAGGATGAGGAGGGGGCGGAAATGGGGTTGGTATTTTGTTAGCAATATTATAGAATCAAATCTACAGTTAGTTTGCTAATTAAATACCATAGCAATCAAATGTTGACAACTACGCATTTCTTCACAACGCGTGTATTATCAAAGAGTGAATTAAGAATTTGGAACTCAAGAAAACGTGGGTATTTTATACTTCTCCCCTGTTCGTCACAAACAGTTTTTACTGTTTTTGACGGAAATTCATTTAATTCAATTTCATAATTTAATAAATTATATATATATATATATATATATATATATATAATAGTCGAAATATAATTACTTCGAATGTTTCCGATCTCTTGATTTTAAGGTTGTTATTCACTGCCTACACAGATGTTTTATTTCTTTTCGTATGTCTATTGTAAAGGTGTGTTTCCGGTGAAAACTGCTCGTTTATCCTCATATGCTCAACTTATTCCAGAATATAATCAATTTTATAAGAACCAATTTCATGACTGGTGTTTTATCCAGTTCTAACTACACCGATATCTCTTTTCAGGACAGAATTCCAATAACAAACTCTAAGAGAATCGAACACTGTAGACCCAAGAAACCTACTCTGGAGAAGGATCTACAGAAAGTATTAATAAAAAACTCTACACAATAATTGGAAATATTTTAAATTAAATATTAAATGAATATGTTGAAGTTTCAAATTCGTACAGCTTACATATTTTTCTTAACCTCTCTAATAAAAAAATCTATCATTGAGAAGAAACAAGTTTTTTTCTTACATAGTGAACCACAAATATCAGATCTCTGAGGTTCACTGTCATCGAAGACGACTATATTATGGAGAAATGTTTGCAATCAGTGAAAATTTGATTAATTTGTCAAGGCAAGTTGAAGTAGTAACTCGTTACCTCTTTCGAGTCAGTTTTATTGTTTATATTTTTCTAATTACCAATAATACTCGTAGTTGGCATAAATCGTAATGCCGTGATTTTTATTTGTTAGTAGTATTTACAAAACATGCTATTAACGTCTGATAGCTAAATGTACCTGTTAAATGGGATAATGATATTTTTATCGCGTAATAATGAAACTTTACATAACAAAATTGTATTTAAAACCATGTACTACTTGCGTTTACAAATCCCTATCAGCGTACCTAGCAGTAAACAAGATTGGAAGTACTTCTGGAAGACAAGGTTGGACGCTGTTTACTGCAAAGAGCTGGTACGTTTCGTTCCTGTAACGGCGTGGTAGCAGTAAAACGCTTTATTGGCTCATAGAGGCGCGTTGAGAGGGGTAATTGGAGGCACGTTGGCCGAGCGGGGCTCTTCCCAGCTGCCGGCGCCGCGCGGCTCCGCGAAGAGGAAGCAGGAAGGGGACAGGACAGCCGCCTAGTGTTCCTCGCAGGTTGGCAGGGCTGGCGGGGCTTTCCTTCCACCAACGGATGGCGTTAGATCACGTAACACGCCTCGCTTTGAATGTACTTCGGATTATACTTGGATGACCCTTTATTGTACAGAAAAAAGTAATTATTATGACTCGATTCCTAATTTATGTCTCTCTCAAAACTTCCCGTACCAGTGCGCGTTTCTGCTCCTCCGCGCCCACATCTCGAGAGAGGCATAAATCTATTACTTTCCCAGTCTCAGGAACATCTATTAGGCCCATTTGCTCACCCTTCCCTTACTCCATTCTAATGTTCTGTTCTTTTCTCTGACTACCAACCTGTGACACCCAACCTGTGTCGATCATGATACATTCTTCATCCATTCAAAAGTGACTCCTGCACCCATCGATTGTTGGACCGGTTTAATGGTAGGGTGCTACGTTTAATCTAATGGCGATGACTGTAGTGCCCCTTAGGCACATTGCGTCGTGCGTCAGTGGTAATCATTCCCACTAATTTTACCAGGATGGATGGATGGATGGATGGATGGATGGATGTACTTATCGCGACAGCACTTGAACTTGCGCAGGCCTACCGGCGAAGTCCAAGGTCATCCAAGTATAATCCCTGCCTCGCGACCATGGGTTAAGGGACATCTCCATGCCGTATTCCGGTCTTCTCAACCTTAGAAGTGATTTTTTTTATCGTTATACAGCAACATATATTGGGACTTTTGCGAGGAAAACTTACACTATAGTCTTGGCTGGACCGGAAATCGAATCCGGGGCCGCGCAGTGGAAAGCGAGCACGCTGACCAAGAGCTAGCCACGAGCCCTCAATTTTACTAGGATATGGAAAGGAATTAGGGGAAACATAGTAATTCACGCGTGATATATGATGTATCATTCGACACCACAGCTGAAAACATCCATGGCTTTTGTAACTTGTAACACGTGCGTGGTTTTGCCAAAGGCCTCTGCGTGTCACCAGGCGTGCTACTTAATTACAACTGCTGCATCTGTAATACTAATTGCAACATTTCTGAACTTGTCAATTTTTCTTTGAAGCTGCCGGTGCTTTTAATTACATTTTTAATTGGAGCAATCGGAAAACAAAATCATTTTAAATAATGCTCGACTCTATTATTCCATCTCTTTGATTAAAATCACGCGAATTTCTAATTCGCATCTATCCAGTTCCTCCTGTGTGTATGGTATATTTTTTCTGCTTTTCTTTGTTCTCCTTTATCTCTACCTTCCACATCAACCACTCTTTGAGTTATCATTTATTTACATTTTTTTCGTATTATTTCGTATTGCATTTGTACATTTATTGTGTGTGTTTTCGAGTATCGTTCTACAATTTTCCTTTTCTGTGGTGTTTTTATATATTTCGACATTATATTCAACGCTACTTCCTACTATTTCTGTTTGTCGTATTGCAACACAAACGCAAAAAAAAATTTTCCGTATTTCATAAATCAATCCACTTCTATCCTGAGCTTGCGACGATTTGCTCGCCCACTACCCCATTCTAATGTTTTGTTCTTTTACCTTACTACGAACGTTCCATCCATCCACTGTGGCGATTGTGCATTCCCACATTAGCCTGCAAATGAAATCCTCTCGCTCGCTCCTGACCTTTCCTTTCGAGGCACCAACAGCGCCTTTCGTTCCCACCTCATCTCAGCGTTCATCTACTGTTTGGCGGCCTTCTTTTCTCATCAGCACCTTGGCAGGGTTTCTCCGAGGCGTGTCTGTACCCTCAATCACTCGCCTCCTCGCCAATCAGCGCACTCTCCACATCGCGCCTTGCCCCGAGGCGAACGACCTGTGTGCGCGGCGACGGCGACGGCGGCGCAGCAGCGCCAGCTGAGGCGGCGGTGGCCAGTGGCGTGGGTGGCGCTTAACCCATCCGACGCGCCCTTCAGATTGCAGCGGAAAAGACCGGCCGGTGTGCATAGGAATATTAGTATTTTAGGTAACACGATGTGCGTGCACATAGAGGGGAGAGCTTTTGCTGTGGGTCCCTTAAAAAATTGAAAGGAGCTCCGGCCCCGAACAAAATAAAACATTTAACTTATTTAGATATGTTGAATTCCTGTTTTAATTTAACTATTTGGGAAATATATACATCTGTTAACCGTGGCGACCACTACACTACTACATACACCGGGAGCTTAGAGCTTGTCCCGGCTGGGTCGGTGCTCCGCTGGTGGGAGAGACCTGGTTGAGGGAAAACCCCACAAGTCTGCGGGAAGGTCTGCGCCAGATCTCGCTACCCAGCGGGGGAAGATCGTCGCCACCCCCGCGATAAAACATGCACTACACTTACGAGTGTATTGGTCTTGGTGGTTGGCATGTCAGGAATCAATTATCAATCAATCAACCAACCAACGAACCAACCCATCCAGACAACTCCCACCAGAGGAGCACCGTCCCTGCTCGGTTAAGTTGTTAGCTCCCGTCTGATCTCTCGAAATCTGTGGTAATGTGGTCTTAAACACGCATGTGTGTGTTTAAGTAAGGGGACAAGATCGGACAAGGAAGAAGACGGGAGAGATCGCTCTCTGCCCGAAGCTTGTTTGTTAGGGTACTGCACCCGCATTCGCCAGGAGTTATTGAGAAAAAAATACGGATAACGTGCCGGAGATAACGGTGTAGCTCGTATCGAATATCCTGGCCATTGTCGGGACTCGAACCCTAGGACGTCCCGATCTGACGATACTCGACGATACGACCTCCCAATTGAACGTAGTGACATCTGTTGATGCTCTGAGCTACTTCAGCCAGTGGAGATACTTTGAGTAACCGACATCTAGGACGGCGTCGGATTTGGCATTCCAGCGGTAGAACCATAGCGCTACCTCCCTGGATATACCATCCGCTACGCTTACGGAACAAAACGACCACATTAGTTAACCGTTCCGGAAGCACGAAACTCCCCCTCCCCCCGGCGGGCTGTAGCGCCGGCGGCTGGCTGGCACGGACCGCGATGGGGTCTCGAAGCCTTGGCGCTCTCACGGGCGCGCGCGGACCGGGCGGCGGCCAGCCGCGCGGTGGGTGACCCGTCGAGGCCGCGTCGACGACCGCCCCGCCCCCCGCCCCCGCCCCTCGCCCCCGCCCCTCGCCCCCGTCCCTCGCGCCCCCGCCCCCCGCCCCCGCCGCGCCGCGCCGCCTGCGCCGCTCTGCTGCAGATGGCGCGCAGTCCCAAAGGCTGCAACGCCCTCTGAGAGTGCACTCTGGCCACTCGGAGAAGGACGCATGCTAACGGATGCTTTGCACCGGCCTGGCATTTACACACGTCAGAATCGTTTCAGCTTTCAAGAATCTCTGTACAAAGATGGTTGCTCTTGGTTTTTCTATCAGCTTACTTGTCCACACACAATAAAATCTGATTCTCTCTCAAAGCATCTTCAAATATAATTCTTTATATCAAATATTTTTTCTTATTTTCAAAGCAGGTTCGTTTCACTTATTATGATCATGATAAGCAGCTAAACAAAAAAATTGAAGAAATTAAAAAAAAAAGTAAGTCATTGTTTTGTTTATTTGGTTTGGAACTTAATAAAAAAAATATTAATGGAATGTTGATGCTTGCTTGCTTGATTGATTGCTTGGTTACTAGATGGAATGAATCACTATCAAGCTTTATTTTGAAAATGCGTATTTGTTAGATCTCAACATGCGCGAAATAGGTAGTATACTTTTCATTGATCTGGAGCGGATGTGGTAACCCCACGGCTACTTCACTTCCCGTTGCTTACTTTTGTAATGACCCTCCAAGGTACAATGACGCAAATACTCTGGCATTCAGAGTTCATTAAAGTTTTGCCAGTGACTGGCTCCACAATAATATGCGCGTCTCATAACATGCAAATTGTTGATTACTCATGTGACCCCTAAATGGCTTTTTCACGTGCAGTTTCATCAAAGTGAATAATTCATTTTCAGTCGAAAACACAATATTGAACGATAGTCATCTCAGGCATTAACACGCAGCGATGCGTACTTATCATTTAAAAGCATTCATTTACGCATTAAAAAAAATCCTTTGTGATCGAATTTCGGTGCTCCGCCAAGCCGAGACGAGAGTGTACCGGCGGGGCATTGCGTATGGATGAGCTCGGGGCGACGTCGCCAGCTCACAAACCGTTTTAATGCCAAGGGCAGGACGCGTGTTTGCGGAGCACACGGAAGAGGCAGCGGGACTCGCCCTGGCGGTGGCCGTGGCCGCCGCGGCAGCGGGGCTGAGCGGGGCTGGGCGCCGCGGTGCGGTGCGGTGACCGGAAGGCAGCGGCGGAGGTGGCGGTGGTGCCCGGAAGCGGCCAGCACGTGACCCGACTGCCCCTGCGCTCTGCCTCCCTCCACGCGCGTGCGCTGTGAGGGGACTGCCGCCTCCGCCTCCATCATCATTTTGCTTTGTCTTTTGATTGGTCGAGACGCTTCTTCTCCAATTTCGCCTATTTTTTTTCGGCCTTTGTTCCTTTCTTCAGTTACTGACTAAAATGTTGGTTGGGTAGGTGACTAGCCTTCAAAATCTCGTTCAAATTATGACGTTGACTTAACTCTGTCAAAAAGTGTTCCGACGCTAAAGTCGTAATGTTCTTATATGGGAATGTGCTCTGAGGTATTTAGTGACTCCTATCTTGTGCCGAAGTGGAAGTACCTATTTTGAAAACAAATTCGTACTCATGATTTGTATTGGATTTACAGTAGTATTTCAGAAACAGAGAAATATTAAAATGTATCGTCTATTTTGTTTCCTTATTAATGTTGTTGCTTATTTTCTGTTATTTCGCGATCCTTCGTGCATCTTTTCCTCTTCCTTTCTTCTGTTTTTCTCTTCACCAAAGTTCACACAGCTCGATTCACACTTTCTTCGATCGCGTTCTTCCCTCCTTGTCTTCCGTGGCCTCCGGAATGACTCCTGCCAGCCAAACACCTCAACTGCCTCCTGGACGGTGAGTCACGGGCGGTTGGGGCGGCGTGAGTCGCGGCGGCTCCGCGCCGAGCCAAGCCAAGCGGCCCGAGGAGGGGAGAAGCGCTCACCTCTCGCTGACTCAGTCTCCTCCTTCCGCAGCCCAGGCGGATCAAGGAGCTCTGCGCGTCAGTCGTTATACTCCTACGCTCTGCTGGTTTTCTTTATATTACTCGTTTTTGAATTGTTTCCACCAATCCTAGCCATATCATCTTCATTCGTTCCATTGGGTGTTACCTGGCGGTTTATTTGCATTCTGAGACTTCTTTATTCGTTATTAGTCAACGTTAATACACGTCGTACGTACGTCCCTTGAATATCGGACGGCCTGTGACCTACATGTCTTTCTTATTCGATCGTTCGTTTTTGCATGACTCTTATACATAGGATTTGTTTTTGCATGGGCGTTTCTCTTCCTTCGAGAGTCTATTACCACACATCACTTGTATCTTAACACTACTGATATCAGTACATTTGTCTTTCTTTTACTTTCTAGTGTGAGTGACTGGACGTCTTTACATTCACTCATTATTTTGGTTATGAACCAGTCAAAAACTGGAAATTCTTAACAATCTCTGATTTGTTTCATTACACGTTTCATCGTTTTTCCTTCAACATTCCCCGCTTACTTATCTTTTCTCTTCTTCGAGATTCGAAAGCGAGTTTTTTTGTTTATTCATGCGTTCACTTTCCCTTACTGAAAACGATAAGTGTGACTGCGTCTATCGGCATCTTTAATTCGACATCCCTGAGATCTTTCTGTCATACTGCTCTTAGTTCTCACGCTATTCGCTGAATACCTGCCTTAGCACCAACAGGCCCGTTGTAGCTTGTCGCCTTAATCAATTTACACCGTCTCCGGACAAGCCTGTTTTACTTGCGTGCGTATTCGCGTTCGCGTTCGCGTCCACGTCTGCTGCGACATGTCCAGAGCTCGTTGCACTGCCCGCTGCGTCTTATGCAGTATGTACGCGCCCCACGTCAGCTGCCCCGTCTGGTTGTTGCCTCGGAACGAAGCGAAAAGTGTACAAATATCAAAACCGACACCGGCGCCTCATGTGTTTAGAGGTCCGCACAGATGTTTACTTTCTCGGAAGTGAAACAGCATGACAAAACAAACTTGTGAAAAACGAACTTGCTGAGTCGCTTACCGTCAAAGAGGATTCAAGAAGTGAATTTTGACTTCGACTGACAAACTCTCATATCAATGTGTCTAAATTTTAGCTCTTTTTCAGTCACGATCGGAATTAACTTCAAGTGTAAAGTACATAGAGCTTTGTAAATAATGTTGACTTCATTGTTCTGTACGAACTTCGTTTCAGGGAGAAATTTTGTTTAAATCATGTGCTCGAATCACTTGGATATATCATTCTCGCGATATTTACCCCAGCTCTGAAGGATAATTCTCCGACCTGTAGAGTTGTTATTATATTCTTTCAATTAAATCGTAAAGTTTGGGGTAAAATAATTAGAAATTTTCGTTTCCATTTGAGTGACTACCTCGTTAAGGATTTGTTAACTCGTAGCAATACTACTTAGCATATTTTTCTAACCATCGCACAAAGATGTATGGTTTTCCTTGTGCTCTGAAGTTAATGCCTTAAAATAGCGTGAGTTTAAACGTATTAGATACACAATTTCAAGAGTTAAAGAAACGTTCCATTTTGGACTCAAATATCTGTACTTGCGAACTAGTCACTTCACTGGCAAAAACGACTTCCAAAGCTAGCCTGTTTTTACCTCAGCTCTGGCACACTACATTCACAAAAATAGGGGCCTCGGAAGTCGTGCCTTCTCTGGCGGTCAGGCGGTCGAGCGGACGGGCGTGCGAGAGGTAATGGGTTCGTTTTTGCCCATTCACGGCGCGAGGCTGCAAAAACGACGTTGCGATTCCGGTCGCACTTCAGCGGATACGACGTAGGAAGCGGAGAAGGTTGGGGTGCAGCGACAAGCGATAAACCTCTGTCGAATGCCCAGTTCCCTTGTCTTTACGGACTGTCGCAATCGCTTAGGAATCTTAGCAGCATGATCTGATTTAACGTAATTTTGTTTATCACTCTGCCGGTGCCCACCGACAACCTGATGTCACTATTTTTACTTAACTGTATACGTACGTATATACGGAGTAATATACATAGTATAGGGGAAGTTATGGAAGGCTGCGAAAATAGATTTCTAGATTTCAACGGAAATACACGTTTTGGTTTTTTTGGGGGTGGGCTTATAGAACGTTCAGATTTGTTTCGTAGCAAAAACCCATACTTTTCAAATAAATTGGTAATAATAATATAGTTATTACTCGGAACTTAATATTGAAGGATACTTATGCGTCAGAAATGAGCATTGTAAAGACTATTTTGTCATTACGGAGCGCGCAGACGCCATGGACTTGCACTGAAGACGGCCGCAATGCCGCCGAGAGGGCGCAATAGTAAATTAAATTATAATAAAATTAGGAATGATATTTCTATTTAACATAACGATATCATAACCCCCACTTCCTACTATTTCAAAAGCGAATGAATGTTGGGACAGTTTCTTGAACTGTTCGAATGACTAACCTATTTGTTTCTCGTGGCCAGTGTCACTGACACCGGCCTAGCCGCATGCGTGTTTTCCAAGTCTTGACTTTTCCTGGAATCGCAGAATTTGTAGTGTGGTCAACAGATGCCGTGCGGCTGTGTTCTTTCCTTTCGTTTTCTGAGAACTACTCGTGAGAACTCAACGAAACTACTGAAATACTTATGAATTAGAATAATGCACACTTGCGATTTGCGTTTAATACTCAATTATTAAAATCCGTCTATTAATATTTACCCTTAACGCTTCTCCTCGGAAATATCGATGACTTCCTCTGGTAAACATCCGTATATTGTAGGTATGAGAAAAATTGTTAGAATAAGTAGACAAATTTATTTACTTTCGTACTGTGCAAATAAATACTACGTAGATTAACGATTTTGTAAAAATAAATAAAGCAGAAAGTTTTAATATCCTTTTTATTTTCTCGTGCGTCTGTGAGGTGAAGAGTGGAGTGAAGGTGTGGTGAAGGACTAGGTGGTTTGTTTTTTTGAGGGTACGTATACATGAAGCCTCGATAATTTTCGACATTTTTCAAAAATGGCGTCGAATATTTTGATCACGCTATACGCTATTTAAACTTTCTCGTCTGTATCAAAATAGGGCAAAAAATTGTCGCAAGTCTCTTTTTTTCGGCGAACACCGTATGTGTTCAAAAATTGGAAATATTTAACATTTCGAAACTACAAACTTAAAGATAAAGATTTTTGCCTTAAAATGTGGTTTCAAAAATTAGGTTTAAGAAAGGTCATGTTCCTTTTTTATTGAAATAAATATAACTGGCTTTAATGTAATTTGTGCTTAAAATTTATGCAATTTATAAAAAGCTTATTTTTTCAAAAACACCTCCAAACACTTTCTTTAATATTTTTCCTACAGATGAAACAAAGATCGTTTAAAAGAATGGCGTTGGTTTCGTTTTCTTTAAACTCTCAAACGTTTCAAAAATTGTGTGTTGGAAATAATGGGCGAGACAATCAGATTTTTAATTGCCGGTCCAAGTTAGTTCGTCAGAGCGGCTGCGTAGAGTAGCGGTAAGGCACACGGAGAGTTAATTCGATGTATTTGATGGCGAGTCTCGGCGTGGAAAAAATATTTTTTTGGTTGAAAACACTTTTGCCGGTTCATGTAGTAGTATACTATTGCGGAGCCGTTACAAATAATGCGAGAAAGTATGTAGTGTTGAAGCACTACTAGTTTAATGTATTTCCTACAGATTTTCTCATGTTACGAAGATAAAGTGGCCAAATCCTTTCATTGCGATGAACAGGACCCACTGCGTCATCCGGCATTACTAGGCATAAAAAGTGCAGAATCGCCAGCAACACGCGCCTAGCAACCCGCGTAAAGGCACCGCCGGGGGCGGAAGCGTGTTGTCGTCGCAGAGGCTGACGCGCGGGGTCCGAGATCGGGTTTTTGCAGGGGCTGCGGGCGAGCAGCGATGGGCGTCGAGCGTCGCGGCCGCGTGCGCGGGACGGGCGC
>BOPP01000014.1:8991582-9038600 GCA_017312745.1 Gryllus bimaculatus | reverse complement strand
AACCACAATCGCCTGGGCGGCGCCGCTCCGCCTTCCTCCTCGGGCGACGAGGCGCGAGGGCGCGCATAACTCTCCCGCTCGATACACCTCGCCCATCACCACGCCCTCGTCCACACAACGTCCACAACCCGCCGCCGCCCCCGCTTCGCCCCCATCTCGCTCCGCCCGGCACCGCCCGACAACTCCGCCTAAGCCGCCAGATAATCGCGTTAGCCACGCCCCGCACCCCTCCCTCGCCGCACTCCCGCCCCACTCCACCTCGTCCCCGCCTAGCCCCGCTCCGCCCCAATCCCGCGCTTGCCTCGTCCCACCTCGCATCTAGCCTACGTCACATATCGTCCTCGCCGCCCCGCCCCGCCGCGGCACCGGCCACGCCAGCCACGCTTGCCTCCGCACCCCGCCCCGCATCCCGCCCATTGCCCGTCCCCGCCCACTCGCGCCCACCGCCCGCACCGCCCCGCGAGCCGCCATCGCCCCGCCCGCCCCGCTTTTGCCCCGCACCGCCCGCCCCGTCACCGCGGACAGCGGCGCGCGACGCCGCCGCCGCCCGGCCGCCGGAAGACGCGCGAGAAAGCGCTAGAAAGTCCGCTGAAAGTAGCGGCGGCCGGCAGCGGCGGCAGCGCGTCGATGTAACATCAGAGCTGGGCCGCGAACGCCGGGTGGCGACGCGCGACGCCGAGGCCCCTGTCCTCTCAGGCAGCAACGTCTGGCAAGGCGTAGAATATGTAATTTGTGTGATTCGCTGTTTGTTCTTTGATTGGGGGTTCAACGATTCAGTACGCAGGTCATCCCGGAGGCAAATGAATAATCGTATAATCTGTACATGATATGCGATAACCATGAGATGAAGGATGCAGATCCTATGGAATGAAAAACAAATAAAACCTGCCCCTCCAACCCGGAACCTCCCACCTTCTAGCCAGATAGCTTGCATCGTTCACCTCACAAATTCCACTTGATTAGTCGGAGATCGAAACCCGGACTTCACGCGGTGAAAGGCGAAGGCCCAAGCCCATTACGCCCGCCCTTCCCCCGGATTTAATTGTGAGGGAGGTGCAATTCATCTACAGTAGGCGCCCGATGAAAGGAGAGACCACTGCCCCAGGCATGTACATGTATAATAAAATCAGCCGGCATTGCTCGAAATGATTGACATGAAGTGGGGAACAATAATACATATAAACACTAGATTAAATTATTTTATTTACTTTAAAATCAACATGTAAAACTTACAATATTTGGAATGTAATTTGGCGTCTTTATTACTTTTGTACGCATGTCACATCCCTTAATAATTTCATTACGCGTGCCGAATTTAAAATGGTGTGCGAAGCGTCGATTCCTTCACACAAACAATGGTTTTTAAGGGAAATTACCATTTATAATATGGTCTTCTCACCATTGATTAAATTTATGAAGGTACAACGTAACCTACCTTACTTTGGATACACCATACGTTTTTGGAAATTTACTCTATTCAAAGTAACGAGATCCTAGACTTTTTTGGGATAATTAACTCAGTTAAGTATTTTTATCTGTAATTCCTCAGCCAACGAGTAAACCATACTGTTTGCAATGCTAGCAACATTTAAGAAAAAAGCAATACGAATGTATCCTCACGATCAAGAAAACACTTTATTGAACTCACCATTAACATAAAAAAAGGGCGTCAAAGAATATTTTTGGTTTCTATTTTTAGCCAATAAATGTTTTTCCATAAAATAGTTGACAAGGGTTTGGAGAGTGTGCTTCTCGACCAAAACAGAACTTACAACTAAAACTGAACTTAAAATATCATAATTAAACCGCTTTTTCCGTGCTTGTGTTAAGACTTTTATATGTCCAACATTCCCAAATTACTTTTCACGTTTCTTATCGAATTAAAAAGGCACATTCTTCTGGAAGCTGAAGAACATTTCTTTCTCAGGATGGGGGAACTCATATAAGAAACAAGACAATTTCTTTCCCAGTATTGATTCTTTCATATTAAGTTTATCCACCTGATTGGTTAAATAAATCTGAAACGAACTGTCGGTGCAGACTGAGTCCGGTGCGTAATTCCTCGTTAAAACATTTCTTACAATCAACATAAAATCATGTTAAATCTAAAATACTAAACCTTAAAGACTTGCTTAGGGTAAATGTGAGAAACTAACAGTGTTTCGATACAATCATTCAGTTTGAATTGAGCTAGTGAAAAAAACGGGAATTTAATATATATTGTTATGAACATAAATGTATCTAATTGGAATGTTAACATTAAATTATTAAGTACTAATTAACTATGGAGTTGTTTCTGCAAGAAAAATAAATAACCAGTCCTCTCTCGTAGTTTCTGACCAGATTAATTCAAACAATACAGGTACAATCTTATTTTTACACAATTCCTTTTAAAATCTCTTGCCAACGAAACATCCGCAACGCGTCTTTAAACCGCCGCCCCAATCTATTTTAGGCGCTTCCGTGAGAAGCCACATTCTGCTCCTAAGCGGACGCTCATCTATCTGCGTTCCCCCCAAATGGAATGCTCTCAGGCCCTTGCATGGCCCCGAGCACTTTTTCCTCGGGACGGCGATAACCCAATGAGAAGCGGCGGCTGCGGGCTGCGGCTGCGGCTGCGACGCGGGAAGTGGCTCAAGGTTAGGTGGCGGGAGCGTCTCGACGATCAGCGGCCACGCGACGCGACGCACGCGACGCGACCGTCATTGTAGAAATAGAAGGGAAGGAGTTTATATTCTCTGGTTGCGACCCCGTCCAGTGGCGGCAATGGATACAACCAAAATTCATTTGGGCCACTCAAGGGGGAGGGGAATCATAGGACTTCAGCTCCCTCCCCACCTCCAAGAAGCCAATAATCCTTATTCAAAAAATAAAGCTTTGACTAAATTTGTTCTGGCAAAATTCTTCAATATTCAGTTTATAAATATTCACAATACGTCCACAAATAAAAATACCATTTCGTATTGGAACATAATTGGAAATATTCTGTATAACAAAACATCAAGTCCAGTACACCCTCTGCCTTCCCCCTTTACCATAAAAATCCTATAGTCGCCTGTGCTGTAATACATTGTGCTATTCCACAATTATTATCTAGTTTTAAAACATATATATACCATAGTAGTGTGTGTAAACGTTTAACTTGGTAGCTTTTGGGTTTATTACTTCCAAATTCAGTCAGTTTGTAAGAACCGGAACGTCGGTGATATATTGAGGGAATTATTAATGTAATTCTGCATTTGCTTGTGCTTGCACTTCTAGAGAACTAACTAATTCAAAGCCGGGGACCACATGTACTTAGATACTTAACTAATTAACAGTATATAATCTACCACTTATGTTAGGCTATCAGAGCAAGTACTATTATTGCGATAGTAATGAACAATATTTCCAGTCAATCATGGATGCGCAGTGTTTCCAACTCATATAATCCCACGATTGCGTTTATGGAATCTTGGTCCCTTATCATGGTATGCCATTTGTGCAGAAAGAAACACGTTAGGTGAGCCCATTAACTAATTCTCCTTCTAATGCTATCAATTCTCGCCTGAAGCGGAAAAATAAACGCCACCAACATCTCGTACAAAGCTGACTCTTAACGTTTTGAGAAGAAGAAGAACGAAGAAAAAAACGTTTGCAGAACAATGAATGATAGGAGGAAATAAAAGATAAATGATAGCACATTCAGACGGAACCAAAGATGGCATTGGGTGACGCCTATGGACTACACGAGACAATGGAAATATCAAGTGGAACGACAAAGATAGCCGCGGGGGCGCGGACACCGCGAACAGAAGCAGCCGCGCCAGAACCCGTAGGGCGGCGGGGCGGGGGCGGCGGCGGCGGCGGGTCGCTGCAGTAGCGGCCTGTGGGTCTGTAAATTCTCCGCGGCGGAAAGCGCGGGGGCGGACCGGTCCGGAAGCGCACCGGGGACGCCGCCTCTTGCCCCGCCCATGGCCACGCCCACCCATTAACCCCTACCCCGCGCGCCGCGCCGGCGCCCGTGCCGCTTCCGCCGCCGCCTTTGCAGCGGCCCGGCCCGCCCGGCGCGGCGCTGCAGTCGCGCAGGGGGGCCTTCTTCGAACAAACCATGCGAACAAGAAAGAGCCAAAACACTAAGTCTCTGCTTTTAAACCATGGCGCTAGTTGGAGATAATGCCACAACGCCGGAAAACATTCGTTTTTTGAGTGACATTACAAATACTTGCATATAGAACGCCACATTATTCATTAATCTGTGAATCAATTTAAAAATAAATATATAAAGGCAAATACCGGTTCATACTTTGCTTTTACCATCCTCGTCCGTTTAAACATTTGCAATCGCAATAACAAGTGAGCTCTTTTTTGTTCTAAAAATTACTTTTTATTTGTATGCCATTTACTTTATAATTTATGACAATATTTTTTATACATATATAATAGTTTTTTAAACAATTTTTTCTGCCGTAAGTGGTAGGGACTAAGAACTAAATGGACTAGGAACATAGGCACAAGTACTCAGCTCCTGTTCGATAAATTTCAACATATATTACATATTTTCCTTTTGGTTGCTCAATAGCAAAGCAGCACCAGTTGATCAAGTTCGAATATTGAAATGAGGTAACTTCACTCGATACTAGAATATTCATAGCGATTAAATGTGCCGTGGAAAACCGGCGACCAGAAATCTCGAAACGAGCACACGCGGGGCATCCTTAAGCCTTTCTAACCCTCCGCGCTGACGCAAGAGCCCAGAACATAAAAATCAATCCACCGGGTTCACTGCATCGAAACGCGCCGAAACGGTGATAAATTTCAGGAGCCGAGTAGGCCGCGCGTGACATAAGTCGGTCGCGCACCGCAGGCCGCTCGTACCCCCGCGCCATAAGGCGCCGCGCCTCGCGTCGAAAAGGCAGCGTCATTCAGCGCGTGCGAGGCGCCGAGCGAGGCCTTTCGAAAATTCTGGAGGACGCGCAATATACGTCGTGTCCGTAACGAGTCGATCGTTTCTTTCCTGCGCCGCGCGACGGGTTCTAAAAGGCGCGGAGAAGGGGCTGGGAGCTCGTTTTTGCGTGCGAGTGCGAGTGTTGCAAAGGAAGCGAGGATTAGTCATCGCTGGAGGGAGGGGAAGGCGCTTGATTTCTGGCGCGGATAATGGGCTGTGTTAAATGGTCTCTTCTCACACTCGTTTAAGTACTATTAATATTTCATGTAAATGGAAGTGTTTGGAAATGCAGCGTCGAAGAATTTGTCGTGATTTTTAACTAGTTACGGTGTACTTAGTAGGGTCAAGAAACGGTCAGAAATGCGGTTAATTTCATCAATTGAAAGAACGGACACAATTAAAATGAAGAAGCGTTGTGGACTTCCTGTTCTTTTCTTTTTATAAGCTGTCATTTGAAGTAACTGAATTAGCTCTGCGGCCAATTATCAGGGCTATGTGGTAACTAGCGAATTCATTCGATGGGTGCTAGGACACGTTGATTTGATGATGATTATTTGATTCAATGTTGATAGGACTCAACATAGTGATTTTAAGTTTTAATCTATAAATCTTCGTAGTCATTATTAATGTCCCCTTCTTCTACCACCAATATTTTCATCGTTACTTGATTGTGGCTACTTTATCGACAATCAATAACACCAAGAAAGATTCATTTTGCTCTATTTTCTGTAACTGGACACTAAATGATCGATAAATGTACGAATTCGTGTTTATACAAGAAGTTTCGCTTACTGATTTATAGTCTTGTGTATGTACCCTTCTATATTTGGATAAATAAAAGTACAATACTCACATGGTGTGGTTCATTACAAAGTACTTATAGATGCCGCCCGGTGTGTTTCATTATTAACATATTTTTTGTGATTATAAATTCATTATTAACTAGTCACATAATTACTACCAGGAAACAAGACAGTGTATTGCTTAGGTAAGGTGTTGGTGTGTGTATTGTGAGGAATATCCGGAAACGTGAATTCCAATTATTAATCTATTTCAGTATTTACAAATAACTACTATTAGACGGGCAATGAAGGATCATGACATTTACCTTATTTGGACGTCCCTGCCAATACATTTTATTCTTGCGTGCTTGGGATGCGTATAAACCTTATTCTTGCCCGTGAGAGTGGTTTTCTTTCACGGAGAGCAGCATAGCGTGCGCTCGATTAGTCTTCCGGAACTTTTCTTCCAGCTATTTAGACCGCCAGTAGTCCTAAAACTAGAACGCTCGTAATGCGTAATTGGATTTCTCGACTTGTGAGCTTCCATCACCACTTCGTTAACGCCACGCCCTTCGAAGTTTGCAGCTTCCTTCACCGCTTTCACTGCCTCCATTGCTTTCCGTATTACCTGTTCCATTCACATACTATTTCCTGTATGTGCGACGTACTTGCGTCTTGGGTGAAGTTGCAAATCATCGCAATGAAGAATAGGATTGAACTTCATTTGCAGTTTCAAGTTATAATTTTTTTTTTAAATTTCGTACCTTCAAGATTATCACACACGTCTGTTGCGCTTAATGACATCACGTTTTGTGCACAGATATTTATTGAAATCTGCAATCAGTCAGCAATATACTCTCAACTTGAATTCAGGCTACCACTGACATCAGTACAGTTTTAATTTTCGGCAAGAATTTTCATCCTCAGCAACCCCAACAGATCGATCGATCGATCGATCGATCACCTTTCATCTCTGTCCATCACCATTCCGAACGCGCTGTCTTTGATAGAATCGACGTGGGATTCTCGCCCTGAACCCAGCATCGCTTGTGTCAGTGGCGTCACCGCTTCCACCTCCTCTGTCCCGGAAACTCCAATCTCCACGCGCGCTCTTAAAGAAGCGCGCGCCCGCTCTCCCGTGGAAGCACGTAAAGCCTGATTGTGCGACTGCTTTCCATGTTTACGGCGCGTTAAGTATTCAGTGCCGGAGAAGGGCTGGCGCAGGCTGGCTCTGGCGTCGAGAGTGGCGTGCCAGCGCCACCTCAAAGCAAAGGCGCTCTGTTCTACGCGGGGCACGTTCCCTCTAGTTGGTGTTGTGAATAAGGTTTTCGTAATGTCCTCCAGAATGACGAGATTGCGACCTTTCTTTCAGTGGCTTTTGTGAATAGAGAAGCAAGAAAAGTCAAAAGCCTGGCCTGAGTTATTGTGGACTTACGTTTGTAAATCTCAAACTAGAAATAACTTAAAAGGTTGGTTATAAGCAGGAATTAAGTCATACTCCGTAAGTTCTCACAGTGCTAAGAGTGCATTTGGTTTCTTCACTTACGTCTATATTGAAACATTTGATGTCAATGAACGTTTTTTTATAATATAAAGTATTACGTTACAATGCTCTTAAATGTTTAATAAGACGTCGGTTTGCTCATATGGAGATTTTAGTACCTAAAAACTGCTTTATCCTGTTTGTTTCAGAGACTTTATGCACTATAAGACTTCTACTTTCTCTTTAACGTTTGTCCTAAGTTCCCTTTGTGTGGAGAAATCTAACATGTCCTATGTGCATTCTGGATAACAATAATCGCATGCCTATCTGTTGTACCTATTAGCGGTGTGTTAGGAGAAAGAAAATTCTTAGTACATAAAAACGTTTGAAATGGGCACTTCAAATGTATAAATACGTCCAAAATATATACAAAATCTCAAAATAAGCAATAAAAGAATAATATATAGATATTGTTTCACTTTCATCATAGTTATTTTCACACAAATGATATTTTAATCACTTTCAAATGCAGCTTACAAGTATATACTGTTTCTCTAAACATTCTAGAATGAAACTTTGTCTTCTGACATTTTTCTTTGTACATAGAAAAATGTTCTATCTCACGTAATGTTCCGTAAAATGTAAGACATGAAATCTCTGAAGGAAACAACGCCGATGGATCCTCAGTTGTGCCTTTAAGGCCGCTACGTATGACAATGCTTTCAATACAGGGTTTTTTCTTTGTATTCGTTGAAATTTCGTTCGCACATTTTCCCCATTAGGGCTCGTGGTGTTCCCAATTCGCTTTCCGTCTTAGTAAAACCTGAATAGCTTGAATAAGTGGAAGGTCTTTGTATTTGAATGCTTTTCTGCTTAAAGGATATTGAGAAGTGACATCTCATGAAAGCTAAATCAGATTGTAACTTTAAAATTTTAAAATCATTTTTTTTACTTCAATCATTTTTGCTTCACGTTTTAAAATACTGATTCCTCCTTAAGGTGAAAAGTGTCAAAAGGAAACATATATTTAGACAATAAAAACCGAATTAAGGAATTTGATCCAAAATAGTCATTTTTAGATACAGGATTGTAAGAGCATCCTAGTGCCATAGGATAACTGAATATCTTTTAGAATTTAGTTTAGTATGGAAAAAATAGACATTTAAGGCAAAGACCGCTTTTTAGTAATGAGTTAACGATGTTTCGAAAACACTAATAATTCCCCCGTGATAGAATTGGGCATCTCTTCCTTTTCAGAGTTTTTCACACTTAGTTAATTGTTTCTTTCGTTAGGATACTCCTCACATTTATGATGTACTAGCCTATTGCCAACAGAATGTTAACTGAATTCCAATATGTTACCTGGCTCTCTTCTATAAACTTGAAGGCTACAGAGATGTAGATAGTCCTAGAATGAGGTGATCAGAGCATTTCTGAATCTCGGGATGGGTCATTGGCTCCCAACGCTTGTCAAGGAAGACTAACATGCAGAGTGTTTTCGTAATTTTTAATTCGCTATTTTTAATTAGATTAGAATACGAAAACAAATACCTGGTACCCACCAGCAGCCCGAGACGCGTCGTCGAATGGCAACTCGCTTGCCTCAGTCAAGTGGAAGGAGTCCAACTGAGTGTGACGGATGGACGCACACAAGAAGGCTACCTGACCACTTATACGTAAGATTAAAGTTGATCTAAAAATGGCTCTTTTGGGGCGCGAATCACACCTCGCGCAGAGCGTTGCACCTCGCCGGCTGGCCGCACGCGCCACCCCACGCTCCGGGCTCCTTTTCGCGCGTCCTGCCATTTCGAAAGACGGGAAAGCGGGCCTCCCCCTCCCCTCCCTGCCCCCTGGGCGAAGAGGCGGGGCGCGGGAGCCGCTGTCGCAACGCAGCCCATTCAAAGGAGTAAACTCTGTGATTCTTTCCCAATGGCGGCGCCGGCGGCGGGGGCGGCCCTGGCGCCACACTCTCTCTCCAGCGTGTGTGCGTGCTGCTGCGTGGCCTGTGCCAAGCCCGCTCGCACGCTCCCGTCCCCCCTCCCCCCGTGTGTGCGGGGTCGGTCGCCATCTTCTTCCGGTCTGATGAATTTTCGTACAGCCGGCGGTGTTGCCGGATCTCTCAAAATAGATAAAGGTATTTAGCGGGAAATATATGATTCATTTGAAAGCAACATTTTTCACTAATATATCCTGAAGTATGCACAAGAAAGACGAAAAGCTTTATTCATATATTACTCTGAAAACATTAGAACCAATGCATTATTTACTTGGAGCATACATACCACTGAATTTAGCAAGACTCAGTTTTCCACATTTCTCTGTTTGTGGAAGCTACGCGTTTAATTTGTTCGTTTGAACAAAAAAATCATTCATTTGAAATAACATTTTGTGTTCTTTTGCATTCTATTTCAATAAAATGTCTACTTGTGTGAAAAGTTAAACGTGAATTTTCACATCACCGAATATTTCTATTATCTTAAATAAAAAACGATTCATTGAAGATCAGGTTTTAAAAACGCCATTTAGGATACAATTAGTACTTTATTTTCAGTTATATTGCATCACAGTACTTCTCTGACTTCACGTCTCTGATCTGTACTTCATTTCCTACCGGAGCGATTTGCAACATTGGCACCCCTGGCGAAGGGGATTCCCGTTCCGAGTGTCCGCTCCACCCGCCGCCGGAGGAGCGCGTGCCGCGCGGTGGAGATCTGCTTGTAACGAAGCTCGCGGACAGCGATGCGTGTGTAGCACGATGCGGCGCGTGCGTTGATCTGGAAGCTTCGAGGCCGCATCGCCAGCGCCCGTGAATCGCGCTGCTTCATTTAAGTGCCGCTCGCGCGCGTGTGGTGGGCGTGGCGCGCGTTCCACTCTCCGGCATCTTCCTCGGATGTGCCGCGCGGAGAAATGGTTAATGGTGTAATTATATTGATCTCTAATTATTTTCGCACCCCTGATGCGTTACCATACTCTCTTACACGTGGGTTGATTTCTGTCTCCTAGGCTGGAATGAATTAATCCGTTTGAGAAATGAGTTATTTTGTGTACTGAAATGATGTCGAAATGATGTTCGAATGTCGAGTTCGGCAATGAATTGTACTGAATTCGTGTGATGTATATATTAACACCCCATTCAGGTCGGTAGCATTCAGTTTATTTACGTAAGTTTACGAATAAAAAAATATATATCTGGTCGTGTAGATAAAGGATATAAGAATGTCGAGGCTCTATAATGCGAATTCAGATATCAGAAGTCTCTGATAATTTAATTGACAAAGTACAATAAGTTCAGTGATTCAGAAACAAATAGAATAAACATTCGGTTTTATAAAATAAATCACATAATAATCAGTTAACATCAGTTTTCGAATTCAGGTAATATTAGGCAAATTATATATTAATTCCAAATGATATTGAATGTTCCGTAAAGAAGTTTTGCTCTCAATTGAACGATAAACTTCAACCGTTTCAGAAATACTAGCGCATTACTTATATTTAAAAAAAACATTGTCCAAATAACATAATTTCGCATTTTTAAATAAACGTATTCAATCTAGTATCTGCGTTCTACGTGGTTGTCCATGGAAAAATCATAGTTTGCTAGGCTTGACGGACGTGCTGGCTTCCCATTTAGCGCTCATACATTCTAACTTCGCTCCGTTACAGCAAGGTGAGCATTTGGTTTCCATGTTGCTCTCGTGTGCTAATTTTGACGCACATGCTATAATGAAGTTGACCTTCGACGTGCTCTCCAACAAATAAACACGTACAAATGCAGCTCAGCTCATTTCTCATATTTTTGTTAACATTTCCCATTGAATCATACTATCTTCAATATTTGGGAATAGGAACGAGAAAGTATAAATCATATCTTGTACGTTTTTCTTAAGAATGTCTGAAGAGTGATGTGAGTAAATACTTTTGACGTTTCTTTAGACTTTATCAGAAATTGAAATTCTTCAGAGAACTTGAACCTATTTAATGATTTCTGTCTATTGTGTAGTTCGGAGATACATTTGAAACCTGCAAAAACGTGTAATACAAAGAATGCAGAAATGTATGTTGTTTGGAATATTCTTTAGAGAAACTCATGCTTGGCTGCTAACACATTAATGTAGAAATATGAAAGAAAGAAGGTCGTATTATGCGTTAAAATTAATTGTTAGTTACTTGCATATTATGCCCACAAGATTTTCTATACTT
Source organism: Gryllus bimaculatus (assembly GCA_017312745.1). Lineage (NCBI taxonomy): Eukaryota > Metazoa > Arthropoda > Insecta > Orthoptera > Gryllidae > Gryllus > Gryllus bimaculatus. The sequence goes on along the minus strand of BOPP01000014.1, from coordinate 9,027,205 downwards.
AGGCGACTCCAGTGTAGGATGAACCCACTCACTTTCCACCACTAGCTCTTAGGGTTCAAATCCTGGCCGTTCCATGTCGGATTTGTGGTGGATAAAACGGGCTAACGGTAGGCTCGTTTGCGGTTCTCCCGTCTCCCTTTCCTTTCCTTTCCTTTCCTTGCCTTACCTTGCCTTGCTTTGCACCACACTTCCATCATGTCTTTTTCCTTGTCCGTCATCTTTCTCACTCTCCAACTCTCACATTCACCTCGCAGTTTAGAAACGCAATCTAGTTGTGGGTACGAGTAAGCCAGCTGTTGAACAATGGGCTCATCTGGTTGTCTCCTCACAATCAAGCCATATCAAAATAATATAAATTCTGTAATTTCGTAACATTTACTAATGAATATGTGGTTTCTGTTCGTGTAAATCAAGTGAAGTATTATGTGTATTGAAGTAGAAATGCACAACATTTGTCATTCCATTAGGAAAATATGAGTTAATTTTGTTTTCATTGAACTGGAAGTTTTCAATTCATAGATTAATTAACTTCTTTACATAAAAACTGGCGTTTACTGTCATTTCTGTGGAGCTCAATATCAATCTCCACTCTAGAAATTTGAGACTCTAGATTGTTCCCAGTCTCCTATTTTCATCGCAAATCACATCACGTATATTAGGTTTCGCCTATTAAGAACAAATCAAGTAGTACCATAAGATGGAAGTACAATTTTAAACATGTTTGTTAAGTAATATGGAAAAAAATTTTAAAAAATTCCATCCCAGAGTTGAGGGAGCAATAGTATTTAATAGTTTATATCATCCAAAAAAGACACTATTAAAACGAAACAGCTAGGAAAGACGGCCAGTGCTCACTCTGTGCAAGGAATTGTCTCGAGGGTCCAAATTTTACTGTTCCACACCTAAAATATATTGAAAAATAGAACAAGTATGAAACGGGTTCATTTAATTAAGGCGAAATTCTTTAGTAGTGATTACGCTATCTTAACGTGTGAAGGTAAGCATTATCTACATATTTTCTAGCGTAAAATGCATTTGAAACTTTGCCTTGGCTTGACTAACAGATGCTTCATGTTAATTGCGGAGGCCATGGGAGTAGTGCATGATCGTTGCCTTGGATAGGCGAGTGTTTGCTAGTCAAATTGGCCGTACCAAAACGGCGATTTTTTTTCTGTATGCTAACTGATACTAATTGCATTAACATGGGTACATTATTTGAATCACCGACACCTGGACAGCGGATTCCACTCGCGTACTATTTATCCGTAGACTTTAGATTTTTGGAAAACTCAAAAAACAAGAACAACAGAAAATGAGAACAAAAAAACGGCCTGTCTCGCGCCGCAGATCAGCACCCGCGTCATCGGAGGCGGAGGGACTGCGTGGCGCGTCGTCGCCCATCGACGTCCTTCGGCTCCTCTGACGGTCGCTTAACATTTAAATTGAGGAGCGCCTGCGGGGCCGGCCTGCCGCGATATGTGTGGCAGGGGCAGGGAAGGCGCGGCCGCGCCGCGACGGTCTGTCCCACCGTTCCGCGCGACAGCGCCCCCCCACACTAATGGCCCGTCACTCGCCGCCTCCGTCCCCGTCCCCGTCCTCGCCCCCGCCCCCGCCCCCCTCCTCGCCCCCGCCCCCGCCCCCGCCCGGCCCCCGCCCGCGCCCCCGACGCTTCCCGCCTCGACGCTTTTTAGACAACTGCTTCCCTAAAGGATTCAACGGAATCCTGGGGCTCCGCAAAAAATACGGCAATGATACGATGAATGACATTGTAAAGTAGTTTGTCGAGAGATGTGTAATGTTCGGGTTTTCTCGTACTCATTCACAGTTAAATGATATGTAGGCTCGATCACGGGTATTTTTTCAAACAATTTAAAGCCTATGGATAAGTGCAACAGGTTTGGAATCCACGTATTGTAATACATTGGTTAAGTTAAGCGAGCGAAGCCAATCAAGTTAAGCCGCATCTGTATTTTGGTATAAAATGCAAATGGGAAAATAGCACAGAATTTAAAATCCCTGACATCAATGCAGCACATTCCACAAGTTACCCATTTATCCTAACGCTTTAGTCGTCTGTCAAAAGCACTCGCGACTGGGGCAAGTCCTGTAACGAGATCCATTAGGCATGCACATTAGTACAATCTGACGTAAGGCAAATCAGTCATATAAACTACTTTGAAGCACACCTGGTGGATTTGTATTAAAATCATTTCCGAAGAATAATGCTGGCTTTGTAATATTGTGCGTATATATATTTAAATATATTTATTGATTTTTCTATATAACACTGTACTTGTTTCAATTAACCATAGCTCATTTAACCTCTGAAGAGTTTTAGTACGTATGCTGATCATTCCATGACCTGAGAGAATTTCATGAGGTTCCAATGCGAGCCAGAGCGAGATACCGTGGATGCATGCAGACCGTTTCATTGATGAATTCGCGTTCAATGGCGCGTGACCTAAGGACGTAATTTGTTGCGTTTATGAAGTTGCGATACCAACGCTCACTGAATTCGTATGTGTGGTCACTATTTCCTGCTGAGCGGCTTTTATGAAATTCATTGAATCATAAATATTATTTTTCTATTATTATTATTATTATTATTATTATTATTATTATTATTATTGGAGTAGTAGGCCATTACTGAACACGCTAGCACGTTATAACGTGTTGTAATTCTTCCAGGATCAGCTTTTCAGCTGTACCTTGAATTACAACATGGTTGTTACGCCTTGAAGTGTGAATTATGAGAGATGATGTGTGAAAGGACAATCACAAATACGACCATGTCTACGCAGGACTCGAACCTGCAGCCTCCTCGGCACAGACGACGGCTGCCGCAACCGTCTGCGCCTCGGGGCTGACATTTTTTCATTATTGTTATTATTATTATTATTATTATTATTATTATTTATATTATTATTATCAAGAATAAAACGTACGGCTTAAGTGTTTTGTCCGCCGACCTCTCAGTGATACACACATTTTTGTGACCTAGTCTACCGAGCCCCGGCGTCTTAGACCCAAAGTTCATTAACAAAATATGTTTCCCTTAATCGCCTCTGACTGATCTCTGTATTTTTGCGCACTATTTTTAAAAACATCCTCTAGTTTGATGAATTATGCAATAATCTTTCTTATTATGTGATATACTATATAATTCTAAGAATAGTGTTTGCCCATGAATTACTATACTATGTATAGATATTGAGAATCATAAAATACTGTGTCGATTATAACAAGAAAGCAAGTATTTTCTTGCATTCTGTCGTTGGTCCGAAACTTCGGAATTGTAAGTTTTGATCAGAGGAAACACTATCTAAGTATGAGTGTGTAGTGGTGTGTACGGTCTTGTTTGTACGTTTGGAATAACAGTTACCCTCTTGTAGCCAAAGACATAGCAAAAATCCGTTTGAACCATGAATTGAGATATGCTGATGATTGTAAGTTATATGGAAGGTCTAAATATTTAAGAGAGGGTTGTTTTGACAGCGCCAACGCATTACTAGAAGCAAAATTCTTGACAGCCGTCCTCAAAAGTTAACGATGTAAGTGGATTTTATTTCTGAGTAATGTGAGGCTGTTTCAAAACCTACACAAAGATTACATTCATCAAAGCTTTACTCCGTGATACTATACATTCAGATTTGAAAACATGGACTCATGTTTTGATTGTTATCGTCTGACATGCTGAAATTCCCACAAAAATAATTTTAACTGCTTTATCTCAATGTAGATTTGGATAATGGAATGTATACCTTTTTCAGACACATTTGAGAACGAAAGAAATTTACGTTCATACATTACATGCACAAAAAGAAATTAATTCCACATACTTCGGGTTCCAAGGTTCACGGTTTACGTAGGCTGACACTCTTCTGATCCGCAGAATGAATCTAACGGGAATATTGCAGAAGGCACGCGCAATTACTCGCATGGTATTCAGGAAAGAGTTCTGTCCATTGTGATCACGGGCGACGACACACTGAAACCTCTTGAAGTAGGAGACGGCGAAGATAATGGCGAGCGGTTTTCGGAACAGTCGACCACGGCGTGTGGCCGTCTTGGCGACACTCAAGAGGCGCTTCCCAGCGCCACTCGGCATTGTCGGCAGCGCGGGCGTCATGAACCGACGAGGGCGGCGCGCGCGTGAGCGTCTCATCCGATTGTGTGTGCGCGCGCGAGGCGGCGGAGGCGGCGGCGGCGGCGGCGGCGGCGGCGGCAGACCCGTTACGCTGGCTGTCAGCCTCAGCGGGTTTGTGGACCGCTTCCATCAGCTGGCGACGCACCGGTCCCGGCTGCTGTCCCCGGATTCTGCGCTCCTCTACCCACTCGTATGGCCCGGGGCGACAGCTGTTGCTGCTGCAGCGTCTCTGGCCGAGAGGTCCTAGGGATGGTGCCCTGACGGTGGCAGATCTATACCACTACATAGTTTAATTCAGCCGCTGTTTGGGTGAGAATTCTAGCGGCCGGCTTCTCGGGTCTGTACTTCTCCGTGGATTATTCAATAAATACCAGGGGAATGCCGAAGCAAAACGCGAACAAACGAACCAGGACCACGCGAAATCGTTCCTTTCTCATCATTGTCTCATCATCTCCCCTCACGCATACAAACTCACACACATCTCCCGTACACACGCACACAACCCGACGCATACATACATGCATACAATATATATAGGGAGACCAGTCGGAAGATTAGAGCTTAACCCGGCTGGAGCGGCGCCACGGTAGGGAAAATGCTTGGAGATGAAAACTCCGCCAGCCAACGTGTAAGTCGGTGACGGATATCACGTTCAAGGGGGTGAGGAACATCTCCATCTCTCCTGATGCAAGTACACTTACGGTCAGTAGTCCCGAAAGTGTAAGCACTAAGCACTTAGCCCGGAAACACTAATCAACCCGTCAATGAAAACTCTGCCCACTCCGTTCGTCTTCTGATCCATCCGTCAATCCACTTCATCCGTCTTTCTTGTTCGTGCCTCCGCCCAATGATCTCGCCAAGAACCCTGTAAAAGCTTCTCTCCTCTTGGACCTCTTTTCTTCTACGTTGTTTCTCTTCAAGTGTTGGCCTTCGCAGCTTTCTTTGTCTTTGATTGTCGTTTCCGGGCTGCTGTAAATTTCACTTCAACACTTTATTTTATTTACTCCCACCTTCTCTTTGCGTAGTTGTTGTTGTTCTGTTTGTTTAATGCTTCCTCCTTACGAATTAGCATTGCTCCATTTATTCTTTCACGTTGGTTTTATTGAAGGAGTTATTCACTGATGCATCTGAATCATGTAGTGTGATCTCATTCAATTACGATGTCTTTTTCGATTAGTTACATTACAACAAATCCATTTCTGAAATGCCTGACTGCTTAATCAGAATAACTGCATTCGTTTGTGATATGATAATTGTAATCACTGCTTCAAAAGATATCAATGGACTTAAGTCTCAAGCACCCCTTCCCGTTACGTGGGTTCAGACTTTTTCAAATCCTCGAATGTTTGAAATTGTTTTTTATGGCATTCGGATGCTGTTTACGCTGCGAACAATGTAATTTATGACTTGGTACCTAATTATTGTAGAAAGTATTTCATTCAAAAGTATCGTACCGCAGACACTAAGACCGAGTATTATCCTTTCTTTCAAATTTTATTAGTTTAATTGCACTTCTTGCACTTCTCACTTTTTATCTCGTAGAAACACATCACTTTAGGTAGAGAATATCTATTTTATGTATATTCTCAAAAGTATGTAATTTTATGCCATTAACTGTAAGGAGAAGAATATTATCCATCAAATTATTACATTTTACGGCATCATTTTAGCGTCAGTCATCTTTGACCCGAAAACATATTAAGAATTTTACCACCATTACAAGTATCCACGAAAATGATAGTATGTCTTTGCGTGATTTCGTGGACTTGGTTATCCTCTTCTCCGTTGTTTTCGTGCTGACATTCGAACTGCTATGAATCGTAGGTGCCACAAGGGCGATATGCCTTCAACGGTGAGTGAGGGTCGTGACCTTGAAAGTGGTCCATTGGCGATCCCGTTAGATAGCGTTTGAACCAATTCGGCAGTACTTGGTCAGTTATAAAGGCAGTATACTTTCTTTTAGATGACATTGTTTGAGCATTCGAAAATAACAAAACTTCGTTTCATTCCAGTCATTAAGTACTAATATGTCTCGGTATTCTTTTCCCGTTGCGAATCGTAAATAAATTAATTCCATTACACGGTCTTCTCACGTCAGGAGATCACAAACAGGAAAAAAGCGAAAGTTACGCCACAGGCACAGGAGAGCTCTTGTAAGTCGATACTTATAAGATGCTGCTCTCGCTGAGGATGCTTCTCCCGGAAGAGCGCAAGGGGGCTCATATCGAGAGAAAGCTCCCGTGTGCGCGAGGGGCGGTGCAGGGAAAGCGATACTGATGAGTTGCAAAGTCGAAGTGAGTGCAGATCGGAAGATTTTTATTTCCCGTCTCTGTCCCACCTGCTTCGTAACGCGGCCAATTTTGTCACACATGCTGCCCACACACTCCTTAAAGGATCCTGAACTCAATCGGCATTTTAGAAAAACCCACTATCTCTAAAGACTGGAATCGCAATTCTAAATTGTAATTTCCTTATCGTATTGAGAGGATTGCATTGTTTGTTATGCATTTTATTTTCTAGTAAAAGGAACATTGTTTTCTATTTTTAATATTCAAAAGAATACAAAACCATTTCTGATCGTCCATAACTTTTTCAGTCAAATGCAAAGATTTAATAGGAGCCGAAATGTGTCTGAGATGCCAATCATTTAGAGTTTTTTGAACTGTTCCGAAGTCGTCGTTGTTGCTTGCTCTTTTCAGTCTCAAGTGATCTTTTTTTGTTAGAAGGGTTCCGCAAAGAGGTTTATTTAGAATTTCTTTTGAGATGTGATGTCGGATTCGTGAGTCGTAGCAACGATGATTCATCAAAAACATAGTCATAAGTACCATCATGAACAAACGGAGAGACTTGGCCAAAGTACAATAACTGTATGTGAGGTTTCTACGTAATATTCGTCTTTTCATGTAACATTTAAACGTTTCATTTAAATTATTTATTGCGTAAGTAATTCATGAATCGTTTCTTTAAACGATATATTCAATTTAAACGTATATGTTTTATGTTAGTGACTTATTCTAGTTCGCACTGTGAAAAGTATATAAAACGTAAATCAATGTCCATCGCCCGTGCGTCCCTTTATTTCTTTCCCGAGGAAAATAAAATAAGAATGTTAACACGCGTGACGCGACCAACGACGCGGTGTCACCCGAAAAGCCCATAAATCCATCGGCGTCGAGGCGAGCGCCACCGCAGTCCGAACCCGATTCCTGATTTATATCCAGAATGTGTGTCAGTGGTGTTAATTCCGTGCAGCGACCGCAACCCCTGCGGGATTTCCATTGTACAATACATTTCTATCGCCAGTGCCATACGTAACCATGAGAACGAGGCAGACGCCGCTTTGCCAAATTCTCTCGCAGATAGTGCCCCACCGCCGCGCCGCCATGTCGCTTCGCGCCGCACTTTCGCCGCAGCTTCAGCCGCCTAAAAGCGACATTGTCCCCGGCCTTTTGTTGTGCAACGGCGCTCTGTTTGTCGCGCCACCGCGTTGCGTCGCAGGAGCAAAGAAAGTTATCGCGCGATGTTATCGAAAATGCCGTATTTTACCGCTCTGCAGCTCGACAGAGGTTTCTTTATGTTTGTTGTGTTCTTGTTCCTCGTTAGCTTCTGGGTTTTACTTTCATATTGTTTGAGCGTGGAGGCGGGATAAAGACATCGCATTTTTCGGGTTGGACAAGATTCATTGTACATGTGTGCGTGCGTGCGCCTTCCGAAGAAGTTAATCATGAAAAAAGATAAATTTCTTCCAAAACTTGCTTATATTAATAATGGAATTTAGGTATAAGATATTTTTTAAGGAAAAAATTATTCCTCAATGTGTTTTAATGCTTGTTTTACAAATGTATGTAAAATAATTTATATTGATGTTCGGTTGTGATGATATTCGGAAGCTTGCAACAAATGGGGATGGAAATAGGCAATTGTGATGTATTCTTCCTCTTCTTCGGCTATAGGTAGTGATGTTTTATACTCCATATGACACATCATTACAATCTTCGGGAGATTCCAGTCTTGCATAGATGGCAGGCTGAACTCAAGAGTCATTGTGAATTTGGGATTCAACCCAACAGAAAGTATCCCACCACTTCCGCTGCCTCCCCCCGTTCAACATTTCCACCCAGTTTCCTAAAACGTTTTCTCGCATCAAAAATTGTTCTCACGTTACAAATGGTCTAATGCAGATATGTATCAGTAGTACTCAGTTAAACTCAGGGATGGAGTATCATACTTAAATACGTATTACACAAATACGCCCGTCTCAGTTGATGGGGCGTGAGAGTCTCCGCACTGAAAGTTCCTCTCCCTTCCACGCGTCGGAGTCTCTGACCGCTGGACAGGGTAGTTACGCCCGGGGCCGCTCGCGCTTTCCAGTCTTCGCTTGTCTCATAAAGCGTAATAAATGGGACCACTGACAATGGCTTCCATTGTAGCGCGGGGCGAGTTGCGTTTTGCGGAGAGGCGATGCACAACAAAGGGCGAGGCGCGCTCGTCACGGTGCAATTAATTCGACGCTGAATGGCTTTGCTCTTCGGGGAACTGAGAAAGTACCGTTTCGGAGGGATCTGCTGTGTCGCGGCGTGACCTCCTTCCTGTAGGTTCCTGTTCGATAAAAAATCGCCACCTGCTGTTCTGTTTTCTTCGTTCGCTGTTTTTCTGTCTTATTTATTGCTTGCAAGCTTTCTTTCTGTCAGATTTGTTCTTGGCTCCATCCTAACTGTTGGAATCCGTGCCATCTATTTAAAAAATAAAATACATGATTTTATCAGTATTTAATGTGTCCGTTATGCAGTGAAACCCTTCAAAGTTTTCGAAATAGTTTTACGTGTCATTATCGAAATCCCTAATATACAGACAATTTAACAAGACAGGAGAGACACGAGAGAGAATGTAATATTGAAAACTCTCTGAAATCTTTATAATTCTGTTATATAAATTACTTTTGATTATCTGATAAAATGACAGTGCACTTAATTTTCTTAATCCAGTAAGTAGCTTCTGCCCATACATTATTTTGGTGCTCAAATGAAATAGTGTAAATGTTTACGATTTTAAAAGTGAAAATGCAAGCTCATTTTGCTCGCACTGCAATTGTAATGTCCGGGGTACGTACAAAGCGAAATAGAATGCATCTTGTTTTGGGTCCCTTTTTATACTTCGGCAAAAACTATGTCCGTCCTTTGTTAAAATAAAATAGTTCTTTGTTTTACAACATCATTAACGTCTCATTTTCTCGGCTGTACTTACGCACACTTTACTCCTTTCTGTTTGTTCTTCAGACAAAGTATAATACGTAACGGTTTGCATAATTTTTTATTGTTATTCCTGGGCAAATGCTTTACTTTCATATTCCACAAAGCTTACAAGAAAAAACAGTTTCGGCCTGTGAATGTTCTTTGTTGGTTACAAGTATTACAATAAATTATAATATAAGGTAAACAAATTGCTTTGATAATGAGGTTTACGAAGTAAACTATCTGTGTGAAGTATGATTCCTTCCTGGACGCTTTCAAATATATGTAGATTAAATCTTATTATTGAATATTCGTATTTAAGTTTTCTCTCAAAATTTACAAACAACAAAAATGATTTTGAATCAAACATTCGCATTGAAATCAGATTTGCTGCGCAGTTTGCAATCAAACTCCAGTTGGCACCATTCTTCGTGGCCGGGAGTTGTATGGTAACTTCTTAGAATTTGCACACAATGTTTATAAGCCTTTAATATAAAAAATGTAATTACAAAATTACTTTTTTATTTGTTTTAAGATTTTTTTCTTTTCTATTCAATAAATGAAGTCGGCGAATAATTATTTAGTCAACGTAAGCAATATTAGATATTTTTTGAAAAGTTTCGAAATAATACTAGTTGTTTGTAATAAGGTAATGTGGTACTGTATAGAAGTAATGATGGAATAAAATACGTATTTGGATATGTCTCCTTTCTTCTCATTCACTTCCTCATGGTCAGGCGTGAGGTTAGTCACCACGCCTACATAGTTTTTCTTGCTCTATAATTCATGCGTAATACTGCTCATACGTGGAGGCACGAACACGCCATTTCAGGTTCATTTATTTCAAATTGCTAAGCAATAGATTTTATCTGGAGATTTGTTTTTTTTTCTTTTGCCGAAGAGTTTAATTGATACTGTAAAGAAATCATTTGTTAAATAAGGTAATATTACTTGTGCAATATTAATTTCGTAGGTAGTATTCGATTGTATTCCATACCCAGCTAATAAATTTAAAATAATTGGAATAAATTTTTGAAAGATACTGCATTGACTCATACGTTTTGATTTTTCTAGTGTAAATTAATAAGTTTTTTTATTATTATCATCATAAATCAGGTCTTAACTACTTTTATTTTTATTGTATAAACTAATGATGTTTGTACACAATTTATGTTTTTACTAATTAATTTATTGTCGAACAAGGTTCCTGGTTCCGTTATTCCAAGCAAGGCATGTATTAGACGTCACATATAGGAATAATTATTGATACCGTTGAACCTTTATATCTCAAAGCGTCTCTGGGAAGAAATATTTCATCGACTTAATAAAAAATCGAGATCTCAAAATAATACTTTCTTTAAAAAATAACAACTGATTTAAATAGACACGGTAAAATATCATTTAATCATAAAATTGATGTTGATTAGTTATGTAATAAGCATTTATTGTCATATATTGAGAATTTAAAAACACTTTTATTTAAATCAACCCCACCTGGTGTTCATGAAGTTTTAAATTCAAGAATTTAGACTAAAAAGTCAGTAATTTTTACCTATTTCTTTTTTGCATTAGTCTTTAACACAAAATTTTCTAGTAAATTTACTGCACTATAAATGTCCTCACCAACTTAAATCTGACCCTGAACATACCGCCGAAAGGAGTCTATTCCCTTCAGTGACTGTAGGGCAAAAGGAATAGAATCGCGCGCCTCTATTTCTTCTTCCTCTATCTCTTCCTTCCTATCTCTTCTATTCCTTCTTGTCCTGCTACCGTCATGGGAGGTACATTTTTTGGCCTTTAAGATAGTCTGATGCTGTGAGTTCTGCATCGACACGAATGAAAATGTTCTAGTCGTCTTTGTACGATACCAAATTTGTAATTTCTTGCCACTCGAAATGGGTAGAAATGCTCTTGTCCTGCTTTTCCTCTTGCCGCAAGTCACGTTGATACAATCCGGGTTTTCGGAAACATTTTGCGATTGTTTCTGCGACATTAATTATTTTAAAATTACTAACAAAAATGACCATACCATTTAATTTCAATACTCAAGAAACCAATCCCTTAATATCAACGGTGAAAAGCCTTCCCTCACACAACTTCTTTAATTGTGATACCCGAGGTTTCCAAGAAAGATAAGAAAACCATTCAACTCTACAAAATAAAATTACCTGGCTCCGGCAGTTAATAATTACTAACATTACTTCTTATTTACCTATTTTAACATTACCTACTTTACCTATTTCTAATAACCCTGTTGTTAATGAGAGCATTCTCACTTCATTAAACATGTAACAGTCTTTGAGTTACAGGTGTGTATATCGTGCTGCTTCCGATCCGAAATAATATACGGAAGCTCTGTGAAAATGCTTCTATAACGCTGGTGCAGTTTCCGTAAGTGTTTGTTGGATAGTCGCCCATCTTCCCGGAATCGATCCCGTGGCCTGCCTACGAGCGCGGGTTCGTGCGCGGGCGAGGGGACCGCGTCCCGGAAGCCACGTGTGGCGCCCTCGAAGCAGGAGTGGGGACGCGGTGGGGGCGGCGGGGAGCAAGGACGTTGTCGCGGCGTGACCTCAGCTGACGCACGCCCCGCTCGCTCGCGCGTGTGTGCGCTCGCGCACGCGTGTATCCGTGGGACCACGAGCGGGCGCTCTCGGTTTATTGCCGTGGTTTATGGAGCGCGGGCCAGCGGCCCCTCAGACGCTTCGGCGAAGGAAGTGAGCGCCTCGCCGCCGTGTGACTGCGCCACGCGCCGAGCCGCTCTTTTTGTGGCGGCCGCTGGTGGCGTTAATGCGGCTTAGTCGCGGGCGTTTGGTGCCGCTTGGCTTTCGCCGGCGTGCGTTTTGATCTCCCCGCTTGTTAGAGCGTTGGAGAGAAGATGCGGGAAGGGCGACACAGTTTTGAAGGTCGTTCGATGCCAACGCAATACACATAAAAGAGAACTCTCAAGTGATTATCTTTCAAGTCTGGGATTTTCTTCAGTATACATAACCATGAAGGCTCGATGTTCCTCCGTAATTGTAATTTTCATGATACCATCTCGTGGTGTTGGAAGTTGATCTTGATACTTCGTCCAAGAATATGCGATATTTTTTAACATCGATCCAGCCCCCTCCAAACACGTGATTCAGAAGAAACACCCTCAATTTAAGTAAAAAGTAGTGATCAGATCAGGGTATTCAAAGAAAATAATAAATATATTTCTATAATTGATGACAAAAATATTGTAAAATTGTCTTAAAACCTAATGTATACATGTTTTCATGTTTTTTATTATTTTCTATAATTTCTTTCATCTCGCGTGTTGAATTCTATTACACAGCTGTTACGATAAATCAATAAATGGGGTTTCAAAAGCGGATTTTTGTTTAAAATGAGAAATAATAAGATCGTACATCTTCAAATAACCATGTAATGATAAATTGATTGTAATGCTTCCTCTTCGTGGAAGGAGAACGAGTTTAACGACCTTCGACTGAGTATGTGCAGGAGTGTGGTGCAACTGCAGTTGCAATCGTGTTCTACAGGATATCGTGCAGAATGAATTACGTGATAAACATGTGTTCCACTTTGTTGCCAATAATGAGATGTTTCGTTAGAATCAGAACAATAGAAAAGGTTCTCAATAGGCGGCGGTTAAAATGTATTACGTATCGAATAAGGAATTATGAGCATTATTTGGTAGAAGCAAAACTTGTTTTTGGTTCAGAGAAAGTATTACAATTTGGAAGAAATAGATGTCGAGATTGTGACGAAAATACGCTCTTTTAATACTGAAGAAAGAGGCATTTCTTTCTTTACAAATGTTCGTCTGGATATCCACAACCAAGTGCCTTAACTGCTTGCAATATTTACTCTAAACGCAATATTCCTCGATCATTTTCGCCGAATTCGAGGCCCTGCGAGTTTAAAAATCTTCTTTAATCTTAATTTTTTAGGGGACTTATTATACGAGTAGGTTAATTTCAAGTGTTTCTCAAAAATGTCTTTACATTTTTCTTTAAATTTTTTTTGCTTGAATAGAGCTGGCCTTCTTCTTTAGGATTAAAGGTAGTTTTCTCTTTTAATACTTTATACTATTCAATATTTCATCTTTATATATTTTGTGTGCTATTATTGTTTTTAATATAAGTATTGTTTGCGAATTATTGAGATAATATTCTGAGGTGTCTGAACCAACAGATCATTGACAATAATTCGTAAGAGCTGATAAGCCACAGTGTGCAATAGCTCAAGGTTGCGATGCCGTCGTGAACTGAAGATCTTGGGTTAGAATCCTAACACTCATAAAATATTTTTTTCTCTCTTAAATATTTTTGTAATCATAAACTGCAAAACACTGAATTCAAGTGCCATTTTCATTTAAAAAAATTAATTTTCAAAAATTAAAGATAAGATTATTTTAGAATGTCTCAGTCGTCGTTTCATTAAGTGTTATTCAAAAGGAGGGTGAAGTGTTACCAGATCTGAAGTTGCTATATTATAAAACTACAGTTACAGTTAATGCGATAAAATAAAGGCTGTTGAACACCATGGCAGTTGAAGCAGAATGACAAAAGTCATGGGATATCAATATACAAATATACAAATGACAGTAACTCGTACAAAAGGTACAAAACGCCAGCGCGTTGGCAGAGTTTTGATTTGTACTCAAGTGACTCATGTGAAAACGTTTCTGACATGATTATGGCCGCGAACGGGAATTAAGGCTTGGCAGTTGTAGCTACACGCATGGGGCATTCCATTTGGGAAATCGTTAGGGAAATCACTATTCCGAGATTCACAGTATCAATAGTGTGCCAAGAATACCTAATTTTAGACGTAACCTCTCACCACGGACAACGCTGTAGCCGGCGGCCTTCACTTAATGACTGAGAGCAGCGGCGTTTGCATCGAGTTGCCAGGAAGACAGACAAGCAACACTGTGTGAAATAACCACAGAAATCAATGTGTGACGTACGACGAACGTATCCGTTGGAACAGTGCGGTGAAATTTGTCTTCAATGAGTTATGGCAGCAGGAGATCGACTGGAGTGCCTTTTCTAACAGCAAAACATCGCCTGCAGCGCCTCTCCTAGGCTTGTGACTATATCGATTGGACTTAGACGACAGAAAAATAGTGGCTTGGTCAGATAAGTTCCTATTTGAGTTGTAAGGAGCTGATGGTAGGGTTCCAGTGTGGCGTAGAACACATGAAGCTATGGACCCTAGTGGTCAAGAAGGCTCTGTGCAAGCTGATTGTGACTCCGTAAAGGTGTGGGCTGGTTGTTCATGGAATTGATAAAAAATTATAAACAATTACGTGGAGGCCATTTGCAACATTCACGGACTTAATGATCCCAAATAACGATGGGATTTTTATGGATGACAATCCGCTATGTCTTCGGGCCATAATTGTTCGCGACTGATTTGATGAACATTCTGAACAATTCGAGCGAATGATTTGGCCATCCAGATTGTCCGACATGAATCCCATCGAACATTTATGGGACGTAATGGAGAGGTCAGATCGGGCCCAAAAAGTTTACACCAGCATACTTTCGCAATTATGAACGGCAATGCAGGCAACATGAATCAATATTTCTGCAGGGGACTGCCAATGACTTGAGTCTATTGTAACGTATTAGCCAGCGTGCCTCATGGCATCTATTTGGGGACGCTTGGAAGAGGATAGGGCCTAGCCACAGGAAGTAGGGTTTTTCCGTAAAGGAAGAACGCGAGGAACGGAGACACAAGGGCCTTTGGGATATCCGGCCTTCTAGAAAACTTTTCCTGTTCATAAACAAGCGCAGGGCGGTGGCGTGACGTAGTAGGTCACGTGGGCCTCGCTAATAACAAGAGTGTACAGAGCCAGTGGGTGGCTTACTGAGAACAGTGGCAGACCTGCTAACCTCCGTGCGTGTGCAGCAAACTTGGCGCCAGCGACGGATTGCATATGCGAGCCAGGCTCCGAGGCTCGGAGTCAGTAGTTGACGAAGCACGCGGACTTTTGGTCCTGGTGACTGCGGTCACGGGGGGGGAGGCGATGCCTGTGTGCGTGCTCGGCGAGGTGAAGTGGTTGAGTGCACGATTCACGCCGATCTCATCGGAGAGATCGGTCTGCGATCGAGGCAAACCAGCCGTTGGTGCGCCAGAACGGACTTTGGTCCCACGTGCACTCGTCACGGAAAGCTAGGTTTGTTGGCGCGCTTAAAAGTAGGAGTGGCGATGCCACAATCAAAACTCATCTTCAACTCGGGTTTTTGGATCGCTCCCGCGATCCAGGGGATAGTAGGTCTATCAGAGCTAGGGTGTAAGTAGGATATTAAGTGTTAATTTGGTTTTGTTTTTCTTTGTTAATAAATATACGTTGTTAACGAAAAGCTCTGTGTCTGTGGTCGCTGTGAGTATCCATGACGTCACACTATACTACATCGAGTTTCTGCATTTCACCGGGCAAAAGAAGGTCCGACACGATACTAGTTTTCCCATGACTTTCGTCATCTCAGTATAATGTAGAATCAGATATCATAGTGCGATAAGAGACTGATCACGTGGTCGTGGGTATCCTTTCCCTCCGGCGTGCACGTATGCGTGCATATATTATGTAAATGAGCTGAGACACCGGTCGCATCGACAAATCCCAACTCAACTATCCATTAGAATAACCAAACCACCGGGAGACCTGATGCGCGGGTTTCGTACTTGTTGCTCGGCGCTGCCCAGCGAGTCGGATGCGAAGAGATCGATTCGCGCGTCCGCACGCGAACCTCCTCGGGGCTCGGGCGCCGCGCCCGCGCACCGGTCACGCCAGGTTGCAGCACTGCGGCGCACCCGACCCTCGACCTTTGACCGGCGGCGGACGCGCGGCGCCCGCCTGCTGGATGGCCCGTGCACTGCTCGAGCAGCGTTTATGGGGGCTGTGAATTTGGGGAATTATGATTGTTATCCGATTGTAGGGAAAAGTAGAGCTACAATTAGATTAGTTTATGGTATTACTGCAAATGTCAATGGTATTACT
Source organism: Gryllus bimaculatus (assembly GCA_017312745.1). Lineage (NCBI taxonomy): Eukaryota > Metazoa > Arthropoda > Insecta > Orthoptera > Gryllidae > Gryllus > Gryllus bimaculatus. The sequence continues at coordinate 9,010,830 of BOPP01000014.1, read as the reverse complement.
GAAAATGATCCGTCGTAGTGTTTTTGTCGGCAATTCAGCAATTTCCTGAAATGGAATTGCTGCTAATTTTTATCTTCCTGTTATTCTGGTGCTAAATACCGTTTTGCAAGTTTGTGAAATATTGAACTTTTATTATTATTATTATTATTATTATTATTATTATTATTATTATTATTATTATTATTTCAAAGGCTCTGGAAATACTGTGCTTGATGACAAACTGATATAATATACCTCCAAATATGTGGTGTTTGATAAAACTGTGGTCTCCGATTTCATGTTCTGCGTTTCTGATCTTCCGTTGGAAATGAGATAAAAGTATTCCGGACATTGTCCATTATCTTCTGCGTGATGCGTTAATCAAGCACAAAACATTATTTGAATAATGGTTTCAGCTGGACTGTTTATACACAGTTTCTTCATTTACGTGGATTCCCAACTTAGCGCCTGTGGGAAGCATGTGAGGCACGTGTTACATAAATGGAAAATAAATTCCTTGTGTATCCTTCATTTATTTTCTCATCATAATCTGTGATGCGTGCGGTGACCATCTGTCATGAGTTCTTGTTTTTTCTCATTAGTGCTTGTGAAAAAATGGTGTCTTCATGCAAATTTCTAGCTCTCTATATGGTCTTCCTGCAATACATAAAATAAGTAAATAGGATAATATTTCCGGAGCTCGTGATCCTGTAAAAATCTACAAAAAAATTCACAGCCCTACCAATGTACGTCAAATAAGATGGAACATATTTTATTTAATAATCATACGAGTTTCATGTTGATCGTCTTTAATTCAAGAATATATAATTATAATAATGCATTAGATCCCTCTAATGCTTTTAAATTATGAAAGGCAACATCCTGTGCAAAACAAATCAATTCGCTGATACACAGGTGCTGGAGTGTGGATTATTCAATTCGTACAATATTAGCTCACTTAATTTTAAAGTTCGTAAACAGGAAAACCAAGGAACTTGTCCTGTGTCCTGTGTCCTTTTTTCACAGTAATATATCGAAAATGAAGAAATGTAGGCTTTCTTACTAAGATTCAGAAATACAATTATTAGAGGAGTTGAAAGCTGTGGAGACGGGACATTCTGTTGAAGAATCAAGAGGATCAAGCAAAGACATTGTCTTGGTTTTAAGAACGTTTACTCTTCCTTCCTTCCTTCCTTTCTTTCTTTTTCTTTTTTTCTTTCTTGTTCTCTTTCTTTCTTTTCTTTCTTTCTTTCTTTTCTTTCTTTCTTTCTTTCTTTCTTTTCTTTCTTTCTTTCTTTCTTTCTTTCTTTTCTTTCTTTCTTTTCTCTTTCTTTCTTTCTTTTTTCTTTTCTTTTTCTTTCTTTCTTTTTTTCTTTTCTTTTTCTTTCTTTCTTTTTCCTTTTCTTTCTTTCTTTTTCCTTTTCTTTCTTTCTTTCTTTCTTCCCCGAATTACTTTGACAGAAAACTTAAGTAGATCAGTGGTTAGAGTACCTAGGAATAGTCTGAGATATAATATTCTTTAAGTTTCATTCTACACAACTACATCGTTTCACTCCATTAAACACATATCACTATTGTAAAATATGGAAATATCTACAACTGCGGAGAGAAAACTGATGAAATCAGAGAAAGAAAAATGTACTAATTGACATAAAAATGTCATTCATTTATATTTCATTTGTAATATGTGTTATATAATGTTTTGAATGGCTGGTTTCTGACGTAATACAATTTGAAAATTTCATTAAAATCAATTCTCAATGTGTCAATTTTCATAGCTTTTTATCATTGCTTTGCTGTACACTTCACAATAGTGATCTTGTAGGAAACTGCAGTGTGTACAAGGTTCATGAGACCCCAAAGAAGAGATTGCCGAGGATTGAAACGTTTCGTTGCAGTGTAGCTACAGAGTGCTCAAGGACGACAAAAGCGCTCTAACACTGAGCTCGCGCTTAGAAGTTCTGATGAGCCCTAGTTTTTCGCTGCAACTTTGAATGTTCGGCAGGCAGCGGTTCGCGCACTGAATCCGCTGGCTTAAGGGCGGAAGTGAAGTTTCCGCTGCTAACTTGATGACATTTCTGGGTTCTCAGAGGACGCAGGGACATCCAGGGGGAGACAATATAGATGCGCATCTGATGAGTGTAGGAGGCATTTTTAAAGGAGGTCATTGTCAATGGCCCCGCCAGAGGGAAAGTATGATTACATGATGAAAGTTGCAGTGGACCTTGAAGTATTTAGACATTTTTTATTCCGTCAAAAAAGCACTGCATTATGTTGCAGATTATTCACTAATGACGTAAGTAATTTTGCACTCTTACAAAATATTTTCCCTTGGCTAAAAAAATTAGGCTCTTTTACATACAAAACGACGACCTATTTTCATATTGAACCAAGTGTTACCGTCTCTTCGATTATTCAAATGCATAATGTTGTGTACTCATATCAATTCTAAGATTGATTGAAGTACATAAGGTATAAGTTTAATTAATTGTTCTCCCTTCATGCAATTAGAATTGTAAAGAAAGAAGCATGGAAGCTTAGTGTGAGGTTGCAAGTTGATTACAGGAGTGTTGACGCAGGGTTAATGTTACTTTTGTTTGTCTATAGTGTTCAGTGCATGTTCTTCCTTTTACATTATTTTAAAGCAAAAGAGAGAGTAGTGGGAGAATACGAGGGGGGGGTGACATATAACATACGAAGCCCTGCATTTAAAGGACGCTGTCCCCAAACAGTACGACGTCGCTCGGATTAACCGCCCACGCCAGCCTTTCTAAGCTACGCTTCCCCGATTGTTATCTAAGTATGACGTTGAACTGCAGGTGCCGTTTCTTCTGCCGCAGGAGCTGCAGGTGATCCACTACGGGCTGCAGGGGCTGGAGGCGCTGGCCTGCTACCGGGACTCGCTGCTGCGCGCGCTCTGCCGCACCGTGCGCTACGAGCGCCACGACGCCAACGACGTCCTCTACTAGTGAGTATCCCCTCTCGCCCTTCGGCACAGTCCTGCATGTCCTAAAAAACGTTTAAAAATGTTGCTTACTTCAAATCCCAAGTTTTTCGTACCATAAATCGCTTGGCGATTTTACGCGGATTAAGGCTGACTTGTGCATTGCATAGCGTCATTGACTGGGTAGATATAAACAAATAAGATGCTTATCTAATGTATGCTGTAAATTATTCATGAAATCCCAGCTTATGCAGTATTGATGAAGTAGACTTTTAAAGACCTTTCTGATCTTGTAAAAATAAGAATAGCGTTCCATTAAAAAAAGTTCGTCCAATATCTTTCAAATATGAAATTCTATCAAAAATATAACTACAATTCCCTACGACATGCGTCTATTGGAGAAAATTTTTGTCTCAGCATCTTGAACCGTTTAGAAAATATTCGAGGGGGACGTTTTTATTTAGTAGTTCTGTACGAATATATATTCTTGCAGGCATGTAACAGCTTTTCAAAATGAATTTGCGAAAATTTTGCTTGAACAGTCAAAAATGAATTGGTGGAAAATATTACGTCGTAGCGTAGATGACATGTATTAATGGTGTGTACGTTGTTTATAAGGTAAAACCTTGAAAAACGTTTATCTGCGGAATTTTATCATTGCCTTGCAAATTCTGTGTCCCTTTGACAATTTAAATGCGCAGGTAGTGCAAATCTAACTAGGTTAAAGGAACCTTGGCTAAGTAAGAAATGAGTCGGTGTTGACGTTTGATAAATTGACTATTTCCAAGTTCCTCTCTTCGTAAACGGCAACAATTTTCAGTGTCCTTCTGATGTTTCGTGAGTTTTCTCTTTGGTGTGGTTAAAACAATGAAATACGTAACAATCGTTAATACTAAGGGATAGCCCCATCTATAGCATTTATTTCTATATTTCAGACTTGTTTAGATTATTTGTAAACAAGAATTGCAGTTTCTTGGTTCAACCGTATTATCTTGTGAGTTTTTCATATTCTGAAAATAAATTATTGAATAGAAGTTATAAAATATTAACAGTGCTTTACGTTTTGATTGTTTTGAGAACGTCCAAAGTTAAAATGGCCCTTACAAATTCTAGGCAAAAAATTCCAAAACATTCCAAAAGTTTCAAACATTTTCAACAGGTGAGGAGAGGCTGTAAAAAGTTCAACAGAGCCGAAAGCTGAGCTGCACCACATACTGAAAGTAAAAAAGAGTATAATTCGTAATTGAGAAAGAATATTTGCACGTACAAATAGGCTTTTGTAGTATCAATAACGCTCTCAACTTTTTTACTCGATTTTTTAATCCTTCATCTCCAGACACACCTCGCCGACTTTCCGTTCACCCATTGTTCAATTTGCTACTACCTTTGCCCTCGAATGACGTCCTGGCCTCTCTGCCTTGGCTTGCGGTGTCCTCACTAGTGGCCACGAAGGCGGCTGCGGGGGGGGGGGAACTTCTCTCGATCCGGCGTTTGTTTATTGGCCTCACCGGGCGATCGGGCGGGCGCAGGCTGCGAAGCACTCGCCGTCTTTCGTGTTCTCTTAGCGAGCGTGGGCGGGGCGCGAGAGGGTGGGTTTGGAGGGGGGCGAAGGGGGAGGCGGCCGCCGTCGTCTCTGCCTTGCGGTTCATCCGCGTCATTCGACCCGGTGATCGCGCAGCGCCGAGCGGGGACGCGGGACGCGGCCGGCCGGCCGGCCGGTTTGCCTTGTGCGACATCACGTGCCTACTCCGCCCCGCTCGCAATTCATGCACCTGTGTTATTCAGCGCCCTGCTCTACAATAGCCTGCACCTCGTATCTTCTCCTTCGTGTCAATTGTCAGCCATTCGAAGCTAATTATTCAGAAACGCAGGATTAACTTGTGAGTTCGTGGAGAAGGGGACGAAAATAGGAATGAATGAGGAAGAAGGAAGTTCAAGATCTTCATTTCCTCATTACAAAAATTACATAATCCGAGGAATATTATTCAAAACAAATTCTAGACAATTTCAATTTTAAATAAATTATAGATTATTAAGATAATTGTCTTTGGATATTTTACAGGGGTAACTTCATATATATTTCTAAAATCGGTGGGGGTCAGAACCAGTCATTCACATCAGGACGTCACTATAACATTTTTGAATACTTTGTATACTTCCGTGTTCCATTTTTCAATGAATTCTATTGTTTTTAAAAAGTGCCCCGGATTGGATAGTCTCTTGGCCACTGTATTATCGAAGTTCTTACTATGACACCTGGTTCACAGAGGTCTATTATCACATTATGGATTTCCATGGGTGTTTTGTCAATTCTAAAAGTCAGGATCCTAATATATATGAGATATTGATGAAATATTTTTACGGAATAGTGTCGGAAAATAATTGACAAGAAAGATGAAAATGACGCCCTGGATCGTGTGATACAGATGTACCAACATACGAGGTATTAACATAGGTGTCGTAACTAACATCGCAATCCACATATTACTCATTAAAAACTAACCACCCTTAAAGATGATTTATATTTTGTGGACTTTTGTAGTGTGTTATAAAATGCGTTGTTTTAAATGTCATTTATAACCATATTTTACCATAATAGTCTGTGTGGTTTATATCACTTCCCGTTATAACTTTCTAACTTCACGATCCAAATATGATTGCATTGTGTGTGTGTGTGTGTGTGTGTGTCTATATATATATATATATATATATATATATATATATATATATATATATATATATATATGAATTGTTGCGGGATCCCAAGAGCATGAGTCAGATTATTGAGTTCGCGCTGGATGCGGGTGACGGAACGCTCTGGACTCCACCCCCTCCCGGACGCTATACTTCCGGCAACGTATTTGTTCTGTGTGTGTTCCCTGCAGACGGCGGAGCACATGCCCAACGGCCCAGTGTTAGTTTAAAATTTCAAATGCTATCTCAAGGGCACCGCGTAATCGTTTCAACACCTGGTGGCTCTTCGCCGCGAAATTTGAAAGGCAAATCTCCACGTAGTGTACGTATTTCCCGGTAGAGCTCAGCGCGCTACGAGCGCGTGTGCTGCGCTACAGCGGCGAGATGAGTTACTATCAAAATGGTCGTGTTCGCCCCGGCATCTGGCGGTTTGCGAGTGAACTTGCAAAGCTTTGTCTCCGTGCTGCTAGATGGCGAATGAGCATTTACGGTCTCGTGAAAGAGTGTCGTCGAACGGGAACTAAGCAATCGTTCACCAGTGAGGCCATTCATTCCTGAATCATTCCTACTTTTATTATCTACCCCACTGAGTGAGCATTTTTAAATACACTGTTAAGAACGCCAGTAAAATGACTGACGAAGATGTTAACTTTGAAACATCTGGTCATTTCGAAGTCCGTGCTTACCTGTATATCAATAATTATCATACAATGCATTGTTCGTGCTTCAAAGCATCATACATATTTATAATAAAGTTAAATCTTGGTATGAGAGGGTAGAAATAAATTAATTTCATTGTAAATGTTAAAAATATTGATTCCTGTGGTAAATTGAAGGGATGATAATAATAATTAAAGCACTGAGAGTTACCGTTTAATGAGAAATTTGAGTTTTCTACTCTTAACAAATTTTTACTTTAAATGAAAGCTGTTAGCTCCGAATGCGTTATCGCTTAATCTTGGGTAACAGTTTGCTCTAAAAATACTAAAATTTAATAGAAACGTTTAATTCAGTCAATGCCGTTTGATTATGTAAAAACGATTAATTAAACCTCCTTGGTGTGGTGCGGGCACGCGCGCGTGTGTGTAGGTTTTAGTTAGCCAAGTGACGGTGTCCGACAAGCGAGTGTGTTTAAATGCAAAGATTAATGAATATAGTTTACAAATTCCGGCAACCGTTGGGCACATGTGTCCCTTTACTAAAATTCAGTGATTTTTATTTATGTGGATGCAGTACATTCTAAAGTAAGGAAGGTACATTAAAAAACCATGAACAATTCTGTGTTAATAGTGAATGATTGTATTGTTCCAAAATTTGAGTTGACATTTCATTAGTCCTGACAAAAACTGAAGAAACTTCAGTACTAAATACCCGAGGAGACAGTATTTTGGGGATATTTGGATTTTTCCCTATTTGGACTTTTCTGTTTAACTTTTCTTTAGTTCTTTTTGTGCGAAGTAAACGCAAGGGTTCAGCCTGTTGTTGTTGTTGTTATTATTATTATTATTGTTGTTGTTGTTGTTGTTACTACAGTAAACCCTCATTAACACGAATTCCAAGGAACCGAAATAATCGCAGTTCCTGTTATAAACATTTGTGTTACTGAGTATTATTCGATTCAGTTAGTCTATACCGAAGTAAAGAGAAATAGTACAAATACATGGGAGCGTCAATAATGCCTTACGTCTGTCCAGTTATGTGCTTCAATAATCGTTCTGATATCCTTTCCCGTGGGAATTGACCGTCATTCTTGTGGGATTTCGCCCGCGATTTGTCTCCGGGGCTACTCCCGGGCACAAAAGAGCTCGTCCGCCGAAGAATGTGGAAGGGGCAGAAAGAAACGGCCGGCCACGCGAGGCCAGCGCGGGCCGCTCGCCAAGGTCGCCGCGCAGCGCTGCTCGGTGGCGGCGGAGTCCAAAAGCAGGCAAAAAGCGGCTCCGCCCCGCCCCCCCCCCCCCTTCCCAGCCGCTCTGCTTCGTTTTCGCCGCGCGTACATAGCTCCGCGCGCTCTGTTTTTGCGCTTCTGACACACAATGTGCGTCTACAATCAATGCATCATTTGTTGTGCACGCTGGTAGAAGGTATCCAGTGAAACAAGGTTTAGTGCGTTTTTAAACTACAGTTGAACCTGCTGAAATGGTCACATATGTTAACGGCCATTTTTTTCGGTATGGATTGATTTTTTCGTAAGAAGCATGTATTGCTCTTTTCATCAGACGTCATCAGCGTGATCCCTTAGTCAGTGGCCATTGATTACCCATAGATGCAGGTTATACCTGTATTCCATACATAAATGACCATTCACAGATTAAACAGAATTACACAGTCACAACTTCCTGACGATTTCAAGGAGCTTCAAGTCTGGTTGACATACAAGTACGAGAATGATAAAAAACATCATAACCAAACAGTGGTGTGAAAATAAGAGTTTAGAGAGCTAAGAATTAAATTATTCAATTGCCCACGCGCAACTATTCTTCCTTTGTTCCACTTATTCTTAGTTTGTACCTAAAGTATTATTAAAAAGATGGCAACTAACTTTATTAGAAGTATCAAAATAGATCCGCTTCTGTATATACCTCCATTATCACGTACTATCTTCTTAGTAATATGAGTGTTATTGTTTACTACTGAAAATCTGTCTTTGCCAAGCGACAATCATATAGTTATTGTATTGCTATCCCCAATATACCTCAATGATTTAAGCTATGAAGGAAAGTTAAAAGTTGGCCCGTAAATAGCTACATCAAATCTTTCTTTAAAAAAGGCAAGAGGGGGACACCGCCATTTTCAAAATCAGTGATATGACACGAACCCATAGTTCACTAGTAGTGTGAAAAGAAATAACACTCCATATTGCTTTCCTTTTCTCTTATTTCCCAGACGTGACAACGAATGGTGTGATGTAGGGACGCCATTTCGCAAAAAATCGTGGCAAAGGCCAAAAAAGAAAATGAATCAGGGATAGCATCAAAACATATTATTTCTGAAGGTCTTAAATTCCACTGTTTAATGGCGAAATACGTTTTAAGTTTTCGAGGACATGATACTATATCACAAAGTTCTTAATATTCAATTTTCCAAAAAATTTGGAAGTAATATAAAAATTGTTTTTAACTTAGAACACTATTTTTTGTCGCGTGCTGCTGAGTTTCTCATGTTTCTAATACATACGTGCTGTAGTGTTATATATTTTCATCGTTTTCGTTTATCGTACTAACGCCGATGTACGAATAGATGGCGGTGGTGTAACGGTTAGCGTACTGGACTGTTGTACCCTAGTTGGCGCGGACTCAAACCCGATCGAAGCGTGGATTTTTAAGGGCGAGAAAATCCTTCATTCCCTTCCTTCGGAGGGGAAGTAAACGGCTGTCCCATGTTCGTAGATTTACTTGCAAAAGTATACTTGTAAAAAGATCCTTAAGGCTAAATGACGCCTCTGAGCTAAATTCCAATTGCCTGTTTCTCGCCCAAGAAATACCTCCTTTCTCTCCTAGTGTGAAAGAGCGTAGGAAATTTGCGTGGTCAGACGGAAGAGCGGGCCTGATGGCCGAGTCTCGCCACGTAAAATAAGGCAAATTCAAATCAAATCAAATAGAAACAATTTATCCCTTATGTTATTGTAACAGTAAAATCTTGTGACCATTGACTCGCGCTTTTGTAGTATCCTCCGGGTAAACCAACGAATAACATCTCTTCATTAACGAGCCCGTGAGTTAAATAAAACGTAAATCTGCTTTGGAGCCTGCCCAGGAAAAGTGATCACACTACGCTAATGCATGTAACATTACATAATAATATATATTGAGTGTGCGGGTAATAAATAATACGCCCAAATGAGGATGTTACTGTCATCAATCGTCTGATAAACATTGCGGCATTTACATTGAATTATTGACGCAATGTTAATTAGTTCTTCGACTTCGACTTTCTGCTCCGCCATAGCTCATTGCCGCAGCCCGACCCCCAGCTTCCAGCCCCAGTTGCCCAAAGGCCGGCCGAGGTCGGGGGGCACGCGATTACGGCCTGATAACACTCGCATACCCATGTTTGGGAATCTCGTGCGACCGCCTCAGTGTTAATGTGGAGTTCCCGATAAGCCTTACCCTGGAAGGAAAAGAATTTCTACGGAAAAACTGATTCGATACAGAAAGGAATGTAATGTACTGTGGAAAAATACTATCAGGATATATTTTCATTCGTTCCGCTAATTGCCAGTTTGTACAAAAAATGAGTAGGAGTCTCTAAATAAACTGTAAATCGTAAAAACAGTATGGTGTATGAAATTAATTTTAACTGTAATTCTTCAGAAGCAAATATACCTTCTTACGTTCGGCTTCTCACATTTACATTCTTAAAAGTGCAAATACAGATTTTCAAATGAATATGTCTAACTGCATTCTTATTAAACTTATGGAAATATAAATAATATGGAAGTGTGAAGCAAATACGGGGAGGAATGAAATGTGGTAGTAGAAGAATTTACGGCAGAATTTTCGGAACTAATTGAGAATTATCGTATTAGAGAATAACGCTGAAGACCAGCTTAAAGATGATTATTATGCATTTTATACATGGATTAGCAAAAATACAGTTATACTAAATTCTGACTATTCAGCATCATGCTTACCTGTATGTCTTTTTTACGGGGTTTATAATTTTGAAATTGCAATATTGCCAGTTCATATCCGCGATGTAAGTAACACACAAGGTCATTCGGTGTTCGGATTTTTGAAGAGGAGTACAACATTATCTTCTACTACAATTTATCGGTATGTCCAATGCCAGAGATTGAAACAACGTATTTGAATAAAGCAATGCATGATATACATTTTAAACACATAAAAATACTTTTAAAACGGTTTACAGCTTGTGCAACGCCACTGTCAACTAGTATTGAATATTTTAATGTTTCTTTTGAACTATCGAACTTCATCTGTAACAAATATATAATTTTAACTTGTATTTTCTTCTATTGCCTACAATCTCCATTAAAACATCATTTGAGAGTATAAAAACAGACACAGAATACGGGGAGGCCGAGAACAAGAATCCGTTAAAATAGTTCAGATGAAAATCGCCATCTTGAAAATTCTACTTCGTAAACCGAATGGGGATTTATGATTTTAATCTCAATCGACTTTTCTGAAGACTATTCTTAAGAAACGCAGGTTCCTTTGTAAGGAACTAGTGGTGCTACAAATGGCACACACATTCTCATACTAGTAAGTATTCTAATTCCTTTGGTCTAGGCCAGCTTTACATTCCTGCACCATCCTCTTGCCAGCTGCCATCAACCGCCGCCCAAAGAACATTTTTTTTTTCAAAAATGTCCTCAATGTTTCAGTTTTGTAATGGCAGAACCGAAATATTACTTTAAGAATGTGAAAGAAGAGAAAAACATCCAGGATGGCAATTTTCAATGAGACAAAAATTGGAGCAGTTTTTGAGAAAATGGCGTCTGAGCATTTCTGAAAATGAATTTCGAGCTCATTTCGTTTTCACAGAAAACTTTTGAGTTTTTGTGAAACTGAATAACACATGATGTAAAAGAGATGAACTCGTAAATGCAATAAAGTGAAGTGTCACCGCTAATGTAAATATTAAGGACGTTGAGAGGCAATCTGTGCATCTGTGCAAATCTGAACATTTGACGCGAACTTTTCAGAAGCGAAGACAATCTTCAATTACATAAAGCTACAAATAAAATTCTTCTTTTGAAGTACACAATAAGAAGGTCACCCCTATTATCACTGTATGAATTGACTCTAAAAAGGGAAAATTTAATTGTATCTATCCTAATACGATAAAGATACGTAACAAATCTTCATTGCATAAAGTGATAAAATGTTTACTGACAACTGATTCCCGATAGTATTTAAATTGATGACTTATCGTGCAGTTTGTGATTAGGTCCAAATAGATCTATTTTTATAACATGTAAAAATCGTAGAATTTATGCGTTCGCCAACACGGTGGAACATGTGTGCGCCTCGTGAAGAACTTGACATATCAGTCCATTCCCTCGTGGAATCCCGTCGACCCGCTCGTCGCGCTGGCCATCCGCTTTTCCTGGTGTATCGGCGACGGCGGCAGATGGTGCGAGACTGCTTGTCGTTGCGCAAGGATGCGCGGAGCGGCGCCGGCGAAGACGGCGCTGACGGCGTGGGTTACGCGCATCGCGAAGTGCAGCGCCCTTTGACATCTCGTTCCTCCTCCCGGCTGCGCGCCGAGAGCCGGCGGAACTAGTGGGGCTACAGAATGGCACAGACTTTCCTGTATTAGTTTCCTATTTCCGTTGGTCTCGGCTAGCTATGCGAACTTGCCACATTCTCTTGCCTGCTGCTGTTTATCGCCGCCCAAAGTACATTTTTTAAAAATTTTATTAAATTTTCGGTTTCTTAATTGTAGAACGGAAATATTATTTTAAGAATATTAAAGAACAGTAACATTCCGTCCTAACTGGCAATTTCCTTTGAAACATTCGGAGTCGTTCTTAAGAAAATTGCGTTTAACACTACTGTAAATTCGATATTTGAACCTATCATAGAAAACTATTGAGTTTTCGAAACACTTAATTTGAAGTCATTTGAAGCACTTTAAATCACAAACACAATAAGGTTTACAAAGTACTGGAAATAAGCATATTAACGGTGTGAGAGATATTTAAAAAATATTACAATTGTGTATTAAAAATAACAAAAGAATAGAGCAATATGGCGTGTACGTCTTATCAGAGAGTGCATGTAGCACGATTCCTACCAAAAGTTTGCAGAAACAATTTGGAGCCGTTTTTGAGAAAAATCTTCTTTTTGTAATTTTTAAAAAAATTGCACAAATTGCACGTAATACTGCGCGGAAACTACAAAATTTTCAAAAAAAATGTACCTTGCCTTAATGAAAAACAAATTATGGACAACCAATTTTATTTGAAGGAAAAATCTCTATCTTAAATTTTGTAGTTGTAGGAAGACCCTTATGAAAACTGAAATTTTCGAAAATCCAGAGTTAACCGTGAAAATCGGACTTATGTCACCTTCATAAGTGTGTTTTACAAGAAATTTAAAGAAAAACGTAGGAGCCATTTGGAGAATATTTTGAAAATGTGCCAGGGGCTTCATGTAAAACGAATGAATAATTTTCAAAATCGGAGAGCTTCGACTCAGACCAGAAGGACAGGGTTTTTTTCAATTTGGAAAAAATCCTATGCATAGTTTAGGCGTTAGTGTTGCTCACATACATCAGACAGACGGCCGGCCAGTTTGATTATATATGAAAAAATAAATAAAAAACAAACTTTTTCGGTGTAAGGGGACCCCAAAACGTGTGTTTATGTTGAAATTTCGAAATAATTTTCCGCAGCATAACGAGAAAAAAAAGTGAGAGCAGCGGAAAATCGGTGTAGACAGAGGGATACGTTAGAGACCGCCGTACGTGCTTTGAAAATAAGAGGAATTTTTTATCATGAAATAGGTTTTATCATTTCTTTCTTGATTTATTATCGTCTTTTCTTGTGTAATAAAATGAGAATATTACATAGGAATATGTTGGGATAAAATGTTATAATTGCTGAAACTTGCACGTTAAAATCGACGTGATAATTTCACTTTTCTTTGTGACTCTAAATAGAAGTCAGTTTGAAGAAGAGAAGGATTGAATTTCAAGATTGAGACTTCAATTGCATTTTCGAATGATTTTAACTTTCAGGACTGCTAGAATCAATAAAAAAATTATGAAAATGAAAATGTAGTCGGAAAGTTCGTTTCTTTGACGTGGTCCCGTTCTCCTTATTTTCCGAGTTTTATTTAGTCTTGCCTTGCCACCGAAACGTAAAATGTGAATCGCCATGACTTAACTAATTTGAAACCTTAGCTCAATTCTAAAATTCATATATATCTATATTACTTGTTTCTTAAGCGCGCAGCAATTTAAAGAAAACTATACGTACCCTGTCCATAAAAGAGGTTTCTATGGTTTTTTTAGCCACCTATGAATTCGGAAAAAATACAGAAACATAGAAATGGTTTCACTTTTGACTGAAAATGTAATTATTTTATTGCGATATTCCGTCTATTCTCATACTGCGCATACCGACTGAATTCTATTACTCAGGGTGTTACTGCTTAGTACTGCACAGTTTTTATACGACAGCAAGGATTAAAGGAAAATCCCACGTGTCATTAAATATTTGCAATCCAAATGTTGCGTTACGGAATACAAACTTTTATTTTCTTGGTGTGTAAAGAACCGATGTGTTGTACAAAAAACGAAATTATTGTAGAATTCATAAATACTGTTTCTGTTAAAATATTTAATTCGTTGCAGTGCTATAAAAGAGTATTTTATTTGTTGGCGCTCAATCAGTTGGAACGTGCTGTCAGTAAGCACACAAAGCTAGTCTGTACGTAAGAAAGCTATAATTATGTAATAGTTATTGTAGTAGTACAATGTAGAAAACGTTGCAAGGCAACAGTAAGGAAGTAAATTAATGTAGAAAGGAAGAAACATTTGAAATGAAAGGAAACAACTGAAGCCCAATTTCAGATGAGCATTAGAATTTCCGTGTACCAACATTCCTGATTCAGTGTATTATCATCATAGTTTACTACATTTGCCTTGTTCCAATACACAAAATCACCTAATTATTTCTACCTATAACTTGAAGTTTATTGATCTTTGTTATCACTACTTCTGGAACCACCAACAATATAGGATGCGCTCGCTATTCACCCCCAACACCGACGAACATTATCGCCACTTCCGACATCACTGAGATCCAGCAGTGCCTCTTCCGTTGCCGCCCTGTTGGTTGAAGAGTCGCATCACCCGGTCGCTTCGGTCCAGGGTCAACTGGGGTCAAGTGGCGGCGGGCTCGGCCCCTGCCGCTGCCTCCGCCCCCGCCCCCGGCGTGGCGGGCGACCAGGGGCGCCCCGTCTACAGCCCCACCAACCTCTTTCTCTCGCCCCTCACTCCCTCCAAGCAGCCATTTAACAGAAGGCCAACGCCCGACGCCTTCACACTCTCGCATTACGCAAGCAGTCGTTCACGGATGTGATTGAGCATTCCGCTAGAAATGATTTTCTAACTATTCGTCCAGAAACAAGAAGGAAGGGCGAATAATAATATCTGCACGCATGATTAGAGATGTTATCATACATTGAATGTTCCCAAGGCTACGAGAATTTGTAAAGTTTGCAGTCTTTATCTACGTTGTAAAGTACCACTGACACAAATAATATTTTATTTATAAAGTGTACAAATATTTCATGGGTTATAATGTAGAGTAATAATTGTTAAGTCATTATAATTAAATATTTTTAAAAAAAACTTTAGTATGTTAAGTGTCTAGTCAACAGCCTGCTCTTCAGCCTCGCTACATAAAACGTCGCGTCAAAGGGAGGTGTATCGCATTTCACCTCAGAATCCGTGAGCATTAAAAAATCGTACAAAAGCAGTATGTAGTAGATGGTTAATTTTTCTTATATTTTTTTTTCTTGTTTGGAAGTTTACTCTCTGGTGAGTGGCATACGAGCTATTTCATCTCAGATTTCTCTGGTGAAAATTGATGTTAATCGTGAGTGTGGCAGAGGTCACATTTTTGTTTTTTCTAAGTCAATGTAGCGACGTATGAATGATAAGTCGTTTTCGTGCATGAACTAAGCTTCATTCTGTCACCCCTTTCACTGCCTTCAACGAGGTGTTCTCTGCGTCATCACCACGAAATTGTAATATTTTTTCCTTCACAATTATGATATTTCATGATGATAATAAAAATAGTAATAATAATAATAGTAATAATAATAATAATAATAATAATAATAATAATAATAATAAATTTTGCTCTGGTAAATTGTGACCCAACAGGCAAGTGCTAAACGGTAATATTTAGACTAGAGACACACCGTCGCATTTTAACGGACGTTAAAGATGCGTCCGTTGCACGGTTGTTAAACACGAATGGAGAATGGCGCACGAGCGTGCTATGCGACGGCCGTTGTGCGCAGCTTGCCTGCCCGCAGTAATGACGTTGGTAAAAATAGAGACGTTCTAACGTCCGTTACACGACGCTGGTGTGCTCTTAACCTTAAAATAAAGGAAGATCTGTAGAAAAGTTACGAAAATAAAACATATGCATTACGAGAAAAATCTAAACTATCCCCAAATATTGTTTCATGTCCATTATTGTTTCTGGAAAACGAATAAAATGAGGGAGGTTTACGAGTTAGGGAATAATGAAATCATTATTCACTTTGAGCCTTGATTTAATCATGTTCCAAGGAAATGTAATTGCAATGTTTTATATTTACGAAATTCTGAAAATCTATGAGTATATTGTAGTGCTATCGCAGGAAATCCGACCACATACCTTAATTAATATACGTATGGCTCACACGTACTTGTGTTTTTTTTGTAAGGGGAAATATTTGAAAGTATTGCTGAACATTGCGCTGCGACATCACCTATCGTTGCATTTAAATACACTGAATCTTCGAACTTGAAATATTGCTTTTCGCTTTGTCAACTATAACCTCACACTCACGCTTTCTCATGGTAGACCAAAATCTTGATGGTCTTACACAACCCAAGGTCGTAATGAATAAATGGCAGTAGATAAGCCTTCATTATATTAAATTCATGTTTTTATTAAAATTTAGTCTTTATACCATCAAACCGCTAAATAATAGCAAGTGATAACATCCAATACCTTTTATTTAAAGCAAAATTCCCGAAATTTGGCTGAGTAGAAATACCATACTCTTTCTTTCCAAACGAAGAAAAGAATTGAGCCAGAATATTCATGGAAATTTGCAAGTGTCAAAGAAACTCAATCAAAGAAACTAGACTACAATGACATCAACCTCTATCTTTGCCTGAAAATTTGTGTAAACAGAGTCACAAATCGCATAGTTTTGGGTAGAGAGACCGAAAACTGCCCAAAGCCTAACCAACTGCCGAGAGGTTCGGTTCGTTCGAGAAATTCCTGGTGGCCGAGGCGAATCGGACATTCGCGCAACGCTGAGCTCCCACGCGCCCCGTTCGCATGCATGCCAGCCCTCGCCGGGGGTGAGTGCGTCCGTGGGTCGGAGGGCACGCCGGCCCGACCTTTGCGTGACCCGTGACCTCCTCTGCGGCGCGTGGGTGGCGTCCTGTTCAGTGCGTGCTCGCGAGCGTAGTGCCGCGCCGCGTCTGGGCGATTCGATGCGGAGAGCTCCGAGAGAGCGGGGACGGCGAACGGAATTTCGTGTTTGCGAAAGAGCAAACCGAATGTTAATATTCCCATTTAGATTTTGAAACAAAATGTTGAGATTTTTTTTCCAATCGTTTAAAATCATTGTCGCCTTAAATTAAATTTAACCCTGAGGATTCCCAAATGTAATTACTTTAGTCTGCAAGCAAGAAAATATCAAACATGAACGAAATAAGGATACTGGAAATCTACTTGCAATAATACAATGGAACAAAAGAGAAATTTTTTTCTGGGAACAAGAGGAATTGTGGGTGATCTGGGCTGTCCGGGTGACGCCGCGTCGAAGCGAGGCGACGTTCGAAACCCCCCAATTTTTTTTCCTTGTCTGGTCTTCCTCAGGCTGTACCAGCTGTCATAACCAGCCCTGAGGAAGACCACGAGCAGGATTCGAAACGTCGCACTCAGCCTTGCACGCGGCGTCACCCGGACAGCCCAGATCACCCACATGACTCTGGTCGCGGAAGCCTACGACTTCAAGAGGAATTGTGGTAAAAATGGTTGTCATATGAAATGCGATGACTCTTGCAACAATTTAATGAAATTGGATATATTTAAGAGTGTAATAATAAAGAGAGGATAATCTGAAAAGTGTGTCTAGAATCAGAAAAATGTGCAAATGGTATTGCAAATACATTAGGTTTGGTTTGAAGCCAAACACATTCATTCGATGCCGTCATAATTTTATTACAAATGTATTCCAGTCAGGATTTGTACCGTTGATTTTAATGAGAAGAAGTACAGAGTAAGCCAGATTGGCAGCATTATGTTCTCTAGTTTTCACGGGGCGATAGCGAAGTCACACACCAGCAATCTGTGTCGTGCTTTCATGTCCATCGACCCATCCGTTTGTTACCCAGCCTCTCCGCCCAACAAACACCATTGAGCGACTCTGACAGGGTCCTTCGTGATCAAACAGGTCGGCCGTGCTGGTCAGGAGCAAACAGAATGGAAAGCAGGCGGTTGACTGAGGGGCGCGTGATGCCGTGTTGAAGCAATTCGATCCCCGTCACTTCCCAGACTTCTGCCAGCGCACTGCCACTGCCACTGCCACTGCCACTGCCACTGCCACTGCCACTGCCACTGCACACACCGTCACAAATATCACCACAACAAATGCATACATCTATACATAGTATGCATACACATCTATGCATACTATACCACCGGCACTATACTTTCACATTATAAACTCCATTACCACTATAGTCATCACCTGTTTTACGACCACCATCGCCATTGTCACATCCGTTATCACTACCACTGCCAACACCATTACCACCGCTGCCCTTCCTCCAACCCCCCGGTATCTGCCATGAACTCTTCTTTCACATAGCTCGCCCTCAACTAACTGTAACTTCAAATTAACGTATCCCCATAGCACGTCACATACAGTTTTTAATTGTTTTTTAAGTAAATAAATAAATAAATAAACTACACCTGCCATCAAAATACCGCCACTTATCTGATAATACCTACCTAGGGGTGAATTAGCCAATAGATAGTACTTTGCTTCCGGCTCTCGACGGAAACTGGGCCTCGTACATTAAAAAACGTAATTTTTGTTTACTAATTAAATGAGTCAGCCACTGTATTTTTGTAACAATGCATTTTCAATACATTTTAATCTTGTAAATGCCACTATCAAAACTCAATGCCTAATGAATCATAATTAATATTTAAATTAAATTCTTATTGAATACAGTCACTTTTTTGGGATTTCAGAAATGTAATAAAATAAAATCTTGAATGGAACATTTTTTAGATACGTTTCTGCATACGTTTACAATGCATACCCAAATAGATCGAAATAGCTTTTCAATTTTTTTCACAATGATGACTAATTGTTCTGCAGAATGTTGATTTGTTGATTTTCGAATTTGAAACTAATGACGGTCAGTCGTCCTAACGTTAACAGATTTTTGTCACTAGTTCATAGCTAGGTGGAACCAGTATCTGAAGGGGAATTCTATAGATCGCTTGCTCTGATTGGTAATTTGTTGTTTCTAAATACCGATGTTGTAAAGCTGGTTTTTTACCCCCTAACATTGAATTCGTACGCAACAAAGTTTAATTCCACAGTGGCCATGTTTAATTTGTAGTCAGTCAGGGACAGTCCTTCGTCCGCTGGAGCAGGGTACGGGGAAGAACGGGGGAGGCCCTACGCCTATGGCGCTTGGGTTGACTGACTCTACGTGTAGTAAATATTACGAGGAAAGACGTAGGAAATGCTAGGAGGGCGCCGGAGCAATCTTGGATGGGAGATAGTCTGCTAAATGAAGGTACTATTACACAGCGTTCCCTTGCTTCGAACACAAACTTACCGTACCATTGGTTATTAATACATATTTTAACTTGTTTCTAGAAAAGAAGTTTGTAGAAAAAA
>BOPP01000014.1:8967124-8980532 GCA_017312745.1 Gryllus bimaculatus | reverse complement strand
AGAGGGCGCAGGCGATGGGCGGGGGAGGGGAGGAAGGGGGGGGGGGCCCAGGAAGCCGCAGGCGTCGCAGCCAGGCGGCGCGAACCTCGCCGCAAGGTCGTCGCGGCGGCGACCCCCGACCTCGCCCGCACCTGCCAGCCTCCCCGCCCGCCCTCGCGATCACACGCCCCCCCCCGGCGGCCGCCCGCCTCCACCTTCCCGGAACCCGCCTGCTGCGCCCGACTCCCCCGCTGCGCTCGCCGGCGCGTGCCCCGGGCGGCGCAAAACATTTACAGCCCACATCCAAAGGGCCCACGTGGAAATGTTCCCCCATTGTGGAGTGGTGGGCCGAGCCCTTGGTTTTTGGCAATCGTCCGTAGTCAATGTTGTTAATAGTGAAAAAACAATCAAGTACCAATAAAAACGTACGTTACGACGTGTAGTACTTGGCCTACAGCAGGATAACGACTGAAAAACAAAACCCGAAGAACATGTTTATCCTACTGTAACCTTTTCGCACAAAGACAGCAATTAAATAACCGTAATGATTATTTTTAACATTTAACTGGCACATAAATATACTTTACGTAATAGTTGGTGGCGAAATTGTAATAACTGTTCGCCGCTTAAATGCACGAGAGAAATTTAAATTTACGATGTAAAGTGTTATAGAATGTACATAACATGTACAGTTGCATTTACTGGGCTCAGAGCGCGAACAAAAGAGTTAAAACAACATTCGCTGGGAGCAACAAATACATATTTTAATTAATTTTCATTTGTATATGTAGCCCGTAAATTATATGGAAATTTTTTTGTAATAGGTCTTCTTCATTCTGCATACAACCTTGCGTACAATGGTCAAGTTTCAACTGCATCGTTGATCGGAAACAACCCCTGTCGGTTATGCATTTCAAAATCAGTCCATTTCACCTACCCGTCACATCACGTGGTAAATGCGCGTTCCAGGATTCATGCTCCATTACATCAATCAACATATCCGTCGCTCATTTATCGGTACACGAAAAACCAACGTTTATGCCAAAATCAGTTACTATTTGCATACGCATTTCAAAAGCAACCGTTTAAAACATTCCCGACCACTGTGTCAGTACTATACACAATATAAAAGATTTTTATTCAAAGTGTAAGTACAGAAACGGAGTATTCGGAGGAAAAATGCTACAATCGGAATATTCGGAGCGTAAATTATAAACAGTATTGTATCCATATTATATTCACCACAAATATATTTACAGTTAATTTTTAGGGATTTTTCTTGGCATTTTTCTACATTTTTTTCTCTGAAGTAACCAGCCACATGTAAAGTGGGAAAACGGTTGCCCGCAACTACGCGTGACTCATCGCAATACGTAAAGAAATTCGTCGAAAGTAATGTTTAATGGAAACAATATAATACTAAGAAAGCCAAAAGCTATTCGTCAGGTGAGATTGGTCTATAAATACTGTGCGACTTCCTCCAGCACTTGAACATAGCTATCTTCGTAAGTACTTATTATTAGAGTAAATCTGTCAAGTGCTTCTAAGTTAAATAAATATTAAATTACCGAAAATACGAAGCGTTTACCCTCAAACTGTTTTCGAAAGCGATAACCAAAAAATAAAGGGAAGCAGAATTAATGAATTCAGTAACATTTCAGAAACACTCCACCAACGCCCAGTCTTCCTCCATACCACCACCCGAACGCTAAAACGAACGCGATCTGCATGCTCCGTTCCCACGGCTCCCATTCCCGCACGAAGCCTCCCACCTCCCCCGCCTCCACCTCGCGGGCGTGCGTACGCCCCTGCGCCGCCCCGTTCGCGCCCGACGCGACGGGCGCGGCGCGGAGCAACGACGAGGCGCCTTGGACGGAGCGGACGCGCGCTACAGATCCGACGGACGGACGCGGCGCGGAGGGCATGCGGCGGCGGTCGGCTGAGTACAGCTCCGACCAAGCACTGTCGCTGTGCTCTGTCCTAATGAAGGTACTAGCCTCAATTCCGACGGAGGCGCTATTTTCGAACGTAGGGAAAGATAAGTCGAATTCAGCTGCTGTTTCGGGCAGCAGAATTCTAGTGTTTCGGTTGTTCTCAATCGGGAGTTTCTGCGATCAAATACCAGGCAAATGTTCGAGCAGTATCCTAACAAACGGGGTCATGAACCGCGCGCGATCTTCCTTCCTTCTTACTTGTTCTAACGTCTTTTCCCTCACTTTCAGCATGGCAATTACTACACTGACGGACCTCACACCGTCGGGACCGAATCGAGAGCTTAAGAGCCTAGCAGCCGCGGCTGGTTGGCTTTGAGATTCTCGGAGAGGAATTCCCCCCAAAACTGACAAGTTGATCAGTGCCGGAATCACATTTATTGTAGACTTCCAGGGATAAATACATTGCCCTTACACTAAAGGGGACTATTCCAATGTTTTCTTCCAATTCCGGTCTTTAGACATACCAAAAACCACATTCATTTCGACTTTGTGAAGTTACATAAAATTTATATTTACACCTCATTTGGTTTTGCTTGATTTTCGTAATATCTTGCACTTGCAAATACCTGCAAACGAAAATCCAATTCCTAAATGTCACTACAAGGGGACCTAATTACGCAGTTGTTTGCAGCAAATATTAGATTAATCGACACGACGACGATGACGAACGGGCGGCGGCGCGGGCGGCGTGTGTGTGTGGGGGGGGGGAAGGGGGGTAGCCGAGCGCCTCGATCGACAGTCCCCGGCGCGCGTTGCCCAACACCCTCGCTATCGGAGACGGCGCGTTCGCAGTTTATTAACGCGTCGGCGGCGGGGTTCCCGGCCGGCGGAGGGCGAGGGGCGGCGGGGAGCGCGCGCGTTTGCGTCAGGGAGGACAATAACGCTGCCGGCGCGGAGCGGAGACTCGCGAACACGCGCGCGCGCCGCTCGCCGTGCCGTCGTAAAGGAGACGGGGAAACAGCGGCGCGCGCCCTGCGGCAATCGGCCACGTAGCGACGTCTCTTTCAGAGCAATGACGCGCCTCGGAGAGCGCTCCGGTTTAACGGGCAGGTTCCCAGGGAACCGACTATCGGGATTCGTCTTGCGGTGAAGATGGAAAGTTTTAAAAATTGTACTTCAAATGTTCTCTTGGTCGAATCTTATCGGGGCGTAGATAGTGTGGCGTCATATCAGTCGCTGGTACAAACGTACCAAATATCAGCCACGGTGCATTTTCAGTGACAGCGCTTGGCGGGAGAGAGACGCCGGGCCTGAAACAATGGCAACCTTAGAGAGCGGAAGGGAGGGGTGCCGTGTCCCGTGGGTGTCAACTTGTGAACCCGTTAGACCACATGGGTAAACTTGTGAACCCCGTAGACATTGCTGGCTGTGGAAACGCGACGCGGCAACAGCGAGGATGAGCAGTTTCCGTCAGCCTGCCCAGAAAGGGTAATATAAACCGGACCCCAGACCTAAACTCCTCTCTCTGATTCTTAGGCGCGTCCGGTAGAGGGAAGTCGTGGTGGGTGTGCGCGGCGCAGCATTACAATGCTAAGTCTTCTGAGGCAGGGAAACTGAAGCACGGGCGTGCTACGTCGAGAACGGAGGTGCCGGCATACTCCTTGTATGCTTCAACGTAGGGCTACTGGTGCATTCACAACGAATAAGATATCTAATTACCTAGACCACGCGGTGGTGGTAACCAGAACATTTCCTTTAGTAACTGGGTCAATATTGTTTTATTGTAATTATTGTACATAGTATTCAGGTGTTGGAGCATTTTTTCAAATAAATACTCAATAAATTACAAACCGTTCACGTTTGTGGATTTATTGCCCCGGCAAAGACGCCACAATAGTTGCCGTATCATTCGTATTGAACTGCAGAATGCCCTCCTGCCACAAAAAGGTACCGTTGGAATGCATCCCGTACGTTGGCCAAATCAGTCCTTTAGTAGTGAGGGGAAGAAAGGACACCAGTAGAACATGTTATTGTACCCGGAAAGTAGCCGCATAAGTAGAATTCTTTAGATAGAGTCAGGTGCTGCTTTGAGCTACCCAACTCTCACAAATTTCCTGGGAGCCTGAAAAAGTTTCGAAAAATTCCAATTAAACGTGTTTTATACATTCGGAACCTTTCGAAACTTAACGGAATTAGTCTGTTTAGTATTGAATCGTGATTCTCTTGAATCTCCATGAAACTTATATGTGGTTTGGCTATTACTAACATTTTATTTACAAACAACTTTCCTCAATTATTTTTAGAATAAAAATGTACTACTTGATTCAATTTCCGTAAAGCTTTTCACAATATTCGACAGTTATTTGATAATTATTCCTTTTCCGGATCTGCCTGTTTAGAGTTGTCTTCAGTTATTGTTATTTTTAAACGTTAAATCATTCGCGGGTTAGTTGTTAATTTTGGGAAATAGTCCTCCTTCATCATCACAATAGCATATAGTTATTTTAAAGATGACAGAAAATACTTGAAATACCTGCTGTAAAGGATTTAAAAAAAAACATTCAATGTAATTTTCTGCTTTTAATATGAACATTTCTGTACAAAATATTCTGATCTGACGGGTGAGAGAGACATGAGCTTGTGCCGATGAAAATGATTGGATAAACACATTGTTCGTTTTAGTCTTCGACAGTAAGGCAAAAAGAGAGAAAAATGGAGCAACATAATCGTGACGTTGAATGACGGGCTTATATGTAGAAACTATGTTTCAATTAAAATGGTTCATGCACATTTCTTAGAACCATGACACCTAGACACCATTTCGCCACGTTCAGGTTAATGCAACCCGACAACTCCACCCAGCCGAATCCCAATTTCTGCGTTAATAAGAACTTCCCTTGACTGAAAACTCCTGCGAAATGAATATTAGGCGCGTTCCCCCGGACGAAGTATTATTCGGCAAAGCCAGGCCACTTGACACATACCATGGACTCGCGGCCAAAAACTGCAAAGGGAAAAAGAGAAGGATTAAAACAAATCTTCGCATGCAATTCCGCATCGAAATTACAACAATTAGTTATGAATTTTTAAAGGTTGCAAGATATTACGAAACAAGACAAACAAAGGAGGTGTAAATATTAAACATTCGAAGCGTCAACTTTACAAAGCCGACATATATATTGCGTTTTTGGTTAAATGTCCAAAGACTGCGATATCGACTTACTGGCACTTTTCTTCGCCTAACTTGAAATAATGAGACCTCCGACAGAAATTTGATTCAAGAAAAGACGTTATTTAGTACGTGTTTTATTTTGCACCGAAATCGCGACAGTTGAAGGTGGGTCACAGTTACGATATGCACGTTTTAGGTAATGTTTCCTGAAATTGCACTTTTTGGGATTTTATGGAGAGTTATGCGAAGATTCATCATTTTAATTGAATACATAGCATTTGCTGATATTTCACAGTAGTTCTAATTTTTCTTTTTTAAAGGTTTCAATTAAGATAAAAAGTTGAAATGACATAACCCAGGAGTGGCGTTTTGGATGGGTTGTGAAACCCAAGCGCCGTTTAGTATGTATCAATTCTGCATTTTGTTGCCTCTATGAAACACGTCCTATGCCTTTTCATTATACCTATTGGTCTAATTAAAATTTCTGAGTTATGCAACAGGGAGAGGTGTTGGTTGCAGGCCGCCCAGCAAACGCTATGTTTCGAGGTCTATCTTCGAACTCGGATCATGTAATCGTTTGGACACCACTGACTTACCAGCATGCGCCGAGTCGCATTTGACCTTTAACGCTCCGGGCGCGAATGCTAGTGGACTAAGCTGCACAGCGTTTCAAATTCATCGAATTTCCGCAAACAGACGCCCTGAGGGTTTCAAGAGAGAATGACGCAGTGTTTTGGCCGTTTTTAGCAGCTGTCACGTCAAGTCAGAGTGAGGCTTGGCAACAAAAGACACGTATAAAATTAAAAGTAAGATCGACAGTTATTCCGTCTGAAACATATATTTACAAAGTATTTACAAATATTTTGTAGTTGATAGAAGATGTAGTAATTCTCACCAAAATATTGGGAATATACCGATTGTAAAATTATATGAAAACAATTAAGGACCATTTCTTATTGTAAGGTTTTATTATATATTTTCTGAAGTTATATTGCATTTTTTAATATTTGTATTTACTTCTTTATTTTTGTTGTTTTATGCTATATTAATTTATGGCGAATAATATTTAAGATGTAGCCGGGGCGGAGCGGGGGCGGGCCGGAGCGGGGCGGGCGGGGCCGGGGCGGGGCGCCGGCGTAAATACGCACCGCGCGGCGCGGAAAGGCGCGCGGGCGTAATTAACCCGCTCGAGTGCGCGCAGCCCGCGCCGCTTCCTTTCTGCTGCGGCCAAGGAAGGCAACGACCGGCCGCTTGCCCCGGAGCGGATTCTCCTCTTTACGGCCCTCGCTCCTTCCCGTGCGCTGGATTAAATCGTTCTGCGGATCGGAGTATCTTCGATTTACGGGCATGCTCCGTTGCAAGCGCTGAGGTATTCGAAGAACGATATTCCTCTCCTTGGTATGCCCGCAGTAATTAAATCAGGACGAACTGAGCTTAGTTTCGATTGTAAAAATAATGAAATATACTGGGGGAAATACGTATTTTCATCTGACTGGCAAGGTAATGCATGATAATGCGAGGCGCGGGTGGGGCCGCCGCCGTGCCGTGAGTCACCACCTGTTCTTCGGGATGATAGGGATACCTGGAATTCCATGACGAGGAACTCCCATGGCCGTCTGGCGGGCGCTGGACCGAAGCCTCCTGCAGGGTATTTGTTGCCTTGGACATTGAGGATAATTTTGTCTTGACGGGAAATACTAATTGGTCCTAATATATTTAATTTTTCGACAGCAGTTTTGGTAGAAAAACATGTCTTTTGTTTTTATTTATTTAATTACAATTTAATTATAATACTATTTCATTTAGTGTTATTAACTTTTCGTGAGATTTGAAATTAGCATTTTTACATTACCATCATTGCATAGGCTGTAATAATATATTTTTCGTAAGCTAAACTTATATATTACTGATGTAGTTTATTGAACATTGAATTTTAATTGAAAAGGGCACTCACGACACAAGTGCATTTGATATCATTTGCTGGGAAGAAGGGAAATGCCATTGACAAGTGAATGATGCTACTGGTTGTTAAAGCTTCTCAAAAACTGTAATTACTTTCATTCTCCCGTTATCGTTTGAAAACTGATGTTCAAGAAATTGTAAAAATGCAATCGATAATAACTATATCTGTGTTAAGGGGAATGGAGGTGAGTCGGGCGGTAGGCGGCGCCTGAGTGCACGCGCTAGAAACGCAATTAAGAGGTTGCTCCGTTATGTGTAATGGTTCACACCATTTCTGTTCGCAATAGCGGAATTCCCTAGATTTGCAGAAAAAGAAACCCCCTGTTAATGGTAATTCTCATTTATGGATACTAAATAAACTCATTATTATTTCATACCTTGATAGGTCATTAGTTTAAAAATGATTTTGAGCTACACTGCCCATTCTGAACAGGAACTGAAACCTGTATCTTTAATTTTATTGATGACACATGCCCCATTATAAATCCCATATCACCTTCAAACTTGTAAATACGAATACAAAACTATTTTGATAAAAATATTTCGAGCAGAGAAAATTAGGTTAAACATTGAATATTTTTCGACGGGATGTTTACCTCTTATTTTCTCGATGTTGTAAATGTGGCTCTTGTGTGTTGATTGGTGGATATATCTGCTCATATGTTGTGTTGCAACTGCGTTATTTGTTGTTTAATATCCTTGAAGATACTATGTAATCAGGAGAACAGTACACATATTTGGGATAATAGACGTTCGTGAGAAGCAACTTGCCTATGAATCATATCCGAAATGCCATTTGTGGCAAAAAATCGATCTTGGAATGTATGCGTCTGTGCTGGCGATGCCCAGTTGCCTCATTCTCTTCAGGCATATCATGTCGTCGTTGTTAGTGAAGACAGCGATTGTAGTTATGTAGATAATTTTTTATGGAAAAGAAAAGCATTGATCAAATTAATAGTTGATAAAACAATGCTTCCAAAATGGGAAGAATATTTGTATAAATAATATAAGTAATAAAAATGAAATCACTTTTATGACTCCGATAATTTCCATTTATAAGTTCCTGCCCATGCCTCACATACTTGGTAATTAACCTTCACATAGCATCAACAGAAAATAGAAATACATTATACATTTCTTATTTTGTTTTCGCTTATCATTCTCATTGTGCAATTCATACACATACGTCGGAACGAGTCGTACGTTTTGTTAAAAGTGCTTAGCAATGTTTGACAATTCGACATCGGTTGATAAAATTATTGACGTTATTAATTCCGAAATATGATTTTTCCTAATATGTTATTCAAATCTAGTTAAGGGTTCTTTTACAATATAATTTAACTTCGGTTTATCCTAGTCTATAATTCTTCATTTGCTATGCGCTGAAAAATGCAATACTCATTGCCGCACACATAACATAAATCTACTCTTTTCTTCAGACTGCGGGATGTAATCTCAGTTGTAACTTGCTTAAAATTTGATATTCTATTAAATATTTTCACTGTATTCATAACCATTTAATATTGTTTGCAATGCAAATGACTAACTGCCCCCTCAATACAACGTCTGCGCCCGTCCTCTCTGCCGCGACGAGAACCGCTGACGGTCTCCGTTGGAGGCTGAACGCGGCGCCTCGACGGCGCGGCACGACGCCTACTAAGCCGTT
Organism: Gryllus bimaculatus; assembly: GCA_017312745.1. NCBI lineage: Eukaryota > Metazoa > Arthropoda > Insecta > Orthoptera > Gryllidae > Gryllus > Gryllus bimaculatus. The sequence continues at coordinate 8,971,819 of BOPP01000014.1, read as the reverse complement.
CTCACGGCCGCGCCGCAGACCTCAGCTCTGCTTATCCCGCGCTCCTCTGGAGACCTGCACTTCGCCGAAAGCAATAGGAGTCAGACCCTTCTTCGGAGCAGGAATTCTGGTTATTTTATTACGAGTTCGAACTATTTTCATTCTGACTTGTAATATTTGGCAGTTTGCGGGCATTCATCTCGATAAAGTTTAGCGATAAAGTGAAGTTAAATTAGCATGTAAAACAATCATTAAGTAGAAGCGAATAACACCTTACTAGAAAAAATCATATTTCGGAATTAATAACGTCAGTAATTTTATCAATCGACGTCGAATTGTCAAACATTTCTAAGTACTTTTAACAAATCGTTCGACTCGTTCCGACTTATGCGTATTCATTTCACAATGTGAATGGGATAGTCTGCCAAACAAAATCGTGACAGATAAGTATTATAAAGACGCAATTGCATGTTAGTGATACCGGCGGAAAAAATGGTATTCCAATTTTCATATTTTATATTTTGATATTATTCTATTGAAGGGATCAAGAACTACATTGTATCACATTGAAACTAAACAAATCATGGTCTACAAAAAATTGAGAGAAAAACATTCTGTTGCGTTATACAGCGCTTTAAAATTTCGAAATCAATTCGTGTGAAATGGATGTCTCTGTGTTTCCCTGACGCGCTTCATAGGCAATGACAACAATAATTCTGTTAATACTTAGGGTCCTTCCTGTCATCTGCCTTATCGAATACTTGACTCGTTTCGTGGTGAAACACGATTTTCACACATGCTTTGTACGGTTAAATAGTACCTTGCAAAATTGAGGTCGCCTTTCCGACCATTTAAATGTATTTTATTGGATGATATTCCTTATTCACAGGTATGTGGAATGCGTTAATAAGTGGAATAATATATCCAGTGTAGAAATAATTGCTCTCACGGCCATAAAAATATAGACTCCGTGTGTGATAATGACTCTCAGCATCCAGCTAACGGAAGTGGTGCGAAACTAATTTCATACAGACAGTGCGAGTACAGTTTTGTCATTTATGGCCTCCGTTTCAAGAGCTTTGTACTTTTCTGGTGTGCAAAGTTTCATGTCAAACGGAAACGATACAACGTTGAAAGATGTTCTCAAGCCGTTGTTCCATTAATACACATACTATTTCACGAATATATATCCGATTTCGAGAGGACGAAGTAAACATTTCCGGAACGTTAATTCTACTACATTGCACTCCCACCCTGACGAGCTCGCCTCTCCTCACCTGCGCAAGAGCGATCAGCCACACTCTCCATTCTTGATCTTCCGCAGAGGGAGAGGCAGGAGCGTCACGTGATCTCCCGCAGCGATTCCGCGTCCGCCGCTCCGGTTTCTCTTTCCGTCCGCAGGCGCGCTCGCGGCGCGGGCGTCGAGCAGCGGCCCTTCCGCCGCCCGCGGCGCTGCGTGTTCCCCTAACGGAACTAGTCGGCAACAAATTGGCAATTGGAGATAATTGGCAAAAAACGCGACGCTCTCGGTTCGAAATGTTGCGCACGTGCCTTACCTGGCCGTGCTGTAAAAGAAACCTCCAAGTAATGAGGTAGATGAAATGTGTATAATATTTTGTGCATTCGTTAACTTTTTTGAAATGCTGACAATAAATAGACGGTAAACTCAAGATCACACAAAGTTTCGCTGTTGTGCGCTTAGAAAATGATATATAGTGGTTATGATATGCATCCACCGTTAGCCGCTTAGTATAAAAGTCATTATTCTTGAAATAACACATTTGGTAGAATGCAATATTACATTCACATTCTTTTTAAATGAGACATTTACCTAAATATTTTCCTGTATTTTACGCAGTAAGACACCGCTAATAAGGTTCTAACCAACGATCGCAATTTTAAGAGTAAAATCATTCTCAGACAAGAACAAGAACGTAAGAAAGGACGCGTCTTGAAAAGATCTTCAAAAGTAGCTCTAATAATATTTTTCGTATCTTGAACAATCGGATGAAGATTGTTATGGTTTTCAAGCTTGTGTAATTTCTGTTTCATTGAAAAATCAGTTTCGTAAACATTTTGATTATTTAATTCTATCTTCTACTTGCTGACATGAAACGATTTTTCATTTCTGGTGCATTACTTGTGCGTTTGCACTATGGAATATATACTACTTTTGTATATGAAAACTACTATTGTGATTATTTTTCTTCTTTGAATAGATTTCTCCCTCTTTGTTAAAAAAATCTTTGCTAGTAGTGCTGGGCAGTCGTATTGAACAATTGTGAAATGAATAATTGCAACTCACGTGAATTACATTTCTATTATAACGTTTGTGGTGCAAAATTGGAGAAAATGTATCAACAGGACTGGCAATATTTACCTTTACAAACTAACTAAAAAACACCTTATGAGTGAGAGTCTATTTATTTATAACTTTTGCAACGCCGTGAATTTTACAAAACTATATAGTCATTATAGTGTGAAATAAACAAAGGTTACTATGAAAAGCGCATATCAGTATCTGCATTATTTGACTTCTTAAAACTTGAAAAATACGTCTTTCATATGTTACATTTCTTTGTTGGGTTGCAAAAATGCCGTAATGACATACCTCTTAAGATATCTTTTAAATTAACTGTGTGTAGAAGTGGGCATTTGATTGTGCATATCATCATGGTAGTTTGTTTTATTCGAACACCTTCCGTGGAATTCCCACAACAAAGTACACACGAGAGCGTGTTCGTCAATGTAAAGTTAAGGAAAGTAACTGTTTGATCTCCGATTCGCCTTGTTTAGCTTCGTATTTTCCGCGAAGCGCCGTACAAAAGGCAAACTTTCAATTTCGTGTCAACAGATCTCTCCGCCGGTAGCGATTTGCGGAATGATGCAGATCTCGTGTTTTCCTTCCATTCCGCTGCTTCCGCGTCCCGGGGGGGGGGGGGAGGCGGGAGGCACAAGTGCTTTCTCCCCGGGCGAGGATTCTCGCCGGCCGGCGCTGGCGGCTGCGCGTCGAGGGAACCCTTAGTCGCGGGGTCGCGTGTCGCTCGACGGCTGCGTTCACGGCGTCACTCGCGACCGCAGCAGGGCTTTGACCTAGCCTTTGCATTGGCTCTGCCATGGACGCATGGACGTCATGTTTGTGATCGCGAAGGATATCTGGCTTTCTGGATATGAATTGAAGACCTCTAAGAATACGATAACTCTTATAATCCATGAGAACTGTTAAAAGATTTCAAGTCCCATTCACGACGTTTCATTAGGACATTAGTTTTTGTGAATTAATATAATTAATTGTGAATAATCTTGTGAATTAACGACATGTAATATAATTATCAGGGCTGTGGTTTATATAGAATAACGTGTACCTACTGAATAAGTTCATTCAAATGGACGAAAAATGTTTAAAATATGAAGTAAAAGAGAGTAACAGTGACGTTTGAGAAGTGGAAATAATGTATTAATTAAATACTTAAGTTATTAAAATTAAGGTCTTCGACTGATTTATTTATATATTAGTTGTGAAGCAAAATTTAATCTTATTTTTATCTTAAACGTAATCTGATATAGACTTAATATTGCGTTATTGAAAGTGAGCTCCTTAATCCTTTTCTGATAATTGGCCCTTTCAAAAGCTGTGGATTACAAAGCACTATTTTACAATTTTTATTGTCAAACCCTCTTTATCTATTAATGTAGCTTTCATTTTTTTAAAATGCCAATTAACATCTGACGTTGTAATAATCAGCCTTGCAATAGAATGTGAAGTTAAATCCACATCTACTTCTAAACCCGATTTACCGCACTAAAGGTTAAGAATAACCTTCCAAGAATAAATTTGGAAAGGTTTTAATATGAAAACACTTGCATGTAAAATGTTGAAACATGTGATGGAATGTGAGTTGTCCTTAAAAATATGGACAAATAAAGATAATAAAATATGTTTCAAATGATTGCAAAAATCCTTATTCGTAAACATGCGACAAAAGTTTGATCTTATCTAATCAACAAATTTAAAATTACCTACATATCTTTGCTTTGTTAAGTATCATTGACAACTAGAGTTGAATGTTGTTGATCAAAATAATTGTTGGAAATTAGGTAGAAATTCCTCTGTGCAGAAATTCGGAGAAAAAGTCAGTTTTTCCTTTTCCATATTAGTGACATCAGGGACCATTCAGTGATATAAGAAGTATATTGTATCTATTGCCGCTGTTTTATTACAACTAAGTGGCTCACTCTGTTTGCCTGCTCTCTTCGTGAGTGGCCACACTCACCTCAACTTCCTCGTCTCTTGTCGTCGTCTTCGGCTCTTCATCGCCCTCCCGCGGGGCTCCGCGAAGGAATAATTAAAGCTCCTCGTTAGCGCTCCGGAAGCGCTTCTCAACCTTACTCATGCAAATGAAAGTGCTCGCGGAGCCCTATTACGTTCAATTTGGTACCGCGAGCGCTCGTCAGATAGGAGGGGCACGCCACCGCAGTACCATTCGCCCGCCGTCCCCAGTCGCTCACACTTGGCCGCGCCCTCCTCCGCCGCTTGGCCCTGAGGCTTGTCTCCTCCCCTCGTCCTCTCTCCTAGTCCCCTCTCCTTCGCTCTTGCCCCGCGTCTCCCCGTCCCTCCCTTCTCCTAGTCCCCTCTCCTTCTCTCTTGCCCCTCGTCTCCCCGTCCCTCCTCCCTTCTAGTCCCCTCTCCTTCGCTCTTGCCCCTCGTCTACCCGT
>BOPP01000014.1:8951523-8966732 GCA_017312745.1 Gryllus bimaculatus | reverse complement strand
CATCTTGATGCGCGGCCGCCGATGAACCTCAAACCCATGTCCACAATGCGGGATGGAAAGGGTTGGACGTGCCGAGTAGCTAAAAGGAGGAGATGAAAAGACGATAGGGGAAGACGAGGGGCGGGAGACGAGGGGCGGGGAGACGAGGGGCGGGAGACACCCAGCGGTCTGATGTATCTCGCTCGTTCGCGTCGCCGCGCCCGCCCGCTTGACTGCACCAATTCTCTTCATGCGCTGACCCTAATGCCGGGCGCCAGCGAAGAGTCGACCTGGAAGCAGCCCGCGTGGAAAAAGATGTAACAGGAACCGTTGACATAACACGAGTTGAGTTGTCACAGCCCACGGTCTAACCATGTGGCGACCTTAGAAATGTGGGATCGATGTTTTTCTTGGTGCTCACTGTTTCACGTTGAGTCAATAACGATAATTTATATCGGATGTGGCGATGATTCATGGACGTGTCACAGCTGCTCATTTTCAGGAACTGGTTTCTAATTGCATAACGTATGTATATGGAAACAAATCGAAGGTGGTAGTTGAATTTCCTTCAAAATAATTGGTAAGGCTAATCAGTGATAGAATTCTTCACTGGTCGTAATGAATGCTCTCAACTTCACCTTTGTCTTTCTTTGCCTCACGCCTATCTTTTTGTTGGTTTAACATTCTCTGGATAAGATGGCTGGTGTAGTAATTTTCAGGAATGTATCTAATGAAAAATGTCGGTAGAGTATTCAAATTTGAAATGAGAAAAGAGGGATATTTGTGTGCTCCATTCGCAATTGGCCATGTTTCCTTTTGCCCATGGCTGCACACAGCAAAGCACGAACGACCCCGCCGCGATCTGTGCATCAGCGTTTCTGCGTTTTTTCGTCAGTGCGAGGGCTTCCCATCCGCTGCCAAAATTCTTCCACCTCGCGTTCCCTCGCGCCCGCGCGTAGAAGTTGAACGCGCCTCGCGGCGGCGGCGGCGGCGGCGAGGGCGTCTGCTCCCGCGGGAAATGAAATTGAAAGTGTCTGGAAGCGGCAACAAGTGACGCCGTCTCCGCCTCCGCTGCGCCGCCGCTCCTCCGGATTTGCATAAGTAGTCGGCAGCCGAGAAGTCGGGCTTCCGTCGCGCCGCGACGCACTGCGCCGGCGAGGGGAGGCGTCGCGGTAGCGCCGGGGGCGTCGCCATCCCTGCGCCCCGCACGGGGCTACCTTTTGCCGCTGCCTCCTCCGCCTTTCGACTCTCGCCCTCCGGGCATTTGCTCGCGATTTCTGACGCTTTCCCTTTCGCCTTCTCTGCTCTTTGGCTGTCTTTCTTTCGTCTACGTGCTTCCTCGTGTGGAGGACAGTTGGTCATCTCTGCATAAGCCTGATAATGCGATTATCCCATAGCAATGGAAACAACCGTTCGAACCAAAACAAATCGTAAGTAAGCATGAACACGTTTACTTTAAGTGGTAACACTAATGAATGATTGATGTGGCCATTTAGTCACGATTGCTTTCCATCTCCGTTTTCATTCGTTATAATATAAACATTACCTAATTTTTTAATCATGTATTGTTTTATTTCCTAATTCGTGATTGGGGAGACCTTGTCCCTTGGTCTATTATAACGACTGTTGTCAACCATTTCATTTCTATGTATTGTTCATCGCTTTTAGCATCAACCCATCTCCTTCCTATTTTATTGAATCTGGTTTCATCTTTCCATCACTCATTTTCTGTATGCATGTTTTTCTTCGTCTTTCAACTTGTATGTCTCGTTAACTTATTTCATTTCTTTGATACAGCAGCTAAATACCCTTGCGTTCCTTTAATTCATTATTGCTTTTATTTAATGTCAAGATAATCTCGTATAGAAACTGCGCACATATGCCACTGTAACCCTGTTTCCAAATGCTGAATTCCTCATACAACTACGTATCTGTTCTCTTGAGAGCACACGATGTGAGAACACACGTCCATGCACTTCGTCGTCTTTCTTTTGTGAGCAGCTTTTATCTCCGAAGTAGAACTAGTACTTCCCTCCTCCCTCTTCACACCACATTTTTCACGTGCGCACTCTTGTCGCCTGTGAGACGCGACGCTCAATATCTGCCGCACTTTAACCTTTGCCTCCGCACTTGTCGCACGTGTCGTCCACTGGGCCTCTGCCCGACCCTTCACCTCTCCCCCCAACGCGGCCTCAAGCGGATCGACCCGGAGCGGGCCCTCTCCGGTGCATTTTAGACAGAGAGCTCTGGAAATCGTTCTATTCGTATACGATGTCACGGAACAGCCCTGCGTATTCGGATTCTTCTCGAGTCCAAGTTTTCTTCTCCTCTCTGCATCGCATCTGCCGGCCCACCACGCGCCACCTCTCGCGTCCCCGTCCTCACCTTCGCCCTCGCCGGGCGCCCTGCCCACGTCCGCGTCCTCGGCGCTTCCCGCGCCCCGCTCTCCCATCCCCCGCTCCCGCACCCGAAGCAGGCAACTCACTGAAATTGGAGGCGGGGGTATTGAAAGCAGCGTCCCTCCCCCGCCCCGCCCCCGCCCCCGCCCACGCCCCGCCCCTGCTCCGGCGATTCACGGCGCCCAGCGGCGCTGCGAGCGCAAAGAAAGGATTCCGCTTCCGCTCCACTGGCTTCGCTCAATGCGGGGCGCCCGTCGTAAACTGACCTCGTAAATTGGAGTATTGTTGTTATCCGATAAGAAGTGGAATGCTGAGGGCGCATTTAATACAACAAGAAAATTCGTGGTCCCGAGAGAGTGTTAATACGAACCGTAGGTGAGAAAAGAAACGCCTGATGGGTGTCGGAAAGTATTCTCCTGATGTTTATACAAAGTAACCGCCGCCCCAGTTTATGATTCGTGTTGAATTTATTCTTGTATTCTATAAAAAATGAAAAGATTCATTAATGTTTTCATTGGTTTTGTGAAAGACGCCTAGGTTTCTTTCTATACAAATGTTTTATTGATAATTTTCTTGATGTTTTAAAACAATATTCAGAGAGTAAACTATTACTTATTCATTATTAATATACTCGACAAAGTGAAAGTAATTCATAACACTCTCCAATTTTAAAAAATATTTCAAATATGTTCAACACAAACATGTTTGTGTTTTAAAAAATATCAATGAAGCGCTGGGTAAAGGGAATTGCAATTCAGTAGAATATAGTGAAGAATATGTATTTATTATTGAAGTAATGTTATATAATATTTTATATTATCAGTGGGGGCAAACATTTGGATGAGAAGATTGGTGGTATTTAAGAAGAAATGTATTCTCTTCACACTACATTTTCTCCACAATTAACACAAAAAGTATCATTTACTCGTAGATACCGTGATGTGGTCCTATCTAAACCGAGACTGCCGCTATATTGTGTATTAGGGAAATCGCTCTCGGACACCAGCCCGTTCTCCCTGCTCGTGTTCGCGAGCGAGCAGGCGCATTGAGGTCGCGCGTCGCCTTCCCGTCGGCGGAGAGTGAACCCCTGACCCGCGGGGCAGACCCGGCGAGGAGCACCGGACGCCGCCTCGTCGCCATACAGCCACGAGCGCCGATTTGCGCGCGTCCCCCGCTCTCCACCTCGCCCCGCCTACCACCTCACCGCTCTCTCTCGCACCGCTCTCGCCCCGCCCCGCCCCGCCCCGCTCCGCCTCGCCACCGCCCCCCTCCCCCTCTCTCCCACCGTTTCCGCCCCGCTCTCGCCCGCCCGCTCCCCCCCCCGCCCCGCCCTCGCCCCCTCCCCCGCCCCCTCCCCCGCCGTAAAAATGTGAAGTGTCCTGATTCAAAATATGTGTTAAACTTAAAATTCTTTGTTTGCATTTACTTTTCGTAAACCAGACCTCATTAAGTTCAAATTATTGAACATATAATATATACATGTTGAATGTGAGTAAATATACATTTTTTTTTGAATTTTTTTTTCATACATTGTGAAATAAAAATACGTTAGAGATAGACTGGTCAATTTACCGTTGAAAATTGTTATCGTTCAGTAAAATGTAATTATCGTGTCGTGTAGTGCAACTCTATGTCGTACCTTCATCATCATCACCATATGTCAAACAGCGTTACGCAGGCTTTTTCAGCGCCTAATGTTATGGGAAACGACCAAAGGAACTCTCTTTATTTCCCATATTCAACTAGCGAGTTGTACTGGCGCGCAAGTGCCCCGAGAGAAGTTTGCAGCACGGCCCTTTCGAGAACCCTCTCAGGCCGGTGTCGCCGAGCGAACAGGGTGGCTGGCGCTGCGCTTTCCGGAACTGCTGCTGCGCCCGGGCACCCGCAGCTCTGCCGGCCCGCTCTCGGCCCGCTCTCGGGCCCGCTCTCCGGCCCGCTCTCGGGCCCGCTCTCCGGCCGCTCTCGGCCCGCTCTCGCGGGCCCGCTCTCCGGCCCGCTCTCTCGGGCCGCTCTCGGGCCCGCTCTCCGGCCCGCTCTCGCCCCGCTCTCGGGGCCCGCCTCTCGGGCCGCCCGCCGCTTCGGGCCCGCTCTCGGCCCGCTTCGGCCGCCTCTCCGGCCCGCTCTCCGGCCCCGCCTCCGGCCCCTTCTCGCGGGCCCGCTCTCGCCCGCTCTCGGCCCGCTCTCCGCCCGCTCTCCGGCCTGCTCTCCGGCCCGCTCTCCGCCCGCTCTTCGGCCCGCTCTCGGCCCGCTCTCTGGCCGCTCTCCGGCCCGCTTCTCCGGCCCGTTCCACCCCACCCGCCTCAGGTTGCAGCCAGCCGCTTTCTTCCTCAATCCATTGCACCCCGATTTCACCCATCTACGAATCGCCATTGCTCAACACGCTCTCCACGATGCACGCCATCGACACGCCTTCCTCACTCACACATCCACCCCCTTGCCCGCTTCGTCCTCTCTGCGCCGCTTCAAATCCGCAATCTCTCATTCCACCCCGATACGTTTAACCCTCCCGCTCGCTCCTACCCAGCTCCAATCTCGCTCCAACCCCGCAACTACCCTACGTCCACCCACTTCCACAATTCTCCGACGCACTTCGCTCGCGCCTCCCCGCTTCTCTCCACACCACCCTACCCTACCCTGACCCTCACCACCCTGTTTCTCCTCGTCTGACCCCGCATCTCCCCGCTCCTCTGTGTCCTTGATCGGCAGCACACCATTCCGTCCTGAACCCTACCCCACCCCACCTCAGACCACCCATGCCTTCCCACTCCACCCCATCTCGCATCACCTATGGCTTCCTGCCCCACGCCATACCTCCGCGCACCTCCCCACAATCCCCCGTCCGTCTCCGCCTGGCCGCACCCTGGGGTGACCCCGCCTCGTCGCACGCGCCGGCAGGCCGGCCTGCCCTCCAGCCGCCTTTGATCTTGCGTGATCAATAGCAGTGTCCACGCGCCGGCCTCCCCTCCCCCCACGACGCCCTGCAATGGCCGCACCACTTCCACCTCCACAACCGCCGGCGAAGCTTGGATCAGCGTCACCCTCGCGTTGCCTTTGTCCTCCCCTCCGTCGCCATTGCCGCCTCTCTGCTACTGACGTCATAGCTAGTACGACACGGCTGCCTTCATGTGTTTTCCCTACGCCTTAATGTCGTCAAGTCCTATGTCTTTCATTACTCATCTTTGCCAGCCTTGCGAATATTTCGACCCTGGGGTTATAAACTGAAAGAGTTCATCAGTTTATTTTATTGTTAGATTGCGTTTGAGTTTTCGAAAGAAGAAGGGCATGATGGACAAATTATTGACGTCAATGAACATCAAAAACAAACGTATGATTGAACTCAATTTTAATATCGTCTTTCGACGAATACCGAATATATTCTCCATACATAGTAACTTATTTTAAGTAATTTGTTTTTTATGAAAAATAAAATTGATTTTGAATTAATAAAATTATCATTCTCCTGAGTAAGTATCCATGTTTAGTTCACGATGTTTTACCGAAATTGACTTATTCAAATTCACTCAGTGAAATCAATATTCAACGTTTTATCGCTTTTAGTACATTTGCAACAATGTGAATTAATGATTGATTATTTTTGATAATGTATTTTCATTGTTCGTATTTAGTAAGTATCTAGAAACAATTTAATATAAATTGTATATCACTGGAGAATTTTAAGTGTTTCTTAATGTAGCGTATTGCAATCCACACAATTGAATCAATATTGATCTCCATTGTTTTTTATCACTTCTCTTATTAATATTATTTTTACCAGGTACTTTATACATGCGTATAAAAAGTATACATTTGGTACCAAGTAAAATTTGAAAACTCCTAACCTGTGGTTTCCTAAACGCCAAGAGGCCTAGGAGAGTTCAGTTGACGCCTACGCTAGTCACCGTGGAAAGAGGCCGAGGTCATTGAACCGGAAGCGAGGTCTTCGCGCAGCAGCTTCTCCCTGCGCCAAGCAGCGATATTCCCGCGTCGCGGTTTCGTAAGATCTCTGCACGCGTTGCGAGCAATGCCGAGTGAAAGCACCACGCTCGCGAATAGTCCGGCTGTTAAGCTGTAAACAAGTTTGTTTGTTTCGATTATGGTAGAAAACTCAGTGTGGGTACGTATGAACCAGTAAGTGAAGAAGTATAATGGTATTACGCAGTTTCTGCGCCCCGTGTGGTATTTATGATATGGCAGCTCAGTAGGGTTATGAGAAAGCTGTTTTCTTACGACGTTCCATGCAACTCGTAGAGGGTCGTATGACTGCAACTGCAGACTGTATTACCGCAATGGTTTCCCGTATTCGTCTACAGAAGGAACTTTCGGCATTTCTGAACTAAAATTCTCTGATTTCAACTGGATTGGAGAGCCAAACAAGATACACAGTAATATCTATCGCGTTCATATCTGTCGATATTAATCTTCTATGAAGGGAATTGCAGAATTGGGAAGTCAATCAAATGATAGAGGAATTTACATGCGGAAAATTATCATGCCATTAGACGTTTTGTAAATCTCAGGCAACCCGTGATGGTAGATAATATTTTTTATTAAGAGAAAATACTGATTATTGAAAGCATTTTCCTGTATGAGTTGAAACAGAAGTACAAACAGAAGTACCTACAGCCACTACAAATACGTGAGATACAACAGCCGTCCAATAGTCGTACATCCATGACAACGCAGAATATTTTCTCATTTCAATTTGTTTTCAAACAAATCTCGTTAAATATTGAAATTGAAGGAAGCGACCATGTCAAGTGTTAAGAAAACAATACCATCTAATACTGATAAATAAAATTATTTTCGCTTGCTAATGTACACTGTGCATTCTATATAGAGAAAATACTGACCTGCTTTCAGCATCATTCATCAACTCTATCATTCATTTACCGTGGATTGAGAAGTGATGTCATGCAAAAGAAACATATTTGTATAAGGAAGTTAGTTCTCAGAATGTCTACGAGGAGTTGGGCAAGAACTGATTAGTTTCAATATTAGCAAATATTTTATCAAATATGCTTAAAAATGGGAATGCAAATAATGTGAAGAAAGTGACTTTTTTTACTATTGGCTGAGAAAATGAAGATTTCTTTTTAATATTCCGTGATCGTTAAAAATGTCTTTACTTTCTCGTTTATCATGTACTTACGTACTAAAGGAGCTAATATAAAAATGCATTACTATTGTTCCATTTTAGAGTAAATTACTTCCAATAACACATTGTGTAGTCGGAATCCACACTTCGTGGGTTCTTGATATTGAAATATTGGTTTAAAGCAAAACCTCCAGTGGTCAACATCAGAGCCTATTACGTTCAAATTTCTCGCCTCTTTCAGACGAAAATTTATATTCCTCGATCGATCTAGTAGAATTCGAGACCCTGCGAATTTGAAAAGGATATTTTAATTTTGGGGGTGTTTTATAAGAATAAAATGAACATTGAAAACATTTTCAAAATGTTCTAAAAACTACTCCAAATTTTTGAATCATTTTTCCCTCGTATAGACTAAAGGACGGTTAAAAAATGGGGCAGGTCATATTTTCATTGAACTCTGAATTTTCGAAAATTGCAAAGTTAGTTGTGAGAAACAATTTACTGTAGTACCAGCAGTAGTGTACCACTAGTTCACAACAAGTTTGAAAATGCATCATGGCGAACATTTGTTTTTAGAGAAATACAAAATAAGTATTACATTTTAATACATTAATAAATGTTATCTCAATAGCAATAATAGTAATAGTTACATAAGTGTATTTTATCGCTTGTCTTGTTACAATTTATCTCCCTATCATTAAAATAGCAATCAAATCTGTGGTTAACTGAATTCGAAATTAACTGAATTTTAGTAATTCAGAAACCGACATCGAATGTATAAAACTTCCAAGAAAGCACGCATAAGAAGAGCCATTAGTTTCATGTGTAATAACTTCAGGTATTTGTGCTTCGCCGACTGAACGCTGGCTGGTGGGATCTTCCTGAAAGGCGTTTTTGCTTGCTAAATAAAACCCTTTCTGGGAATCTTCCATCCGCGCGAAGAACGCGTCCACGAGCAATCTCCACCGCCTCAGGCGCCTAACGAGAACAAAAGAATCGACTCTTGCTCGTCGCGGAGCGGGCGCGAGCGAATCAGATCCATGACAAACCGGTCGAATCACCGCTGATTAGGGACTGCGGCACTGTGCTGAACACACTGGGCCGAAATTGGCCTTAATAGGTTCAATAAAGTAAAAATTAAGTCCATTGCAATAAAGTAAAAAATAATAAATAATTTCAAAACAAAAAATATTTAACAGGAAAAAATTTACGTTTAAACGTATATTTGTTGAATGCACTTAATTTTGAAAATTACAAATAAATAAAAAAATGAACGAATTAAAAAGTGCTAAAATAATGCTATTCCAACAAAAGTCGATTTCTGACCGGGACTTAATGATTTAAAGATAACAATAAATAAGATAGGACTCAATGGAAAATGCAAAGAAATCAAGCAAAATGTAATATGAGAAAATTTATCAGTGTAATAAACAATATGCAGCATGTGACAATCGAACATTTCTCATCGCGAAAATTTGGTAAACAAAGTGGAAACTCGAACAGCTGGAATTAAAACGGAAAACATCGGGGAAAACACATACATTACTGATCAAAGTAGTCTACCTAGTAATTCAATTAAGGTAGACGTCACAAACTAACTGATATTAAGCAAACGTTTGACACTGCCCAGATCGAATCCACGATCGAATCCACAATCGAATCCACGATCGATAGAGGAAAAGAGTCATAAAGAAATCGCAGTCGAATTAGATCGCATTTTCAGTTCGCTCTATGATTTTAATTAATTTATGTATGGTCACTGTATAACATGTTCATCAGAGACTCCTGTCATTATATAATTTTATATAATGACAAATTATACAAATATAATAGTTACAATTATGACAAGAACAAAATGTCATTGTTACTCACATTTTCAAAATATGCAAGGTTTCATCTAACTATAGTTCTAATACATTGTTCAGCTATTTAAGAATGTACAGTTTTGTAGTTGCTACGAATTTTATTATTCTGGCACATCCGTCTGTGGAACTGAGTAATAATTGTAGGGTTCCTTCAATTTTTATGTTTCCTCATATTATCAGTGGCAGGGCATTCAAGAATAAAGTGGGAGGTGGAGACTGCTGCACCTCACTTTGGGCAGGGTTCTGGGTCTGATCTCTTAAATAGATGGCAAAAATTGAGATTGAAATGACCTATCCTGACTCTAGTGATTACAACCTATTCTGTCTTCTTAAAAGATTTTCCGGGGAGAGTTCTGTCAGGAATGGATTGTCTCACTAAGTAGAGTTTGAAAACATTCAATTTTCATTTAGAGTCCCAATAATCTAGGCAAGAGTAGAGTGCGAGGGGATCCATATTACATGCATTTATAACTTACTTTTCTAGTATCTCGTGAATGGTTTGGATAAAATTAGATCTTCATTTAAGGTCATGTTCAGTTTTTCGAAAATATAAGTATTTTATGCGAAATTTTGCGTTAAAAAAAGGCAATGTTTAAATTTTAAACAATTATTTTCTCAAAAAAAGTCTTTAAAGTTTTTTTTTTAAACTTTTTGCACGTATGTAGAAAATAATGTTACAAAAAGTAATGTGATCCCATTTGCGGCAAAATATGAGTTTCCTAGAAAATTGCAGAAAAATTCAAACTTTAAATTCGTATTTCTGGTGCTTTGTTTGATGCGCTGTGAGATCGCAAAATGGCAACACGGTGGTTAGACAATTATTCTAATTCTTCTCATTGTTGCCGGTCGTGATAATCGTATGATCTAGACAGAATTCTTCTGAAGGGAATTAGATTTAAGAAACATAATAAATTTAACTTAGAACTAAAAAAATCCACTTCTTTTCCTTTAAAACTTTTTTTGATTGCTGAATATGGAATTCAAAAATTGAAAGTTCACTTCAGGGGACTCAAGACAACCATATGTAAAATATTCTTCCTGTTCTGTAAAACGTTCTGCAAATACTGTTTGAGTTAAATTGTTCATGCTTGTTTCATTTATAAAAGTAAAGAAATATACTACTGATGCTGATAATCGAAATAATAATTGCAGACGTGCACCAGAGGCTCTTCGAATTGGTTGAACTGGACTTTGATCGTGTTAGAGAGCATAAATAGTGCGAGAGGCCCTCTAGTTCCCATGGCCCACTGTGCGCGTTGCGGCGTGGGGGCGCGGCGCGGCGCCCGAGGCAGCTGTCTTTATGAAACAATCACGGGGCGCCCGCGCACCACGCTCTCCTTCCTGCTCTGAAAGACGAGGGCTGTGGATGGGCCGAGATGGCCCTGTGCGGCGCAGGCATCTCGCTTCGGTCGCGCCCTCCCGCCGACGCCTTCAAGTGGTCCACAATAGCCTGCCGCGGGGAGACGTGGGAACGCTGCGGCGGACGATCCCTCGCGTACTGCCCCGCCCACAGACGCACCGCCGCGTCTCGGGAAAGGAGGGAGGATTGTGATAAAACATAAAACTACGATGAAACGTTGTCTGAGGATTTATTTCAATTTCAGACCTTGGTATAGTTGTATGGGTTCGTAGGCTTCTGCGGCCGGAGTCAATGCATTCTTGGCTAACCGGGATGAGCCGCGTCTCGGTCAATTGTACTGACGTTTCGGCCATCTTGCTGTGGCCTTTTCCAGAGCTATACTGCTTGCTTGGTGTAGTTTTACATTCATCACAGGTTTCTTAATGAGAACTGGACAACGTTATTTTCAGCATTCAATTTCAACAAGTTTGTTTCACTTAAAAATGCATGTCGATGTTTCAAAATTGTAATAATATTAGAACCTCTTTGGAAAAAGGATTATTTTCAATCACAATGAAATGAATTTTCCGGTTACGTTTTCGAGCGTTGGTTCAATATAACTGTGAAGATTTTCAAAATAGTAACGGATAATGAAATGAATTTATAGAATGTTAGTAACTTGTTATGAAATAAAGAATAAAGAAACAAATAACACAGTTGCTGGTATCGAAGAGAAAAAGCTCGATGGTCGAACGCGCATGGTTCGATCTTGGCACAGTGCCAAACGTTTGTGTCATGTTAGTGAGTTTGTGGCACCTCCTTTAATCGGATTCTGAGACTGACTGCTCTGTTCAGTGGTTTCTGTGCTTTCCCTGATCACGTCCATCTGTATGCCACACAAGCGCCATACTCAACGGTCCACGCACCGCGTGTGATCTTACCTTCCCATTCCTTTATCCATCGCCCCCAATCCGGATTAAAAGACCGTGGAGTATAAAGCGGCCCCTTACATTTCCTCACATAACAAACACCTGCTGCTAGTTCTGCTGCTGCTGATCTTTATAATAGACGGAAGAATTTAGAATGAACATTCGTGGACGATTAATTTATTTTCCAATTTTCAAATTCTAGAGGATATTATATTTCCTCTAGAATTTATTGCAACATGTAATGGGACATACATTTTTCTACATCACAGTTAATCACTCCTAGCCCCAGCCCATTTCAAAATTCATCAACACAGGAGTACTAATAAGCGTAATTGAAAACAATAATGAAAATTTTGCTTCAAATCGTATTTTAGTACATAGCTATATGTTTGACATTTCAGTTACTCTTAATATTCGATCTATAATGAAATAGATTCTAACTTCATGGGTCGGTTCCGGTGGGTGTTTTCATCTTAAAAGGTTTTTTATTTGTGTTTTGCAAGTTGATTATAAAAATAAATTTAAAAAAATCCATATTACAGATGCCCGGCACATCCATTGTAGAGCTTAAATAATTTCATGAAGATCTATCCATTAAAATTCTTCAATATATATTTGTTTCATTAGAAAATTAGGCTTTATTATCATCATAATTTGAATAACCACAGTAAATTCTCTATTCATGTAAATTCGAGTAATTCACTGCATTTTACCAATGTTATCGAAGGTGCATTCTGAAGGTGCAAGGGGCACCATCAAAACGCACTATTTTCGAGAATTCTCTCATATTATTCGATTATTCTCCCGAAATATCGGTTAAAAATGTGTTGATGGATTTCTTTTGCTGAGATGAATCGAATGAGGTATTGAATTCCCCGAAACGAATTTTAGTTGCTTAAATAATTTATTTCTTTAGAGGAATTTCGTCTTTTTTGAGGAAACAATACGGACGCAGGTTACTCGATTAGCAGATAAGGATTAATTGATATTAACTGAGGCTGTTTGTTTTAAAAAACTAATTTTCGAAAACTGGGTTAAGGTAGACTTACCGTTATTATTGTGAGGGTGTGTCATTAAACATTTCTTCCGTGATAGCAGTTTGAGTAAAATCTTATAATTCCGTAACAAGGAAATCATATGTAACGAGTATTTAAGTCTTGGGTTATATAATAATTTCAAAGTTTGTTCAGAAAAACATCTGCGGCATTACATGCAAGTGCTGCCAAGAAACTCCAGTAGTTGGACGTTCCCGTCGTAATATCTGCGCAGAAGAATTCCGCAAGAAGCCGTAACTCATTTGGCGGCGGCCTCCTCGCCTACTCCCTGCACCGTCGTTGGGGCGCGGCGCGGCGCGGCAGGGCGGTCTGTGGCGCGTGGGCCTGCCGCTGCGGCAGTGGGGGCGGGGCGCTGCGGTGGGGGCGGCAACCCAGCTATCCCCGGCGCGCATCTCGCGCGAGGCCCGCTCCTAATTAGCATTCCGCCCATCAGTCGCACTCATCCCCACTCATAACGCCCCAAGCCGCTCCTGCCTGCCATGCCTTACCCTGCTCCGCCCCACCCCGCACTACACCTGCCCTTCCCGGCGTTAGTCCTCTCCAACCCTTTCCTATCAGCCCTTCCCACTTTCCCCTCTCCACCCCGCCCTTTCCCGGCACCACCCCGTCTGGCTCCGCCCTTTCCCATTTCATCTACTTTGCGTTCTGCCTCTAATCGCCCCGGACCTCATCGCTTCGTACCCTCCGCCCCTCGCCGGTCCACTCCTCCTTGCCCTGCCCCGCGCCATTCAACCATCACCGCCCCCTGCCAAACCTCACTCTGGTGAGATGGCGTTACCATCATGCCCCGAGCGGCCTTGCGTCGCCCTGTCTCCTCCCATCCCCACCTCCAACGTCCCTGCCGATTCGACTCGTACTCTCCCTCCCACCCCCTCCCTGTCTCGCCTCCCCGGCGTTCGCCGGATTGTAAGGTGATACGCAGCAAGGAGGTTGTTAGTTTTTCACAGCATTCTTATTTTAGTCGGAGGGTTGTATTGTTACATTAGACTAGTGTCTCTGTTAAAGGTTAGTTTTATTGTGAGTCATAAAGCTTTCGTTTTGGTAACGTGTGCGTATTTCAAGAAAAAGATAATGAAAATAATTATTTCAGCTGTTTTATTTTTCGAGAAAGTGGGAAATTGACGTTTCCGGTCACGACGATTAACAAGTCTATTAGTTCCGTTAAGTGAATGTTCAGTGTAATTAATTTTTTTTTCGCGTTATGTGAAGATGTTTTATTTCCCCCCACTGAATGGTGAGATCCGGCGACGACCTACACTCAGACTTGCAGGCTACTTCCCACTTCCACGTATCTCCCCGCAAAGCACATCTCATCCAGGGAGAAAAATTCTGATGTGTGTGGTAGTATAGTGCATGGCAGTGGAAGTGTAGGTATATAATGTAGGAGGTTAGCTCAAGGAAGAGCAAGGAGATATCATAAGGATTAGTGGCCCATTTGTTACGCTACTGCTCAGGCATTTGCATGGTATTGGTCGTAGAAACCACAGAAAACTATCAATCAGGGCAGTTCCCCCTCCTCCAGAGGTGTCAGCAATATTGACAAATTATTTCGAAAATATGTTAATAATCCTTCTAATAATAGTGATAATAGATGGTCATGGTTTTGGGAGAATTATTTTAATTATTTTAACTCACATCCGTTCATTTTTTTCGGATATCCAATCTATTAATCGAGATATTATGTTAACTGTTTGGTATACGGCAGATTTATGCAAATAATAACTATCACATTCAAGTGTTTTACCATCGCTGTGTCAACTCTTCCTTTTCTCCATGAAAAGGGACAAGGGGATGACAAATGAATTCTGGGAGGGTAGATTGACGATATAGATTCTCAGAAATTCTCAAAATATTCTCAAAAATTCCTAAAACCTCTTTTGTTCTTTAGTGCTGCAAATTATAAACAAAAGTATTTCAATTTTATAAAAGCACAGATAACAGTACAAAGATTTTCACTCTATTGACGAAATTCATATGCATTCTTAATTTCTTCTTTAACTCTCACATATTTAATTAACTGCTGCCATATACAGAACGTCAAGCAAAGGATAAGTATTCATAAGAAATTCATATTACGGGTTGAGTATTTGCAGAGAAATACAATTCCATTCAGAACTAACGATGGATGAAATGCCATGTGTTCGTATCAGATGTTTACAGTCCAAATAAAGATATTCATCAAACGATATAATGTACATTTCGTTAAGCCTTAGTAAAATGAATATTTTACTTCGTAGGTATTGCTTCCTCGACGAGAAACAGATTGTAAGATCCCCATTCAGTCCATTATTGTTTACTCTGTAAATTTTCTAGCCTATTATGAAGATGGTACAACAGATTACCGGTGCTTCTGATGCATGGCGTATTTGAAACGTTAGCCAGATGTGCGTATGATGTATGATACTGTGTAGTTTTCTTAGCCCATGTCAGACACGATGTGTCAGCGGGAAGTGGCGAGACAAGGAGAAAACACGCAGTCATCGCGCTTTGATAGTTTTCCCGTTGGCTCCGAAGAATCGCATGGATGCACTTCACAGGCACGTGTGAG
>BOPP01000014.1:8930817-8951346 GCA_017312745.1 Gryllus bimaculatus | reverse complement strand
GGGAGGTAGCGGTAGAGTGTTGCCAGCTTAATGGGATCATCCACTCCACGGGGGGTTTCATCGACTGAAGAACTTTCGCAGAATTTGATCGCTTTTTCGCACCAGCGCCAATCGCAAAATGAAGTACACGTGCGTGTGATCGAAGTTGCGAGGATGAAGTCTCTTCGCTACTATTCGATAATGTGCTATGTGTTTCTAATTAGGGCTTGTTTTAGGAATATAGTGAAGTTTACCTTCATCATCGTATGAGACAAAAATAGTGGTCATGTAGGTATCTTCATCAAATCTAACACAACTAAGAAAAATATAGTGTTAGGAAAGAGAGGAAAAAGTCTATTTTTCTTGTTTTATGTATATCTCTAACCACCGATGTCTATCAGTTCATCAGTTCTTTTAAATGACTTTAGTCCAATTAGGATTCAGTATGTATTGGGTAGCTGGGGAAGAAATGCTTGCGAAATATAAACACATTTAACAATGAAAATAAATATACATTATTGTCCGATTTAATACAGTGACGCAGTTACCCTATGGGGTGTATCGTTACCTAAAATTGAAATCAAAAGAAGCTCCGGATTGACATATATTTTGTATCACCTAATTGAAATAGGAGAATATGAATGGTCAGGCGGAAGAGCAGGCTAAATGGGCTGGGCCTCGCCACCAATAAAGACATTTATTTATTTAGTTAGTTAGTTATGAATTTAGGTTCTACCACTCCAAAAATAACACATTACTTAAACTCAATGGTAATTAAATTCGGAGTCGTAAACATTCACGTTTGCAGAGTGGTTACCGCTTGCACGCCGTCGGTCCGATCAATGTCCGATCCGAGGCGCCGTTTCCGCCCAGTGGCCGGGTCCCCGGCGGCGCTCGCGAGCGCTCGCGAGCGCTCGCGAAAGTTCCAGGAAGCGCCGGCGCCGGGCGGCGCCACCCTCGCCGCCTCCCATTGCGCTTTCCAGGCGCGCCCGCCCGACCGCCGCACGCGCCCGCAGGAATTTATTGCGGGCGATAAAATTCGACCGGGTGCGATTGAAACACCGCCCCCCCCCGCACCCGCGCTCGCGGACGATCGCTTCCTCCCAAGTCGCGCGCGCGAAACGCACTCGTTTCTTTTGGCGGCGCGGCGTTGGCTTCGCTTGGCGGTGTAAGGGCGAAGGGACCGGCCGCACGCAGCAAAAATAAAAATTAAATTAAAAAAAAAGCAGAAACAATGGTAGCTGACGCACTTTTCTTTTTCACAAAAAGCTCCGTCCTGTACTGGCCAGTTTATGATACAAGGTAGATTGTGCTTTCAGAGTCATTTTTTAATAAAAAAGCTCTCTTCAGGTGAAATGATTCAGTTCCAGAAGATTCAGCTCCAGTACACGATTCAGGTCCAGAGAACTTACATTTGTCTTTACCGAGCTCTTATGAAATGCCACGACGAAGTTTGATTAGTTCCTACATCTTGGTTTGCTTTTGCTTTGATGTCACCATATGGCAACATGGCTACTGCCTTGGGCCGAATTCCAACAGAGAAGTGTAGAGCATGCTAGTTGCCTCATATGTTGCAGACAATGGGAGATGGTTATTTTCATATTTGTTTGAGACACTTCGTTAGCGTGGGCTGCCATGTTTTTCTTACATGCACTTTGTTAAATATATACAAGTATTCTCCCGCTAGTAACTCAGTATGGAGATTTAAGAACTGGCCACTGAGTATACGATATAGTCGGTAGCCAGATACAGTGAATGAATATCACACTATCACATTCACACTATCAAAAATTAATTTGTAACGACACTTTCACATACCCACTCGTTTGCATATTACCCACGGTGCGTTCATTTTAAGGAATCAATCCATAATTGTCAATGTTTCTTTCACAAAATAATTAATTTCCTGTAAGTGAGTTCACCGCACTACATTTTCCATTATCCCTCAAGTCAGTAATTGAATGGTATGAATTCCGTACGTTGTTAGAACGTCTTGACGTGAATTTGGACAGCCCTGCGCCTGGAATACGAAGCTTTCGCGCGGCCCGCGGGGCCCTCGGGTGCTTATAATTCATCGCGATAGTGCTGACGGGGATCCGCGCGCAGCGGCCTGCGCGAACGCAGCGCCCCCCCCCGCCTTCGCGCGGGGCCGCGAGACCTGCCCGTAACGAGCGCAGCCTCCCCTTCGCTCCCTCCGCGGACGTGCGCTGCCTCCGCTTCCGTTCCAAGTCGCCTGCGAGTTCTCGGAGCGCGCGCCACCGCCGCCACACGATACCATGCGCGCCTGCCCTACATCACGTCCGCCCCCGCCGCGCCCCCGCGCCCCCCGCCCCCGCCCCGCGCCCCCCGCCCGCGCCCCCGCCCGCGCCCCCCGCGCCCGCCGCCCCGCCCGCCGCCCGCCCACGCCCCCGCCTAGCCTTTGATCCCGCCCGCCCGCGCGACCGCGACCTAACGTGCCGGCTCGCGGCAGAGGATTGTTTTCGCCTTTTTGCTCGAGCTGGACGGGACGTGCGCTTGGGATGCTGCGTAGCGGTCAACTTAACGGGTGGATTTCCCTTGGACTGGATATTCGATGCCGCGTGTCGGAGCGAGTTCACTTGGACTTTTAAGATAAATAATGAGCTCCTTTACCAAAGTTCTGTGGAGGGTGTTCGAAAAGGAGTCAAACCATGTTTCTCTGGTCGCTTCGTGTCGGTCGTTTTCGTTTTTTTTTCTTTCTGTCTTCCGAAGGAAACGTCAAAGACATACAAAATTTGATTTCAGTCAGCTTTATTGCTAACGCGAATCAGTCGGAGGAAATGAAAGTAAATGAATATGCAAAGGAGCGGGGCAAAAGGTTTCTTCTTTGAATTCATGCACGTAAAATGCCTTTAGTAAATGCTCAATATTCTGGCAAAGGAGGTCGCTTCTTTTCTTGTGCATACGAAATGACGTACGAGTGCGTTTCTCAATGTGAGCTCTTCGAGGGAGCTCACGCTCGGCTGTGGGGTTTCGTGGTTCTGCCAGTCGGGGTGGTCTCCTGCTCTATCTCTTCTTTCAAGTAAACAGAACACAAATAATAAATGAAAACAAGAAGTAATAAAGAAAAAATGGATGTAATATGGAAAAATGGCTAAACTTGGTTACATATATACGTGTTACAATAATTCTGAACCTGTCGGGAGCTCTTGAGGGAAACATAACTCATTCGCCTTTCACTACTGGGGCCTGACGAATCCACGTGGAATTTGTGAATGACAAAGCTGCTGCCTGTTGCGCCACGTGAGCTGAGGAATTGACGGACTTCCCCAAATATAATAAATATATAAATAAATACATATGTGTGTATATACAGGGAGTCCAACCAACTATGGGCTACCCCCATAACTTGTAAACGGTTCCTAATGCCGAAATGTTATTTTCGCACAACAATGTGAAATCATGGGGCAAGTAATGTGCCGTAGAAATATTGTTGAAATATGTTTTAGTTTCCTGGAAATTTAATAATATATAATTTTTTAAATGAAACCAGGTATTTTTCTCACTAACAATAGATAAAAAATAATCAAATGCAGTGATGTAACATATGTTAATGTTTTGATAGTATTTTGAGTATAAAATTATACATTCGGTCTCGTGATTTTAAATTAAATACACAAGATTTCCTGTAGCAACCTTTTCAACTGTCTCCTTATGGATAGGTTGCCTTGGGCACTTTTACGGGGAGAGGCCGCGAAGGACACAGTCGACAAAAGTGACAGTTGCGACAGCAGCTACACGAAAAATTGCACGTTTAATTTAATTATCTCAGGTCAGAATTTTTTTTATTTTATGCACACAATTCTATCAAAATATTAACATATGTTACATCATTGCATTCCTCTTTTTATGATAAATCTATTGCTAGTGGGAAAAATCTGTGGTCCCATTTTAAAAGGACAGAGACGATTAAATTTGTCAAAAATTAAAAATTATTCCAACAATATCTCTACACCACATCACTTGCCCCTTTATTCCGCTTTGTTGAGCGGAAAAAGTAAGTCGATATCATGAACCGTTTTGAAGTTATGAGGGTGACCCATAGTTGTCGGGTCTTGACCCATAATTGAGGGTGATATATATCACCCTCATATATACACACCTGAAGAGTGAAGGAGATTGAAATTAGATGTGGGATGATATTACGAATACTTCATTTTCTTTGCCCCCGAAGTGCACGAGGCGGGACCTTGCTCATCGCTCTCCCGCGTAGCCCTTCTGCTGCTTCTGCTGCTGAGCCCTCGTTCCGGCCGAGCGAATCCGTTCTGAGTGGGCGGGCCGTGGGCGCGGTCAGTGCTGGGGCTGCTCCAGCATGCAGGCGAGGACGAGGTCGGGGGTGGGCGAGGGCGAGGGCTGTTTCTGCGGCGTCTGGGGATTCCCCCTACCCCTAGAGTTACAGAGTGGCCGCGTCGTTGTTTCACTCCTGCTCGTGTGGTTTCTGCATTTGGTGCGCTATTGTTATGAAGACAAAATAATTCATTTAAAAACTTGACACGGGGTTTTTAACATAAGTCTTATGACGAAGTTAAAATACTTTTTGGGTAATATCATCCTAGAAATTAAAAAGCAAAAATATGATTTTTCGCAATAAATTAAACACTAGAGATTTTTTGGGTCTGGTGGCAATTGCCAGAGATCTATGATCTGTATTTGTTATATTTACAATTTAATTCTAGTGAGCAACGTTTTTTTTTCATTATAGAAGATATGAGAATTCTTCCACAATTTTTAAACTCTGCTTTCTGTTTATTTATGTATGTAGTATGTGGCATTTTAAGGACGAATTATTCCGACTTTTGTCAGCTAGCGGTGTCCCCAGGCCTGCGCCTAGTATTTATTATTCACGCATGGGGATAATGGATATATGTGGTGATCATGAGGTATTCCCATCAGCGTATCTAGCCGTATCTATACTTGCCCTGTCTCAGCGTTTCTTCCATCACACAGCTTTCGAAACTAAGAAGATTGTAGTTGAAAGCTTGCTCCGAACGGGAATCGAATACGGTCGCACGACGGAAACCTAGACTTCATGTTTATAATATCACATTAAATTCATTAATATTTCTCATTTCACGTTTTGGTAGTTCAATTCTCTTTTCATACTGAACTTATCGTCATGCTTTTCTTACTCAACGGGATTTCAGTTCTGAAGGATGGCGTATTGTCCGTTTGAAATAGAGCGACGTCTGGCTGGTCATCAGCTGTGGCATGTTTATCCAATCGGGAACTTCAATACCAAATATTTAAATTGTAACTCAGACCCCGATTGAATAATCGTGTCCAGCCGTTAATCTACCAGTCTCTTTAAATCTGGCAATAAAGTTTGTTTAGATCGCTAGCATATACATTTTGTAATTACATAAATACCTCTTTAACGTATTGTCGACAACACACTATTTTAATAACACCATGCCTGCTTTAAAGTTGATGAGTATTTCTGCGTTAGTGATGCAAAAAAATAAGAGACTAGTGGAGGCTGTATTTTAATCTTTTCAAAAAACTACAAACACGTATACGTCTCCTAAAATAGGGTGCTTATTTTACTAGATACTTACTGTATTTGCATTACTAGTGCAAGTTGGAAAATTTCTTTTAATTTTACGAAGGAGTGGTTTACGTTCTTCTTATCGTAACCTGTGTGGAGAGCCATCAGAAAGTGTTCCCTTTTCTTGCTTTCAACAAGCTGGGAAGAACCTCGGAGCCTGTTCTGGTTGCTAACTCGTCACACCGGTACTGTGAGACGCTGGCCGTTCTGTAATCGCTATATAGAAATAAAGGCGGAGTGGTTGAGAAGCAGATGCATAACTACATAATAGTTGTGGTATTTTAATAAGAATCTTAAGAGCTAAGGCTGAGAAGCTGCCTCCTCTTGCTCTATCAACCTAGTGTTTGACCAGTAGTCGGATTTCTAGGCCGCAAATATTGGTGACCTGTACTTCTAGATAATTCGAAACGAAAGTGAATGAAATAACCGTACTGTAATTATGGAGGACAGATTGTACATGATATTTGGATTTAAATGGCTCTTCATTGATTATACTTTTCTTGCGCTCAAACTTTCTTTCATTCATTTATTCATTCATTCATTCATTCATTCACACTGTAGACTTTTTCTTTTATTCGTTAGATTTTTTCTATTTCAATGCGCGCGTATGGGGAAATGTAATGTTTTGGCTGGATTTTGACCTAACGAAACCTATACTAGAAAGTTAACATACTGAAAATTGAACAAAATATGAATTCAAACTGGAAATCCACTTGGAAAAATGGCAAAGATCTGACTTATTGTCTAAACTTCAGGCAATCAATTTAACTTTCCAATAAACCGTGTTTCTCTTCTCTCACCCCATTTTGCGTTTAGCTCTCTAAAATATCACTCACATATCGGTATTATGTTGTGTTTCGGGAACTTGTCAGTCTATTTGTCACTTACATACTCATCTTACATGCCTTCCTACTGTTAATAACGGCTTACCTTCGTTTTATTTTCTTCCCTTCTGAGCTGAATGGATTTATTCTGTTACATCTTTAAATCATTATACTTGTTCATTTTTTTTCGTCGCTGGATATGGAAGTGATTTTTCCCCGCCGGATGGTGTGAACCGGCGCCGACCTGCCCGTCGGCTTGTGGGGTTTCCCCAACCAGGCATCTCCCACCAGCGGGCCACCACCCCAGCTGGGACACGCTCAATGCTCCCGACTGGTCTCCCAACACATGTAAAGGGTGTGTGTAAATAAAGGGGCGAGGATAGATTAAGGAAGAGCAAGGAATACTGAGTCGTTTATTTCCGAAACACGTCAAACACCGAAATCTGAAATTCACATTTCCGACGGATTGTTGTTCCAAGAGGATAGATACATATTCTAGTGCATATTTAT
Organism: Gryllus bimaculatus; assembly: GCA_017312745.1. Lineage (NCBI taxonomy): Eukaryota > Metazoa > Arthropoda > Insecta > Orthoptera > Gryllidae > Gryllus > Gryllus bimaculatus. Next base: position 8,944,470 of record BOPP01000014.1, on the reverse strand, counting down.
ATGAAAAATATTAATTTATCGACTGCTTTAATAAATGAAAATATTATGAAATCTGAAAAATTGGGAGACTTGTTCGCAGTTTTCTCGAAATAAGGGATTTGGCTTTTGAGTGTTTTTGAAATAAACGATCGCCCGTTCGTTAGGGTACTGCCCCGCGATTCGCCTAGTGTTGATCGCAGAAACCACGGAAGACTACCGATCAGAGCAGCCTACCGCTAGAATTCTCCTTCAGGCTGCTGCTGAATTCGATCTACCTTTGTAGCCAGTGTCGAAATTCCTGCCACCGCTGGGACTCGAACTCGAGGATCTCTCCGTCAGAGACCCTGCGGTGACATCAATGTTGATGCCCTGAGTGCGAAATGGGAATTTTCTCCAGTGGGCGGCGTTCAGGCTTTAAGAATGGACGATCAAAGAATTGAAAATAAAAAGAATATCACCGTCGCTTACGTAACACAATTCGAATTAATCCTGATCCTCTCTAGAATATTTTCTTGAGCAATTCGTGCCATTTGGTTTCTTCACTTTCAAGGTTTAGGAGTGTGGAAGACTTAAATACTGCGTCAATGGGAATTAGTGTATCCCTGTGGAGGAGAAATTACTGCTCCAGCAGGAGACATTCATTTCTTTAGAAGGGGACGATACCCAGCATCCTTCGTCAGGTCGCACTCTATAGACTGCGGCAACTAAAATCAAGACACTTTTACTTATGTAGTACGTTAATGGTTTAGACGTAGTCCATTGGTGATTTCAGTCATTTCTATTACGCGAGGAAGAGTGTTTACCGTTATCAAATTTGCCAAAATACTTGTTGTGCCTTATCTCTGTTGACTCATTTTAATTTTTTGTAAGAATGGCACAAATGTGCACAAATTGTATTTCTTATCCATATGTCTTATATACTAGTTTAATTTTTTGATGTGAAGTAAATAATTTAACAAAATATAACGCTAAATATATTGTTTACGAAGCTACTGTCAGGTTTAATTCTGTTTTGAAACGGTATAGTAAAAGACACACTCTCTTATAATGTGACTATTGTAGGTTTTGCTATACTTTTGAATTTACATTTATTTCTTTTCTTGAATGTTTGAAATTGTCATCCAAAATAACGTTTCTTTTCCCTCCCTTTATTTTACAATATACCGATAAGTTATAATAATACTTAAGTTTATCTTCATAACAGAGTACACAATGCAGCGACGTTTCGAAATAATTCTCTGCCCGATTCACAGAACTCCTACAACAGACGATCAGAACACAAGACTTCAATAATGTTTATATGATATAAGTAGCATTTAGAAAACAGTCCATTAAAAATGGAATTATGATACGTTCTATCCAATTTCGTTGAATAAGACGTCCTTTTTCCAACCTTGAATGGTATTCACTGGTGGAATGAGTGGTGGAAAGCGAGTGGTATTTTTCGGACCCCGCAGTTTCAAATGTATTTGTTACTCACACTCCACTCAGACCACACCCCCGTTTCAGGTTCCTATCCACACAAAAAAGTCTTTTTACCTTGAACACGCCTTGCCGTCATTCTCTCCACATGTTTCCCCACCCATTTTCCTCTTCCGCCCTCCCCTCCCCTCCCCTCCCCTCTCCCTAATCCATGAAAGCGATGTCCCCAGCCCGTCCCCACCCGCGCAACTGGAAGTCACGTGCGCGAGTCTCGGTGGGTCCTCGGACGCCCCGCGCGGCGTCGCGACGGCGGCGTCACTTCCCCTATTGATCGCGTCGGCGGCGGCGGCGGCGGCGGCGGCGCGGCGGGCGGTTGCGCGCGGCGCGCGCGGACGTCCTCATTACGGGAGGCGGAGAAGTTTGGAACCGACGCGCGCGTGAGTCAGAGCGCGCGCGCGACGCCGGCGCCTATCCCCGCCCCCCTCCCTCCTCCCTGTCCTCGACGCCGTCCTCATCCACGGTCGCGGCGCGCCGCCGGTGCGCCCGCGGCATATATAACGTCCCCGCGCCGCCTGTAATTACGTTCCACGAGGGGAACTTCACAATAAGTTTGCCGGGGCCATGGTTGGAGGATACCTAGCCGCCGGGATTAGTAGAAATGAGTGGGGGGAATAATTTGTAGCCTTTGTAAGTACTCCAAAGCCTTGCTGACGAGTTAAATTAAGACAATGTTACGCTGGCGAACGTCCGAAAAGAAACTATAGTATCTATTCTTTCTTGTATTTCATCCCCATTTTTCTACTTCCTCCTTTTCCTCTTCCTCTACTAAAATATGAGTTCAGTAGTAGAAATTGCTTAAAAGTCAGCGACCTGAATTCAATATTTTAATTGATATCAAGGATTGTGTTTCTATTAATTACTGTTAAATTTATTAGGCTTAACATTCGAGATGCAAAATTGATTATCAAATGTGGCCCTGAAAAACGGTTATCATATCACGAAAGATGAAAAAATGTCTTTATATTAAATTTATATTTCATTTTTTGGCTAAATAATTCTGTATCGTGGTGAAAACATGTTTCGAGAAGTTTATCATACTTCCCGAAACTTGATCACGAAATGTCATTTACAAAAATGAATGTAGAAACGACTGTATGACTATTTAAGTAAACTAATTGAATGAATCTAATTGAAATTAAGAATTGAAATGAATTGTAACCAATTGCAATTAATTATTTGTTGGTTAAGGCAAAAAATAACGGTTGGCAATAGAAGACTCATTGAAAAACTCCAAAACGAATTTTAACCAAAGCTGCCAGAACATTCGATGTAAATGTCTCCCGGTTGCTGAGGACGTCAAAACAACTCTTGTTGTATCCACATCGCAGTTGTACAAGTCTGAGTGGTAGGTCCTTCATCACTGGTCGTGGACGCGCGCCAGCCGGGGCCGTCCCCAACGCCGCCCGCATATCGCGTGTCCAAGGGGCGAGGGCACTTTTTAAAATTGTATCCCCGTGTCGGCCGGCGGCGGAGTCGGCGCCCGTGGCGGGGGCGGTAGGCAGCGAGCTTATTGACGCTTTTATCCTGCGCGCGGGTCCACGGCGCGCGCCTCGCTTCGCTCCGCGCGTGTGTGTGTGTGTGCGCGCGCGCGCGCGCGAGCGGCGCTGGACCCGCGCGCGCCGACGGCCACCGGAGTGACCCGAAGGCGCCCGAAGCGCTAGTTCAGAGGGCTTTCGCGCGAGCGCGCCGCGCTCGGCCCGGCGTGAGCGCCGGCGCGCTGGGGCTTATTCGAGCGAGTGGCAGCGCGGAAGAGGGGTCTTCGTGTGGCGCTGCCGCCGCCCCGCCGTCGCAGCCACCTCTACACAGCGCAGGGTGCACACCCCCGCAGCGCCCGGCGACGCCCACGCCATGCGCCCTTGAGGCGTGCCAAGGCCAGTGTGTTTGCACCTAGTGTTAGCTCCACGGCAAGAGTGATCGGTGCTTTGAGCGAGAGAGACATCCCCTCTCCGACGTGTGTGTTTCGTGCTCTCTTTTCGAGTGTCGTGTGTGTGGTTGTACCCGAGCGTCAAGCTGGAAGCGTCTACGCGGGCTGATCCTGTCGACGTGCTCTCGCCCAAGGATGAGAGGTAAGCCGGAGGTGTTGCGTGCAGGCGCGTGTGTATGTGCGTGGCGCGGCGCGGCGGCCGGGCGCTGAGCAACAGGTTGGTCGCGCGCGGCCGGCGGCGGCGGCTGGAGCCGGGGCCGGTTTGGGAGGCTGGGCGCGACCGGCCCCTGCGTGGCTCTCGGCCGCCGTCGCGACGCCGCAGGTGGCCGCCCGCCCGAGTCCGACGCCGAGCATCGGAGTCGTCTTCGCTGCGGGGCAGTCTGTTTTCCTAATCGATAGTCGGATTGCGAGGGGGCAGGAGTTCATCAGGCTAAATGTCACAGGGCTTTCGCGGAGTCACTAGTGGAACAAGTAAGCGGCCGTTCGTTTGAAAACCGTTGGGTATTCAAAGCTCGTTGGATAGGTGGTGTGTGTTCAGAGCGCATTGTTTTCGTGAGAGTTGTCTGATAGGAATGTACTTGTTTGGATAATATAATCTTTGTTTGTATTTCTACAAATGAACTTCTTGAAGTTAACTTGTGGACGTATAATATAACTTTTCTCGTTTCTATTTTTAGATATTGTTTCCAAGTACATATGTTATTTCTTGATCTTATTGCGGAAGATCTGTTGTACATCACAGAACATTTGTCGACGTAATTACAACTACTAATAATGAATGTGATCTAACATTTAACATGAAGAGATCTATATTATTTTTTTCATTATCCTTTTTTGTTGCTAATCCAAATTTCTGCTGAGTCGAGCTGCGGTATTGCCGCCACTCGATTCGCATCGCCGTCTTTTGTCAGGTACCTTCGTTAATGTTTATGCCGGGAGATTGGGCACGGCAACGGGCATCGTGAACATTTCCTCCGAGCGCTTGTCATTTTAAATCGCCATTACCGACGGTGACAGATGAGAGCGAGCGCGCGCATGGCGGGGGTGCCGCTTCGTGCGCGGGTCTCAACAGGGCTGCCCTGTCACTCGCCGCGTTAAACACGGGGGCACAGGTGTTCAGGCCAAAATTCATTCAAGACGGTTAATATTGATGCAATATTGGATATATAGTAAGGGCAGCAGATTTTCGGGGACTGGAGAGACCCCCATGGTAGTAGGTAGTCTTTCATGTCCCGATTCTATGAGTATTAATATTTTTGGCACATTGTTTTTATCGTTGGGAACGTTTTTATTTCGAATTATTGGAAGGAGATATTGAAATGTTTACCAAACTGAATTACATAAGTATATAAACATTGATCGAAGTACATACCTACTTCATTACATCAGAGATAATTATCAATTAGCTATTGCCATTTCGTCATATTTGTATTTACTTAAAACATACGGCCTCAAAAGTCTTGAGTGGGGATCTTTTACTAGAAGGATTTTAAGTGTCTTTGACACGGATGTGATCGTCTTGCAGCGGGTAGCCCTACGTGCGCATTCCAGGGGGTGGGGTATGTTTTAATTCAAACGCACACTTTTTTTCATGTAGTACGTTCATCAAACATGCCTTTTCAGCGATACTGAATTTCAAATCTTGAATCATTGCCTACATCCCACCCCAGGGCCTACATATCGGTGACAGCTGTCAGAAAAATCGCCGTGCCACCAAATGGTCTCCTTTGCGCGAATTCCTCATCCATCCGCGTGGCCGCCCGCCAGCCAGCTCCTTCGCCGCTCGCTCGCTCGCTGTTTCGTTCGCGCCGCCTGCGTTCGCCCGGCCGCCGCCTTCCTTCGCCTGCGTTCGCCGCCGCCGCCGCCTTCCTTCGCCTGCGTTCGCCACCGCCGCCTTCCTTCGCCTGCGTTCGCCGCCGCCGCCGCCTCCTTTCGCCTGGCGTTCGCCGCCGCCGCCGCCTTCCTTCGCCTGCGTTCGCCGCCGCCGCCGCCTTCCTTCGCCTGCGTTCGCCGCCGCCGCCGCCTTCCTTCGCCTGCGTTCGCCGCCTTCCTTCGCCTGCGTTCGCCGCCGCCGCCGCTGACTGCGCGCGGCGGGCAGCCATTCATTCCACGTCTCGCGGCGCGCCGCCTCACGAAGGGCGCGCCAGCGCCGCGCGCCGCAGCAGGAACTTTCCATTCGCTCGACTGCGCGGCGGCCGCGACCGGCAACGGCGCGGCGTGCGGCGCGTAGAAAGTGGCCGGACCGCGCGCCGCCCCGCCGGGCCCGCGGCATTCCGAGCAGTTTAGCACTGGTTAAGCGGGAACATATGCGCCGGAGCGACCGCCCGCCGGAGCCCTCGGGGCGAAGCGATATCGATCAAGGAAGGAAGGGCGTGGGTGGGGAAGAGATGCACGTGATCGCCGGTTTTCGTTTTTGGTAACCTTTTGTTTCGCTAGTTTGCGCCTCGTCAAAACTAGGTGGGTTTAGTTGCGTTCTAGATTTCGCGGTAAAGATGGTTTTATAAAACATTCCATTTCACTTTTCATTCCTATCACCAACCAAATGTGTGTTCAACATCGGGTTACTGGATACAAAATTGCACATATTCTTTTGTAGTGTAGCTTCGATATTTATCTCCAAATGAGTTATTGTCTTTGATCTTGTACATGTGTGGTTATTTTGAACCAAACTGCATTCTTTTCTATAGCTGATCCCCATTCACTTTCAGTTACAACTGATCTGATTTGCACTGAGACAACACTTCGATATTTCTTCAGACAGAGGGACGGGGACTTGGGATTAAAATACATCCTGGAAAGAATATACTATTTTTTTTAAATTGTGACATTCATTTGTGTCGTCTCAAAATCTTATGAAGAAAAATTTCGTTTATGTTATTAATAATTGTGCATTTCTTTTACAACGCCTTACAATGACACAGACCGACACAACAGCATTTTCACCCAACTTGCACGCGTTATCAATGTTAGAATTTTTTTTGTTTTTGTTTTTCTAATGTTAGTGATTTTGTTCTTCGAATATGAAACACGTTTAAGCTCGCTTCATGTCATAACTGCTGCGAATTCAGTAAAACTAAAATGTGAATTGTGCATATACCAAGAATGTCAAATGTACAGTCGGACTGCTGCTATTTATTTGATTCAATGCTCTCTTCGATAGAAACGTTCCTTCTTCGTTGCCGGTAGGCTGCCTTGCAGACGCTACCTGCCCAGCCCCAACGTTCCCTTCCGTTCCCTCCCCTTTCTAATTCTCTCTCTCTCGCTCCGTCGCCGAGGTGTGTGCTAAGCTTTTGCGCCCTTCGCGCGCTCCCAGCCCGCGTATTTGCTTCCGTCCGTGCCCCTCGGTGCCAGCGCTGAACCTGAGATGGCACTCACGGGTCTCTGGCGCCGCCGCGCCTGCACCCGCACTTCGTTGGGGAAACAGCGCGTCGCCCCGGCGCTGGGGCAGAGTGCTCACCGGCTCCGCACCCTCGCCCGCCCGACGGGGAACGGCTTCGACAGGCAGAGGAGTCGAATAGTTGGAAAGAAGCGTTCCATCATCATACATCGTGTAGTAATGTTTGCGACGCTCGGTATTAATTTCCTGTCGAGGAGGGAAGTTACTCAATAGAATGGGAGTGTACATTCTTATACTACAACCTTATAGGCTAGAGAGAGGGTGTCGTATGTTTTATTAATCCAGAATTAAAACAGTGTTAATAACTAAATAGTATAAATTGTTTAAACTGCATTAAGACGTGGCTGATTTTAAGCCAAGCTTTTTCTTATAGCTAAGGATTTTTCAAAACATTATTTTTAATGATTGATTTAATTGTTTTTCATTCACCCAACATGCATGCTGCAGTCACATTATGTACAAAGCATTTATACGAATTTAATGATGTTAAATTATTCATTACATTCTCTCCCCTTACAATGTTTGCAACACTGCTGAACTGCTTTCGACCATATTGAAGCGTGTTTCTTTCAGTGTTAGCCTGAACGCCCAATTCTCTCTTCCAAGGCATGGCGACGCGCCAGTCAATCACACCTCTCCATTATTAAACTTATTTCTCAAGTGATTCACTTCTTCAGAATTCATGAGATCAAGCGGATGCATCAACCCGGGATATGCGACTTTTTATGGACCTCCATGTCCATTAACAGATGGGTTAAGATTACGTCGTGCGATATGGATTTTCTAGTGTTTACCAAACCGGCTTATCATATCCGTCATTGTGTCCTTCTGTGAACACTTTTGTTCCGATATCAATTCGAAGTTACGATGCTTTGGATTAGAGTTAAATCTTGAGGTTGCTTGGGTTATCTAAGTTATAAACAACATTGGATTTGGACTGCCATTAGCACAGACAGTCCGGCTTACTAGCGTTAAAGGCCTCTTATGAGACGTAGATTCTATACTAATCAGTGCAGATTAGAGTACAGAAATTAATAAATATATATAAATTAATGCACGCACAAAATTAATTTGTCATTTCACGACAATCGAGAAATTTAGTATCGGTTTTAAAGTGTTTGTAAAAGAAATAAGTGTACCGCCAGTATGTATTAAAGGTACAAAACAAAAAAAAATATTTAAAACTGTGAATAAGAGAATCGCTGCGAAATGTGTGGTCAGTTGACGCTGACGTCCGGAGGCCATCGTTCGTGGTGCTACGAGTACAACAAAAGCGCACAATAAGGAGAAGCTGAAGGAGTCCTGAGGAGGAGGCGGCCAGCGAGCGCTGCGCGTGCGCGCGTGGTGACGTCAGCGTGCGCTGGGGCTGCAGGCCCGTGACGGCCGCTGACGTAACCGGCCGTGCGCGGCGTGCGGTTTCGCGCCTGAGCGGACCCTGCGCGCGCACGCGTGCTCGCCTGCGCGCGTGCACACGGCGGACTGTGAAGACGTGGCCTCCGGGAGGCGAGCGCAACGTAGGAGTGTTCGTGTGTGTGTGTGTGTGTGTGCATGTGTGTGCGTGTATGTGCGTACGGTGTGTTGTGTTCTGATGTGGATATGTTGTGTCTATGATAAGCTTCGGTGTGTATTTGTGTTCGTAGGCGTGGGCAGCATGCGTTTGTGACTGTGTGTACAGGCGGATATTTGTGTGTGTGTTTTCGCGTGCGGAGTGAGGCACTGCGTTGTTATTGAATGATATTCACTTCTGTTAAGTTTCGACATATAATTAATAGTTTCTTTAACATATGTAAAAGATGAGTTGAATGCAATAATTTTATAACGAGATGTTTTCGAAGACTTGGATCATTGTTTCTATTTGAAGTATTTCAGCCGTAACTGTGCATTACAAGAAGATTTTCTTGGCGATTTGACAAATGGCAAAATGCCACTTTGCCAAACGTCATACGTATACGTTTTGTTTAGGAATTTCTTGGGGACATCGTTTTATCATAGCATACTAGTTCATTTCTATGAAAATTCTTTGACAATATCGTAGATATAATAAGTTACCCAAATGGGTTCTATTTCTTTGGCCAAGAAATAATTTTTAAAAAAATTGTAATTTTGTGTACCCACTGAGTGGGAATGGCGAAAATGTTTTTGCAGAGATTGCGCAATTAAATTACAGAACGGCAGTGGAATATTCTTGAAATGCGCATTTTGCGCAATTCAGATGCGCGATGTTGTTCAGCCTTCTCGTGAATGATGTGTTCGACCTTGATTACTGCCCTGCTAGCTCAGCAAAACAAATGCCACGGTAAGGCTGCCGCGCGTTTGTCGCCTCAGTGCGGCTGCTCAGATTACGTTGCGTCTGCCGAACACGCGACTGCACGCAGGGCGCGCCGATTAGCTCACGCGCACGTGGAGTTGCAGGTCATTCGATCCTCCCAAGGGACCGTTGTCGGCGACGGATCCTCCTAGCTCACGGCACGCTCTTCGGACAGTGAGCGAGGCACGAGTGCGAAGGGCGGCAAATTTCTCACGGATGAGACATCGGCACAGGTCTTACACACACTTGTGCATCTCCTCCATCGAAAAGTATTACATTCTATATCTGACAATCGATGGACGTTTCGTGTTCAGGTATCCATTAGCGAGAGGGTCCTATGCTCCTAATACCGGCCTGAACTCGCTCCGTCTGATGCTGTTTCCAAGGGAGGGGGGAAAGGGAGGAACGTATCACTTTCATGAAGGCTAGTCTTCAAATGTCTTCAAAACATTGTAAGCTTCCTTCCAATGGTTGAGTATCATCTTTCCCAGACAGATAATTCTGTTGGTTGATTCTCATCATTAATGAAAGTTATTGAAATTCTTCCCATGAAAATGTTCTCGTTACATTAGTGAAATATTACGACTCATGAATTCGATATATTATACTATTATCTTTGGGTCGAATCTCTCGGAATCTGTAGAACATTCATGGCCATCTTCTTCTTGAAACGTTTTCCAGCCGACAGCCAATTACTCTTTGCGTCTCGATGGGACGTATATTTGACCATACATTCGAAATCTCACTTTTGTCGGGCTCCTCTGATCTGTGGAGAGCAGAACGTGAGGTCCTCCGTGACAACACATACATTAGAGACGAGGTAAAACAACCATACCCAAACCGGGACTCGAATTCGCGACCCTTCGGACCGATGCGCTGAGTCAGTACACGCTCTTAGCCACCTCAACCGTCCAGATCGGCGTCGAGCCACTAAGTTGTAATTTATTTACATTTTCGTTTTGTTCAATAATTATGTCGTATCTTAAACTTTTCTTCGTGTGGAAAAAAATCTGAAGCCTTTATAAATTATGCTTTATTATTAAGTTATTTAGCTATGTATAGGATTAAAATAGTTGTCGACTGCCTATGAATTCTACCACGTGTAGTTAAATGCGGGAGAGTTGGCGGATGCGTTATCTGCTTGTTCCACGAAAGGGAGGCGAGAGACCGTGAAACAACTGTCGAGTTCTCCAGTTTCCAGCGCCAGCCCCCGCGCTCTCGATCGCAGGCGCCCGCACGCCCGCCTCTCAGCGACACGTGTTGCACATTAGGAGCTGCCATTCGCCATCCCACTCTCGTATTGCAAGATCTCTAGAGCGGCGGTATTCCATGACATGGGAACGTACAAGTTATAAATGAAGCGCATTTCATAATTTATTTACCGGAACAAATAATATTATTAGTAATTAAAACGCTGGTGAGGTAGATACCTTCTAATATAATATTTTGTATTAACTTATACCTATTTTTTTTATAATGTATTAATGTAATATTATTTCCATAATTCTAACTGTAGCTTTGAGGATTATCGCTACGCTATCGAAACGATCATTAGCAAAATAAATTGTTCATGCTAGACTACATCTTTAATTTACCATATTGAATTTTATTGCATTGGTAATGTTGGACACACAGAGTAGTGAAATAAATGTCTTGAACAAAAAAATTGACTGAGTTTCTTTGGATTCACGATGGCAGAAACCTGAAGATCTATTTCCATTGCACGCAGAAATCCAATGAAAACGATTCCGCCACTCTTTTTGTTGAGTGACTCGCCAAAAAAGATTACTGAACAGAACTTTCAAAAGTTTCCTGTGAATGCCTTGTTGAAGTACACATATAAAAATGGATTTGGTAGATTCCATTGAATTTGCGCTATTGGTATTTGTAAACTATTGAATTTTAAGCAATACGAGGCGATAAAAGCTTCTTTTTTAATGGGTACGTGACATAAAAGTGCAATAATAGAGGTCTGAAAATGCATTCCGCGAAAGAATCAGGTTCGTTTCACAGTTGTTAAGTCTGTCTCCGCCCTGAGGGCTCGTCGTAATTCACTAACGTACTCGACCGAAATGGCGACTGGCGTCCATTTCCAGTGGGCGGACGGACGGGTGATGGATGGACGGTCACTCGTCCATTCTACTTCGCGACGCCGATGTTAATGACGCAGGTCTTTAAAAAAAACTTTCATTCTAAAGAACTTCAATACGAGGGTATTCTTAGAACTTGATTAATCCTGTGACCGGTTGTAGGTTTTAGCGTCGCGTACTTACATGTTTTCGCTGATATAGTACATCAATCATAGAACTTAATATATCAGAGGTGCGCTATTCAAGACTTAATCGAATCTCTTCCTGTGATTTATAAATTCCTAATTCTACGCCCCGTATTACGTCGCTGATTGTAAAGTTAAAATTCAATAAGATTGCCATGATGTGGCATGATGTTTCGTGACAATCTGTCGAATTATTTCCAATCGCAGATCTGCTTCGACAAAGATTATTTGTCCATCGCTCTCGGAATATTGTCGACCTCATTTGTTGACCATGACTCCTCCACCCAAGGGTGTCATCGACAGAGAGTTTCACAGGCGTCTGACGTTTCGTCCTTCTAGTGACAATCATCGTGGAGGCCCCTGGGACCCGTATATTAAAAAAACTATTTATCAACTGTGATTCGATGTTAGTAGAACGCCGGAATTGACAGTCAAAGATACTCATTCTTAATGTTTTAGCCATTTCGAAATATTTAACATGTCTTTTATCAGAAGAGTAACTTTGCTAGTAGTATTTGAACACAGGTGATCGGTGAACTCTTTAGTGATGAAATTAGCGTCTTGTGAGGGAAGAAATGTTAATGTTTTTTGTTATTGTTAAACAATACGTATTGCTGTTGAAATGTTTGAAAAACTAGAATCGTCGAGTTCCTATACCACTTAATTATTCATAACAGCTGAAATATACAGTGTGTGCTTTTGCGTTGTTGTGGAACGTGTGTTTTAAAGGGGACAATTCAGTTACTGGCGTGAATTCTCGCCTTGGTTGTGTGTCTCCGCCCAAGCAAGAGAGACTAGAGATCGGCGCACAGAGGCCCTTCCGCTGCTGGCTGCGAGCCCGACTCGTCAGATGTCGGGAGTGCGTGCAAACACAATGGGTCACTCAACAAACGAGAGAAGACAGCGCGCAGTGGGAAGTAATTGGACGCGGTCAGTGGTTGTCTCTTTGGTTTCGCCTACCGCGGCGCCACGCCGTCGCAAACGTCTTGTGCTGTCAGCGGCGGCACTAATTTCGTTGAATGTGAGGGACTTGAACGGGTGGAAACATTTCCCTACAGTCTTTTGACAAAAATTGCAGTTCCGAGCGTACTTCATTTATCATAATGATATTCTATTGATTATAATTTTCAGTATTACTACCTACAAATGCTTTACTTGTTAAAGCGTTATTTAATAAATAAATACGATATCATATTTGACATTAAATGTAATTATCATTAGTATTGAAGATCACGGAATTTGGTCGGAGTAGAGTAAATCATTTAATTATTCAGTTTCCCGACATGAATGCTGAAATGAATACATACTTTTATAATCTGATACTTTCGTTGTAATGGTATGTAGTAGGTGCGATTTTATCAGCACGATTAGTTTTGCCATTTTCGTTAACATTTGTTGAAGTCCGTTTTTGTCCTTCACAATCGTCTCGAGCGTCAGAAGTGTACGTTTAGAAGAGGCTCAGGTATTTTTTCCCTGAATTTACATATGTATTGTTCATTATCCGATTCATGAAGGTAATGTATAAAGAACTGCGCATTTTATAATCCTGACTGAAGAACTTGATAACAAACAATAAGGAACGTATAGCTTGTACTTGGTTCAATATTTTTGTTGATATGTTTAATGAAATTAGGGTGAGGTCGGTATTGATATAATGTTGGATTATTGAATTATAGAAGTACATTCTAATAGTATGAACGTGAATAGAATACAAATCAGGTATTAACATTTTTACCGCACCTTTGCACGAATATATTTCATTCATCGTCTTCATCGGTTAGACGAATACTAACTTTTTTCTTTCTCTGCTCTTGACTGGCTGAGAACATCAATTTTTTTTCTGGTTTTATTCCCCGATTGTCATGTCAAATATGTAGTAAAACCGCATGGCAGAAATGGGGTGGCCACCAGCTGGTTGTGCCCTTCCGCAGTGGCAATGACGCTGCCACCGGCCGCGATGAGAGCGCTACCTGCGGGGCTGACGCCACTCCGCGCTCTTCGCCTCCATCGCTGTTGCCAACGTTACCTCCGCTCTCTTGACATCGCTACCTCCGCCACCGCCGCCATTACGACCACTACTTAGTACATCACGCTCACTGCCATCTCGGGCGTCGGCTGTGCGATCAAACGCGACTTGAAAAAGTCCCCGCCACCCCCAACGACGCGTCGTGGCGGCCGCGGGCTTCTCGAGCAACTCGCGGAATGCGGACGGCCGCCGGGATGAGTCAGGCGAGACGCGGCAACAGCGCTCCTTGGCGCGGGCGCGCCCCGCCACCCGCTCGACACCG
>BOPP01000014.1:8871096-8884549 GCA_017312745.1 Gryllus bimaculatus | reverse complement strand
TCGCCTTCGTTGGCATGCGCGCCTCGTGGCAGGTCGTCGCGTGCAGTGGCTTCGCCGCCATCGCCTCCGTCGCCTGCATCACTGCCGCTCTAGCGAAGGGAATGCGACGTGCTTGTTTTTATGAAATCAATAGTCAACGTCGAATTTGTGAAGCCGATTTTTATTTTCATGACTTACGTGTTTTTTTTTTAATTTAAAAGTTACAACATCAAAAGAAAAACCTGAGCATTTTTCAGGCCAATGTAATCAAGAGTGAGAATCAAAATTTATTTGAGAAATAAAGCTTTCAAAATGTTTGAAATATCCAGTCAGATGATTGGCTTTTTAAATGTTGCGGGAATTTCTTCACTGTGATTTGTAACTTTAAATCGAAACTACAAATTAATAAACGCGAGAAGCTTAAAATTACCCCCATGTGATCAATTCCTAATACAATTTTATAATAAAAACATGGATGTATTAATTTCGATGTTATGTTGGCGATGTCGCATCCCTATGCCTTCGCTCTGTCGTAACTACTTCCACCACCATTCCTGCCACCATCAACGCCTTCATTGCACCATTTGTTTTGTCCTTGTCCTCTGCCGACAGTGCCATTGCCGCGACCACTATTACTTTCGTCACCGTCCCAGTCACTTTCATTGTCTCTTCCGTTAATTACTACCGTGCTCATCTCGGTTCTCTGTATCACTGGCTTCATTTCGCATCCATCATCCTCTAGAGGTGCTGCCGCCACCACACGCTGTTGTGTTTACTACCAACTCGATAGTTGCGCTGTTTTGCTATGTTCTCTCTTCCCGAAAAACAGCTTCCTTGCCTCGTTCTCTATCGTAGGGATTCTTCCCGTCGTTGGATTGTTGTTATTTTTTGGCAGCTGTTTTTTGATCGGCATTTTTCTTACTCTTTCACATCCTCTCTGTAGAACTTTACCTCCTGTTCCTCGCACGTTGCCACTACCCCTGTCATCTCAAACCACCGTCGCTATCATAATTATCGCCGTTCCGCCATCGCCTGCGCTGTCGCCAGTCGGGGGGCCTGAGCGGCCCGCTGCTGTGGCCGGCCAGTGGTATGCGGAATACCAACGCCAGCGGCGCCGAAGGATAACCGCATTCCAGGCGCCGCGCCGGTGCCGGGCGTCGAAGCGGCGTCGAGGCCCGCGGCGGCCGAGGCGGCGCCGACTCTTCTGCGCCCGAACGAGTCTTCCCCCACCCCCCACCCTCGACCCTCCAGCGCGCCGCTCTCCTTGCCAAAGCGTCGCAGGGCGGCGACATCTCGGGGGACACGCGAATCGGGAGTCGATGTGGTGAGGTCTTAAATTTCCTCCCGGTTAGGAAGGTCTCATCATTGCCTTTGGTTAGGAAATGGTTTCTTCACAAGTTCGTGATGAATTCTTGTCTGTTAGTAGATATTTCTTTCGCTCGTCCCAAGGCCTGTTGTGTTGAAAGCCTTCGTCAGAATGAAATCCCTAAACTGTAGATGATGTTCGACGAAATTGTGTCTTATACGGAGAGCCCGGAAGGCCAAGAATTTATTTCACCTAAAATAGGCAGGCAGGCAGAAAGGCTTTTATTTTCACTAAAATAAGCATGCAAAAAGCTATTTATTATGACTAAAGTAGGAGGTAAAAGACAGAAAACATTAATATATTATCATTGAAGAGTAATTATTGTAGTGAATCAACCTGATTATTAATTTATATTTTTTCTCAAATTCTAAAACTTTCACTAGCTCTTACGTTAAAAGAAATTACCTGTTTTGTAATCTTGACTGCACATGACTATCCGGTATGAAGACTACGTATTCATTTCACTCGCGACGCTGTCTTTACGAAATGCTCCCTTTTGTATCTTGAAATGGTATCGATGAAAATCAAAATTGCAGATTTCGTTCTTCGCACTTAAGGAATTTCCAGAATGGAGAAAAGAAGAAGAAGAAGTAACTGAAAAGGGTATATCATGTACCGACAGCTTTGCACTCAAAAGGTATCCTAGACCATATACGAACATATGATGAGGTATCTCGTGCGCGAACAGGTTTTTATCAAAACACTTCAGTGGTGTATTCTCCTTTTCCTTTTAGATTTAAGTGAATGTAATATATTTCCATTGCAAGGCTACTTTTACATTAGAATAATCTTTTAACCCAATATTTGTGTGTGTTTGTGTTGTGCATTGTTTTGCATTTTACAGCTTCGTTAGCAGTTTCTTTTCGGTATGATGAAAACCGCAGCTCACTTCGCAGTTTCTCATCGATTGAAATCACGAAGGTGCCAACCTGAACTAAACTACCAAAGAAAACTACCTCAACAAGTGGAGTACCTTTCGCGTTGAAATTTCTGCTTCCCACTCCCCCACCTATTAACTCTCTAAGACTTCCGCAAAGTTTGACAGTGTGGAGAAACAAATCAGCCGTGCTTGTAAATTATCTCCGAATAGAGGCAGAGTACATGTAGGTGCAGACGCTGCAATGAATGCATAGCGAACGTGCAGACGCTGCAATGAATCTAATATATATCATTTGCTTGTTACAATTTTACCGGAATAGAGCTATCCGACCCTGAAACTTCGCAGTCTGAATGGTGTCGTTGGCTCGGCGTTAGTCACTTCAGGTGAATGGATGCGCAGAAACAGCAGCCCTGCTCCCCCTCACTCTCCGCACTTTCTCCGGCGAGCAGGAACTGAACGCGTTGTGTAATCTGACCGCCAGATCGGCAGCGCAGTCGATGGAGCTTGTTTCTTTTCAGCGAGTTTTTGCACGCCTTCGCTGGCAGCAGTCGAGTGCAATTTCAATATTCTGCGCATGCGCAGATGCACAAAAGTGATGTGAAACTTGAAACAGATCGATAGTGTTTTCGATTGCTTTAACACGTTCGAGAGTTAAAAAATCTCCTTTTTCTTCAGCGCAACTGCAGTCGTATTGTCGCTGAAAGGTCCGCCCTCATACGCGAAACTACCGAATCCCCGGCCGCGAGCATCAACGCGACGCCACTGCGCTATTTCTATACAACTACTGTTTCCTGGAATCGTCTCTTTGAAGAGGCCGACTTGCCGGTTTAAAATCGAGCGGGGGTAATTATAGTCGGCGGTAGCGAGCGGAGATGTGGGGCGTTTTTGTCGAGGAGAAAAGGACTTGGGGAAAGCTTTGAAGGAAAACTGGAGTGTGGAACTTCACGCTTTGAATTTTTTTGTGCGAGCATTCCGAGAAGGTCTTCTATAAACTGCACTTTCTTTTCATATTTGATATTCCAAGCTAGATTGTGAAATTTGCTACTGGAAAATACAATTGCCAGCGAATGCAATATAATTGCCGCATTCAAGGAAGTAATGAATTTTGCGACTCGTACTAGAAATATAGTCTCTGCCTGAATGTTTGCATTCTTGATATAGGGACCATTATAGAAAATCAACTGCAGCTGCTAAGGGCAGTACGGCTTGAATGTACAATTGTGAAAAACACACACAATTTTGATAAATAGAGCCAAAGTGAAGTTTTTGAGTTTATTTCAGTAATTTTAGAGACTTGGTTTCACCTTTTACGCATTGACACATTACACCATTTGCACATTACACCTTCACAACATTTTGTAGTTTTTAATGTAATTTATGTACACCAATGTATGTAATTAATTTATGTAGAGTAATGTAATTTACGCAATAAATGTAAAATACATGTAATGCCTTTTCTGACCGATATATGGAATGAATCTGAAATTGCTCCCTAGGTGTGATCTTGAGAGCACTCCTTGGGCAAATAGATCTTCGCCTAAAGTATGAAATTAGGCTTTTATTTTTATTTTTGTGCGAAAGAACCAGAGAAAGGTCGTCGAGGACTGAGCGGTGACCGGCGCGTGACCTTAGCGGCGCGGCGCCACCCGCGCGGGGGCGACGTGCAGCAGGGCGCGCTGTTTGTGGGTCACGCGGGTAACGGCGCGCTCGCTGCTGCTGCAGCAGCAGCAGCAGCAGCAGCCGCGACTGCGGAGGCGGAGCGCGATGGCAGCGCAGCGCCGCGCCGTGTCGCGTGTCGTGACGGCCCACGTCCTCCCAGAGGTCACTAGGGCGTAGTGCTGAAGGTCAGGGTTTAAGACAACTAGCTCGTGCGGAGGCGTTTGATCTACTTGCGCTCAGTGCGGTGTGATGTGTCGCTCTGCGGTTATTTCCATGGCGACATGTTAGGGTTGGCGTTTCCATCAAACTGTGAATTACTTTTACTGTAATAGTTTCTTGATCTTAATAAACAGACTCGATTTTTTTATAATAATTTGTTTCTTGTGATACAATCACGACATTTCGACCGTATTAGGGGGCTTTGTCATAAAATATTGTGTGTATGTTTGTTAACACTACATGACAAACAATTACATTAGCGATAATTTGGGTTCGGTGCTAGATTCTCTCCATCCACATACAACTTTTGAAGGCTTAATATAAATGCCAATGTTTTGTAATTTGGCCTTATAAAAGTTTTAAATGCCAATAAACCACATTGCATTTCATTGAAAATGGTGAGATAAAAGTTCTGTAAATATCTTCTTTTACATAAGTGCGATTATGGCAATTGTTCATTGACAAATAAAATATCGATATTAAAAAACAACGGTATTAAAATAAAAGTTTCGAACACATCGTCGTCCATGTCGCTTCCCTGTGTGACACATGGTTAAAAGGAGTTCACGATCTCTTCACAGAATTCAATAACATCTTCCCCCCGCATTTCCAAGTAGTTTTCGCAGAATCCGTTATATTGCGTTGTACGCTGAGATGATGTAACTACATCGTCCGTTCCTGAATTCGAGAAACACGGAACGGGAACCTCGTGATTCGGCCGTCGCGTCCGCTCGCCGTTGGGAGCCCGTTCGGGCGGCCCGTGCGTGGCCGGCGCGATGGTGCAACGCGTGGGCCGCACCGCGCCGCACAAGGCGCCGGGAGGCGGGGCGGGGCGGGGCTGGAGCACGCGGTGCACCGCACCCACGCCTTCGAAGCCGGGCACCCGAATAAGGTCTCTAGCGATCCCTCGATAAAGGCGAAGTTCCTGGTTAAAAGCTCTTTGAACGGAGCCCCAGTCTGCAACACGTATATTTCTACTTCAGTTGCTTTATTTAGTTGCGTGTATTTTACCATTTGCGAGTGAGAGAATTGGTTCGAAAATCTGAACATATTCGTGGGACAGCGGCTTAGGGAGATGAAAGATTGAAGGGCGTCTGCCGTGTCGCCGGTGTATGCGCTGGGCGTCCAGTTGCACGGCTTATCCAGCGCCAATCGGCAGAGACAGGCGGGGGCTCGTCAATATTTTCTTGTCAAAATGTTGCCTTTAAAACGATTATTATGTGGATACGTGCAAGAAAGATGTCAACGATCAAACTGTTACAGAATGGCGCCATCGAAATGACTAAATAATCGTAGACCAATGTGAAGATCGATAATGAAATGAGAACATAGAATTTTTGACTTTGCCCTTTCACAAAAAGAAGGGGCTTTAAAACACACATTGACCATACAAACAGAAAATCACTAAAAACTGACATTATCCCTTCTTCCACGAAGCCACAGATACAATAAGCAAGCGTTTATGATGTATAATGTTTTCCTATGTTATTTGGATTTTGAAACTTGTGTTTTCGCGTCTGGGAATTGCATTTGCGGTCCCATTAGGACTTCTGCATGGGGCCCCCAAGGACCTGGCTGCGTCGCTTGGCGGTCGGCCGCGACGGCTCTGGGGGCGCTGCACGCGGCCGGCGGCGCTTTGCGGCCTGCCTTACGTAAAGTCGCCGTATTTGCGGAAACGCCTTTTAAAATATCAGTGCCTTTGGATAGAACTGGCTTTTGCTTTCTGCTTTCGTCGTCCGGTCGCCTTTCTCTTTGCACGCTTTACATTGTTAGCCCGGCTAAGCCTCCGCAACCGACTTTTAACTCGTTTTCAGGATAATACAGGGAAACGACTCAGACGGTTGTGATGTCGTTTCGTGGATTCCTGTGGACGAAAGTTCTCTTTGTTTGCTTCATCGAAATTCACATATAATTTACGTAGTGCTTACGTAAGTTTCCAGCATGAATGACCAGAAAAGGCATATTTTCTTACTTTTGAAACGGTATGTTGGTTGTGTTTAGGTGGCATGCATAACATATGAATTTGAAGATAGTGAAAGCAGTGGAGTAATAGCATTTTATGAATTCACTAGTATGTTTTCTTAGCTAATGTATTCATAATTGTTGGATTTTGTGTGATCCATGTTAATAAACCATGTAGAAGTTACATAATTCCAAAACACCTGCTTCATAATAGTGGAAACAAATGCCCTCTGTTTACGAAGAAGGACTGACTGAATTTTACTAAACATCCAAATCGTTTTCCAAAGGAAATCACGTATATTCCTCCAGAAAAAAGTGCAACTATTTGGTTGCAGGGGACAAACGTTGAAATTACGTTTAAAATAAATTTATTTTTGTATAGAATATTGGGGTACTTGCCAAACACGTCATAGCTAGAACGATAATTTACTTTTAAAGTAACGTTTTGACGTTGTAATGTTTGTTGTGAAGCGATGCCAGCCGCTGTGAGCGAGAGCGAGAAGTCCTCGTCGAGCAGGGGGAGTCGCGTGGGCGGCGAGCATTCTGGGCCATCCGGCGCTTGTCGCTCCGTGGGTGGGGGCAGTTCGGTCGCGCGGTGGTGGAGGGGTGAGGGGGAGGCGCGGGCGTGGTATCGGCTGTCCGCCTCGGACCGCGGCGCCTCCACCCGCGGCCTTTGCGCAGCTCGGCCCCCACCCACCGGCTTGAACGCGACGCAGGAACCGCTCGCCAACGGACGGTCTTCTGGCGCCGATGTGGACAGTGGAGGATTCTTCTTCTAATTTGTGGGTAAATTACTTCCTCTAGGATATCTTTGGTAGTACGAGTCTACATTTGTGGGTCATTGATACGAAGAAGAAGGGTTTGGCGGCATAACTTCTGAACTTCGTTCTCCACCCATCTTTTCTTTTGTGGTCTGGGTGTAGCCGCCTAAACAAATCAGTGCTTTTTATCCGAATTTAATTATTTCCAGATCAATCAGGCCTAACCTCAGGTTTTGCGAGTTTGAAGTAGGCATTTTACATTCTGATAGTACTTTACATGGAGCCTTAACATGGTACAAAAATATTAGTTTTAAATTAGTTTTTCCTCACGAAAGAGCACAACTACTGCTTGAAAATACTTTAGGTTTCATTTTTAGTCACCTTTGATGTTTCGAAAATGCGAGATTTGTTGTGCTGGTAAGTTGCCACGTCTAGTTTTATATGGTTGATCTCGTAAATAAATGACATGAAGTCGTCTAACTATAAATTATTGGGCTTTTTATGTGAATTTGCTGTCGGGACTTGAGAAATTTTGAAAAACGTATGTCATCTGACAAATTATAATAATATGACAAGTGTTGTGCCTATTTAGATATGTAATATCTTCGTTGGTGACAACATAAAACAAATTGTTATCTTAATTACAATACAGATTATTTGTGCTTGGAAATAAAACTAAAAGCTTGGGACTATTAATAACTGTAGATATCAGTCCATGCGTAACAACTCTATATACGGGTTAAAAGTACTGTGAAAACGCCTGCATGGAAGATTTTCGCATGCCATACTTCCGCCTATCCCATAAATTGTCCTTTGGGGTATTTATTTCCCATGTTTTCTCTAGCGCATTCTTTACTTGAATCCCGAGCCCTGGCCACCTCAGTCGTTCGGCCGTCCGTTCCCCCTTGGCCGCCTCCGCGCTTGTGGGGCGTCCTCAGCAGCTGCGCCGCGGGCCCCGGTGGCCAATTTCGGCGTGCAGGCGAGTGAATGCAGAACCGTCTCCTTGCCCCGGGCCCTTCGCCCCGCCCCGGCCTGCCCGCCCGCCGGCTCCGTCCCGCCCCGTCCCGCCCCGCCGTCCGTCTCGCCCGTCCGACGCACCCCGTCCCGGCCCCGTGCGACGCCCCAGCCACGCCCGCCCCCTGCCCCGGCACTGCCCGCCTGCTCCCTGTCGCCTGCCCCGCCCTGTCCGCCCGCCCGCCCTGCCCCTGCCTGCCTGCCTGCTTGCCTGCCCTGCCTGCCTGCCCTGCCCTGCCTGCCTGGCCCTGCCCTGCTGCCCTGCCTGCCCTGCCCTGCCCTGCCCTGCCCTGCCCTGCCCTGCCCTGCCCTGCCCCGCCCCGCCGCCGCCGCCCGCCCGCCCCGTCCGTCCCGTCCCGTCCGTCCGCCCCTTCCCGTCCCGTCTGCCTTGTCCCTGCCTCGCCCCTCCCGCAACCGTCCCGTCGCGCGCAGCCCTGCCCCCTGTGCCGGAAGCCCCGCGAGGGCCGCCATCGATTGGCTTTTGCGCGTGGAGTTGATTAGGGCCAGACCCCGGCGCGCGAACGGACGCGGCGAAGTGTATTAGTGTTTTCTTGTCGTGATCGATCCTGCCATAAATCGCGAACACAATGCACGTCGTGGCGAGGGGGAAAGTAGAAAAGAAAGAGCTTCTCTCCTCGGGCTTCGCTCATTACTTTGAGCTGCGCAATAAGGAGCAGACTTGTAAATTACGCGGGAATAAGAGAAAACAAACCTTACATTCAGTATTATTGCGTTTTTGATGCGCGTTTCCTTTCGGCAACGCGATAAATAAAAGGAAACAAGCGAATGGCGCGAGCGCGCTGCCACGATGCACCTGCCGGCGCTGCTTCCAGGAGCGAAATTTGTGATGTTCGCGTCCGCGCACGAAGCCGTTTCTGAGAAAGGGCGGCGCCCCGTTCGGGGGCAGGGGGCGGCAAGGGCCAAGCCACGGCCCGCTTTACAGCTCGCGGCCGCCGCCGTCGTAACTTTTACTGAGACTTTTTATCTCCCTCTAAAGCTCCCGTTGCCTTATAAATAAAAATGCTGGGGCCTTTGTACTGGCCGGTGCGGCGGAGGCGAAGGGGTGATGGCTGCCCCCGGCGATGTCCACTCGGGCTGTGCGTTTGCCGTCACCCGCCCTCGCGCCGCGCCCCTTCTCTCGGTCTTCTTTCCCTCTACTGCGCCTTTCTGCCTACCCCTACCTGCGCCTTTTTGCCTCTTGGGACGGACCACTCCCTGGGCGTGCTTCAGATTACATTTTTGTTGTGTAGTTTGACATCCTTTTGCGATCAGTGATATTTCGCCTTTCGTCCACTCAGGTAATGTGGTTTATAATGTTAGCTTTGTTGTTTTGTTTTTTAACATTTTCTTTTTGCATCCCCATTTTTCTTCCTCCTTGAACAATGTTCTTCCCTTCGTTGACTGTTCTGAGGTTTTTGACTTGCATGCGGTCTTGCGCATCTTTTTTAATTTAGTCTGTTTTTGTCTTTGCAGTCTGATCGCCCTCAATATCTATTCACTTTAACTACGGACATCTTATCCTCTTTATATTTTCAGAACTCTGCCATTACTATTTGTACTTCTTGGTTTCTGTCAAAGCCTTTTTCTTCATTTTCTGCTCTTTTTCTTCAGCAAGACTTCATTGACTCTAGTATCCTTTACACAACATTTAACTGCTAACTTTGCTGTTCTCTTCGGATTCTCCTGCACGTTACCTTCGTGACTAATGTGAGTTTCCGTGCAACAAGCTTAATATCCCGTGTTTCCCCGACACTCACGATCATTCAGACGAGCTTCCAATCTCCAATCTCGAGGGGCCGCCGTGAAATCAAACTCTCAGGAGCACCTGAGTTGGCACAGCTGGGGCCACTTTTCTGATACTCGTAATCCAGGAGGTAATGCATGGTTATACGTTTACTCTTTGCCGGTAAATTTATTAAGAGCGCATAGTTTGTTATGAAATAAATGCTGGGGTTGTAATACTCCATTGTCAGTTTAATAAATCTATAAAAGTGTTTTTATTATTTATTTTTCTTTATTCCAAATTGTTAAAAATGTCTCGCTTCTATTCAATATGTACAAATTACATTAAGAGAGATATTTGCTCTCTAATCTTCAGTCTTATTCACTTCATATGAACGGAAATTGACGATACAGTTTCGTAAACCTTGTGTTAATTACATGAGCGATTCCCAGAAACCTTCAGCTTCCAATTTTGCAGTTCCCCTTGGCAAATGATGCGAGTCCCCTTGCAATTTTGAGACTCGCACGCGCGCCCGGCCGCTGGCGGAGAAGCCATTGCCCGCCGCCACCGTCGCCACCGCCGCTGGGGAAATTACGGTCACCGCGAGCGCTCCGACCACCTGCGGCGACCGCAGCTCCGCCCCCGCTCTCGCCTCCGCCCCCGACCCTTGGACGGAATGTAATTTTTCTGCTCGTGCCCGCGCCATGCCGCGCAGCGCCACCGTCGCTGTGAATTCGCGGTTGCCGAGCGGTGCGCAGCGGGGGGGAGGGGAGCAGAGCGGAGCGGAGGGGTGCGGAGCGGAGTGGAGGTGGCGGAGCGGGGGGTGCGAAGTAGGAAGCGGAGCGGAGGGGTGCGGAGCGGAGCGGTGAGGAGGGGCGCGGAGCCGAGCGGAGAAAGAAAAGGACGCGCAATGCGAAGCCCCTGCGGGCGACCCGGGCGCTGCTGACGATGTTTTTCGCGCCGCCCGTCCGCCGCCCCGGCGGCGACGCCGCGATAACTCCGCCTCCTCGGCCAGTCCCGTGGGTTGCCATGTGCTTCGGCAACGTGAGTGGCCACGTGGAGCGAGCTTACGCCGCGTAGAAGGACAAAGTTGTGGCGGAACCTAACGGACTGGTGTTGCCCTGGTGGTTTGAAGCTCGAGTTTCCTGCCAGAAGCACCGATTTCAAAAGCACGCACTGTAGTGAGCCTTACCTTTGTTCTTTATCCCTCATATTAAATAAAAGAGGAAAGTATTTTGTTTCCAACAATTATTTTTCTTTAGTAACCCAACAGTGAAATTGCACTCCGACTCAGAGAATTGTTCATACTTACATTTCATTCATGAAGATAATGGTGAGTAAATTTTTGAAAAGTGAAAATATAGAAACATGTGATGACTTCTTTTGTGAATATGTTTCATAAATATTTCAAATGGGCTTTGGGATAATTTCGATGGTGTGAAACGTGATGGTGATTCAGTATTAACGGTTGAATTTCCCAATGTGGGGTGAGGATATTCATTCCATTGTGATGTGTAATTTCTAAAGCTTGGGGTCATATTATTTTTATGGCGTTTATCGTGTTTATGAGGCTGTTTTAATGATGTTTTCTTTTTGTGGGGTCTGTTGCGTTTTGTAGCTTCTATTCCAGAAACAACACGATAAAATTCTCCACGGCCTTTTTCTTCTTGTGAATAAAAAGTTTTACGGCCAAACTCTCTCCCTCTCTCGTCATACATAAGCAAATATGTTACATTCTCGTTGGATTATTCTACGACCAGCCGTGATGTTTACAGTAGTGAAAAATTGTGTTTTTGACTACGCTCCTTTTTGCAGCAATCTAACCAATAGTATTATAATAACAATTTGGTCGGGATGTAAGGTCGTGAATGATTTCCAATCGTGTCACTGACGTATTGGTGATACGTCGGCGCCAGGCACGTCCGTGGAGGGAAAGTTGAATTACGTTCGGAGAGCGGCGATAGACAGCGCTTTTGTGCGCGCATGCAAGTGCGTGACCCAAACAAAGGAGAGCGCAACGTGTCGTGTCGCGCGCAAATGCGCAACGCCCATTGTTACACGCTCGTTCGCTTGTTATCAGGAGCCAGCGAATGCAGGAACTGTGGAGCACTCTCGTTTACGAGGCTGGTTGGCGTTGAATGCTGTAGAGGCGCCTGTGACAGGTGCTTGTTAGTACTAATAATTGTGTTCAGATTGCGAGGAGAACCATGCATTTTCTACTGCCAGCCGTTAACTGATGCGTTATAGTTGCCACTGGAGTTCGATAACGCTAAAATATGACGTGTGGAATGTTGTTAACGTCGGAACTGATATGAGCTTTCGTGAAATGCGTAGTCTTTCTGTGTTTTGTAGCATGAAAAGTGTGTCTTAAAAACTAACGATGTCTTTGCCTTGCAATATTTCTCACAATGCACTAAAACGTGTTTCATTGACTTGTACTACTCCTTGACGTATCTTCCCATTCTGTATGAGTTATGAACGTCATATCAACTTTTTTCTTCTCTACCTGCTCTATCTTCTTTTCCCCCATCGTTTCGCTACCTTCGTCTACTCCACCTCATTCCATGGTTAAAAGTATGACATTTATTAATTTTATTGCCGTCTCGCTCCCTTTCCTTATACTTCGGTTTCATTTCACCTCCCACTTTCTCCTTGCTTATCACTTATTGATTTTTATCGCGAGGATCAGTTGTGTCGCCTTTTCGGCCGACCCTGCATCCTCTTCTCTTCCTGTGCATCTCCCGAGTGTTGCGCTCTCGCCGCCTCGCGCCTCGTCCCCTCTCGTTCCGTCTCTCCCCTTCGCTCCCCCCCTCCCCCTCCAGCGCCGCCCGCGTGCGTCTGCGCCCCACTTGCGCCGAGTTTCTAGAACGCTCCACGTAACTGGATAATGTGTAAACATTAACGAGCTTTGCTCAGCGACCGCCGCCGCCGCCGCCGTCTCCCTCCGCGCGGTGCACGCGCGCGGCTTGACGCGTCGCCCACGCGGTTCTGACACGTAGGTGGGGGAGGCGGATGGGGGTGGGGGAGAAGGGCGGTGCGTACGCGCGCGCACCTGAGGGCGCTGCAAGGGGACGCTCGCTGCCGCTGCGTATGGAGCACTGCCCTTCGCCGCAGATTGCGCCGACGCTGTCCAGGGAAGAGTGGCTCGGGAATGCTGTCCATTCGGTCGTTCTGGCGATCACACCTCAGCGGAAATTTGGGGTCTGTTCTTTTAATGACTTCAGGATTCGTATTAGTTTAATATTAGGAAGTTATTGTCATCATTTCAAGAATCAAGAACTCCGTTGTTAGCAGTCTTTTTAATGCTAATAATACAGCTTGTAATACAGAATAGTCTGAAGATGGTTTCATTTTTTAATTTTGGCGTGTGTTGAGTTTGGTTTTCTGTGTTTTATTATTATTAGTAATTTTGCAGATCTCTTATTTTCAATACTTTGACTGTAATAAACATGAGTATCTTTAACAATATGCACTACATAATCATACATAAACGAAATTATATGATTACTGGAAAATAATAATAAAGGATTATTAGGAGAGAGTATCATAGCGATCAAATTGGCACAATTTAATCATCTTGACTAGTTTGCTCCTCCATCAAAAAAATGATTTTTTTTTCAAATATGAGAAGCTTGAGGGAAACTTTACGCCAGTGTCTTCGTTTACCGGCTACGCCCATTGTCATTGTCCCTGTCCCTGTTGGTCCATGGATGTGCCATCGGCCGCGAGCGCGGAAAGCCGTGCAAATACCCCGTCAGTGTTCGCTCCGTGGGCGAATCCGAGCCCGTGCGCGGCGTCGTGAGCGTACCTCGGGTGCAGAGAGGTGCTGACGGCTGCAGTCGGTAGTGGCGCGGGTAAGGGGCGAGGCTGGAGAGGTCGTGGGGGGGGGG
>BOPP01000014.1:8858960-8871079 GCA_017312745.1 Gryllus bimaculatus | reverse complement strand
GTGGACAATCTCGGACACGCGACCGACGGCGACGGCTGCGGACCCGCGCTTTGTGCGTCGGCCCTGCGAATTGAGGTTGCAGCTGCGTCTAAGCAGGGAGTCTCCGATGTGCTGGATTATCTTGACGGAGCCTTCCACATGAGAATACTGATGAAATCATCGGTTTGGGAAAAACAAACGTTCGGAACCGAAATAATGAAATCATTGAACGTTTGTCGGTTTTGAATCATTTCCTATGATTTGTTTACAATAATCAGCAAATACTAAAGCATTTTTCTTTCAGAAGCGGTACTTATTTGTGTTCCGTAACACATTAACTGTTTTAGTAATGTGGTATTGCATAAGCAGCTTATTTTCCCAAATTTTTTCTGATGGATATCCCAAAGTGATAATTAGAATTATGATGAGGAAAGAGAAGAAATTATATTTTGTTTTAGATTTTTACAAATATTGTTCGTCGCGAATGAATCTGTATATTTTAGTTTAAAAAAAATCAAACAAGCAATCGTACGTGAAAGAGGGGAAAAGGACTTTGAAAGGCTCTTGTCGATCGTAGGAAGTGATCGAAAGAGTGCGGGAAGGCCAATCCTATGATTAATGTATGACAGGTTATACCAATGAAAGGTGGATTTTTTTAATGTGTATTACTGCAGTATAAATTATAGTTAATTGGTTCTGTTCGTATAGTAATTTAATGATTTGGTTGGACAGTATTACCAATGTCTTTCTTGTTTTCAGGTGAGGTTCTGTGAAATATTTTGACTCGCGCGTTCCGTGTTCCTAAAACCCACTGGTAAGTCCATTTTCAATCATTAAACGTTTAATACCACCCAAATTTCAATTTATTATGTTACATTTTATAGAATCATTCATTTATCATTTATTGCCCTTTCGTTAATAGTCCCAAACTGAGTTCCATTAAACTCTCTTCGCTGCGCGACAGTGACAATATTTAAGATTCTCAAATTAGAAAAACGATAAATAAATAATTAACGTGCACTCTGCAGATTTCTTTGTGATTTTCAATCTGTTAAAACGATATTATTATAGCGATTGCGTTTAGGTGTATGCATGCCTCACTACTATAAGAAGAAAAATCCCTCTAGAGCGAAATACAATTGCACACAATAATAATACGTTTATTAAAATGAATTTATTTTTCGAATATCATTCAATTAAATTACGTAAAAAAATCTATCGTCTTGCAAACATACATAACCCTCGCAGCAGACAGAGTTCCTCATTTTGAATCAAAACCTGAATTATTTGTCATAATTCATCTCTCGATGTCGTTGCTCGCGTCGAAGTTTTCCCTGCTGTGTCCGTAAAACCGATTTGGGGTGGAGGAACGCCCTGCGACAGCGCCAGGCGTCTGCTCGGGACAGGAATTGGCTCGCGGTCGCGCCCCACTGCTCCAGTTTTGCAGCCGCTGCGGTTATCGACGTATCATTTATCATTCGTTTAGTGCGGACAATAGCCCTGTTGATTCATCGTCCTTTAAATCATTGTTCCCTATGATTAATCCGATTGTGCTATCACGCATTTAACATTTGTTTATGGTTCATCTACGCACCCGTTCACCCGTATATTAATGTATTAATGCAGCCCATCGATCCAATTTACTCGACCGTCCGGCGCCGGCGTAAATCAGAATGGCGTCCCCACGGCCACCCTCTGCGGGTGCGTTGTGGTAAGACGAGAAATTAAGCCCGACAGAAGGGGCGTGATAGTGGGGATGCATCTGCGATACACACGTTCCATTATCATTTATGATAATTAAATCTCTGCCTTCGCGATGGATTATTCTCGTAATGATTGAAAATCATGACCTTCTGAAAGTTAAACAGATTTAATTTGCTCTGATCGAGAACTCGCGGTCATGTCTCCATAATGAAGCTTTCCGGCTATGTTTTTACTGATTCGTAGATCTATACGATAAATTAAACATACCGGTAATGTATTTCTTGTCTGTTTGATTAAACTTTTTAAGAATATTTTAAATAAGTAAATATTGTGAGCACAATTTTATATTTCTTATTCTTATATTTAATACTGTAAATAATGTAGGCTACCTGATTTATTTGATTCCACCCATTTAAGACGTTGACGGTAACGAAGATCAGACATCGGAGATTCGTATTTGTGACATCTTTAAATCGCTCTTAAGCGTGTATCCTTGCGTTTGATACGCGTCTCCAGCTTTGTTGTTGCTGCATCGGAGGAGAGCGCCGACTCGGGCAAAAAGGAGTCGACTCCGCCCTCGCCTTCTCACGCGCATCTAAGACACATGTGGCAGCACACTGGCGCTTGAATGAGGCAGCCCGGATTTCGCCGCTCGTTGACATTGCTGTGCTCTGTCTGTGACTGTGTTAGAACACATTTTCTTATCTTTGATTTTATGGTTCGGTGTTCTTTAAGGCCTTGACATCCTGTACTAACAAGGGAATCTCCTTCTCTCTCTCTCTCTCTCTCCTCTCTCGCTCTCTCTCTTCTCTCTCCCAATATATATATATATAATATATATATATATTATAATATATATATTATATATATATAATATAATTTTTAAATTCTTTCGTGCAGTAATATTTCGTAGACATTAATTGATGTATCTACATTGCTCTCGTTTGTAAAATAACCGTACTATGGCAATTTTATTTTTCCTCTTTGAAACCTAAATATTCCGAAACTGTCCATCCGCACAGCTGACATTGAAAGACCTTGAACTGCCTCTCTGATGGCTGTGGCACCGCGAACGCCAATTAGCTTCGATGCGTACTACCCAATCACGGGCGTGCGTGCGCTAATCCATTCCAGTGGAAATCACTTCGCCGCCGTGCGGCCCGGCCCTCTCCGCCAGCGACGGGCAACGGGCGGCCGGCCTGCCGCCAAGCTGGGCTGGGTTGTACGGGGGGGCGGGGCGGGGCGGGGCCTGGACGAGGGTGAGTGCGGTCCCGGCGCGGGCGCAGGGGCCAACTCGCGGAGGTGGAGGCGGGAAGCCCGAGTTAGGCGCCTGCGGGGGGCGGTCGAAGGCAGGCGGTAGGAGCGGAGGCGACGACGGGACGGGGCGGGGCGGGGCGGGACGGTACGGGGCTAGGGCAGTGGTGAGGGCGGCGAGCGGATCTGGCAGGGGGCGGGGCCCGGGGGTTCCGGGAGCGGTGCGGTCGCTGACGTCATCGCACCGTAAATAGCTCCTTCCCTTAATGAGCCCTCCCGGTCGGGAAACCGGGCCCCGCGGCTCCGCCCAGCTCTCGCTGCGGCCTTCGTGCGGGCAACTCTGCCGCTCCTGCGGCCGCCGCTTGCTTCGACTATCCGCGACTCTTGTTATGTCTGCTTGCAGTCTTTGGCGTCTTTTTGCTGTTACATTGACATACTTTTCTGTAGATATTTTTGAGGAAATACTCCTTTTTTCCATTATTGAACCTTTTTTTAACTATATTATGGTATATACGTACTGAATTTTTAATTTTCAATTTATACACTTCCCTCCACACACGTGCATCCAGATTTATAAATTCTTATCTCCTATAAACCAAACATCGGCTAACGTAATTCAGCGTCAAATCAATTATTTCTTTACGTACCATTCTCCAATTAACTCCTTTAAATTTCCATGCATAACTTTGCCATATCCTTTGCCGATTTTCTACAACCTCAGCGGCTCTTGATTGTATTCGCTGTATCATTTTGTTGAGATGCAATATTTGATTCAGTTTCTCGCGGACTGCCTGACATTGCGTATGCACGTTCTTTGATGTTGCATCTAAGTTCCTCGCCGTAGCAGCTGGGGCTTGGTCTCGCGCTGAATCTCGGGGGAAAGCAGATCGGGACGGCCGCCAGCCAGCTGAGCGGACGGCGCGACTAGTTTCTCTCGCAATCGGTTTAGGCATTTGTGGCAGACAGGCACTGTGCGCCAGTGATGGATTTCCCTGCCGAGAGAAAGGGACGCGAAATTACATCACGTTATGCTAATTCAATGTTTTTAGGTTGTTGGTTTGAGAGATTAGTTCCTCGAGGAAAAATTACTATTACGAATTATGTTAACAAATAATAATTTAATAGAAATTATTGGAATGTAAACGAACAGATTCGTGAGTTAAACGTTTTGAAGATCAATAGTAACATAAAAATCACGTTCAATGATGTGTTTGTTGACGAAGCTTCCTCTTTACGTGGTGTGTGGGCGACATGTGTGGTCTTCATGGGAGAGTGTGAACCGCTGTGCGCGCAAAGCGCTTTCAAGATTGTTTGAACTCTGCTATCAGTTTATGATGGATGCAGCTGCATTCGTAAATATTCCTTTTTTGTCGCTTCCAGAGCGAAGCCGAACGAGACGAGACGTGGAGTACACAGCCGGTGAGGAGGAAGCGCCTCAGTGGGCATGGGGAGAGTAGTCGCTGCTCGCACGCCGCGCATGAGGACGAGGCGGATTTAAATGACCTACAACATTGTCAAAAATGAACAATAAAAGGCTCTTAAAATATACGTGAAATTCCGTAAAAGCATAGAAAAACGACGTACAAATGTTATCAAAACCAGTTAAAATGACCAACTCAAGTGGTTCGGTACGTTACTGATGTAATCGAAGCTTCTTCTATTCTCCAAAATTCTCCAAACTGAGCTTGCAAACTGTCGGTTTGGACTGGACATTTTCATTACCAGGAAATCTGTCTTAAGTTATCCTGAAATTGGCTGAACCGACAACGGCCCTAATGGGCGTCACAGGAACCGTTGATTACAAACTCGCAACGGCTCACATCACAATTTCTGAGCGAATAAATAGAATATGCTATTCAGGAATGCTGTGGAGATTATTTATAGTATCTCGAAAATATTATTTGAAGCAAGTACCATTAAAATGATATTAAAATCAATTAAATCAGCAAAATTGTATTAAAAATTACGAGAAAAATGTTAAAAAAATGACTTGTTAGACGAAATCGCCGAGAAAGGGGTCATATCCTTTTGTCATAACCTAAAATTAATTTCTGTACTAAGGGGCATTGTTCCAAAGTGAAAAGAAAAGAAACAAAATGGCGTTTCCTAAAACCCGCCCGCTGCTCATGGGCATCCGGGTGAGCCGCGGGGCGGGGGCGGGGGAGGGGGCGTTTTTCGTCGCGCCGCTCTTCCGGGCGGCGCACTCTCGGCGCGGGGCGTTTTTCGGGCGCGTGGGAGCCCGGCCCTCTCGGGCTCTGACGTCTTGTGACGTCACTGTACCCTCTGCAGCGCTGCACCCGGCTGCTATTGCTGCTGCTGCTGCTGTCCGTGTCGGCGTGCTGGAGCTTGTGTTTCGTCGTGACTTGTCTCCGCCTTCGCTGTAGTTCAGCCGGAAAGTTGTTCGATGATTATTGTGAGAGGTGCATTAAGTACTGTTTAATAATTGAGAATTGCTGGTCGGAAAACATCGTTTCGAAATATTTTTCAGCGTTCGTTCGTGTTAGCAATTCATGCGATGTAGAAGCATGCGATTTCTTTTAATGTTCCTTTCATTTACGTAAGACATTCCTTCATCACATCATCCCTGTATGCAATTGGCTAAATAAATTCGACAGATTTAACGAATTATACGACACATTTGCCATTAGACGTACATAAGCCACTACCGGATACGGATTTGCGCATCAAAGAGATATGAGATGAAAAATATAGAATTTTTATATGTAAGAAATACCAGGCGCATATAGGATTGTTTGTCACAAACGTTTAAACTTACGTTCCAAAATGAAGCAATTTCAAATTAAAAAGATTTGTTGAAGACAACAAACAAAACAGTGTGGAGTATTGGCAGGGGTCCTCCTCCTATAATAGTTAAACTTCACGGTTTAAATAATTGTAAAATAGTGCCTGCGTCACATGCGTTTGATCTTCTTTGGCAATAGATCTAATATAATTGAAAACATTATTATAATGCGCACTTCTGTCTAGTGAATCCACTTAGGAATTTCGTTTCCATACGTCTTTGTGTAAAGGTCGATACTACCTTGTGATTTTAAGAGTAAACCATTTTGAATCCGATATCTCTGTTTTAATTTTGATGTTTTGATCTTCTGTTTTGCTGATCCTTGTCGCATCCGTCACACGTGAGTTTCTTTTATTCTGACCCTTTCGCCTGATCCAGCCTTTGCCAGTGCCGAGCCCGACGCTCTTTCCCGACACGGCTTCGTGGCGCTCGTCGTTCGGAACATTCGGAATTTCAAAGTGGCTTTCCCCCTTTTCTCTTTCCCTTCTTTCCGTCTCATCGCGCTATAATCCTCGCCACTTCGCTTATTTCCTTTTCTGTTTCCTCTCTCTCTCTCGAGCGTCTCCCACGCCCGTGTTCGCGCCGTTCCGTGTCGTCCTCCTCCGCTGCGTCGCCGCCAGCGCGGGGAGCGGCGTCTTCGCGAAGCGCGCCTCATGCGCCTCCTAAAAGATATTACGGCTTAATTCCGGCGCCCAATCAGCTCCTCCGCCCGTGAGGCTTCAGTCGTCGCCAGCTGCCTTCCTTCTCTGCGCGGGGCGGCGAGTCGTTTCAGGGGCGCCCCAGGGGCCCCTCGGGGCCCGTTCGGGGACGCCCCGCCCTTTGTGCCCTGTAATAGGGCGCCGTTCGCCCGGAATTGTCGCGGCGCCGCCGGAGACGCCGTCGGGGGCGGCGCGGTCCGTGCGCGCTCTTCCGGAACAGCGAGGAACTGCGCTTGACGACTGTTAAACCTCAGTCGGAAATTGAAGTTCTCGAAGACGTACGTGCTGTAATCTCAGTAAGAATCGTTCTACTCTGTGCTTATCAAGTAGCGCTTCCTCTCGTGCTTCATTCCCGTGTGCAGAATATTGCCGTATGGAAGTGAGATTTCAAGGTATTAACAGGGTGTTTGCAGGCAGACCCTGACGCACACCTAAGAGGGTGATGATGTTCAATGAATGATTCTGATTACAAGATGAATGTTGAAGGAATTATAGTGGAATGAGTAAGAGAGGAAACAAGAATGCTGTGTATACGCGCCAAGTCGCTAATAGTAGTCTACTTGTCCATAGTCGTCTACTAGTAGCAGTCCCTGGTTGTCTTGTTGAATATTACTTTGATTGAACGAATTTTCGATGATTCTACCAAAATAAAAGTGGGAGAAATAAAATTGTTATACGAAGTTAGTGAAATAATATTTGCGATTCTTGTGCTTCTTAGTAATCAATAGGATGCGGGTTTCTATGATTTTATTTCATGATGCATATTTTTGGCGGTGCTTCAGTGCATAGGTTAGATTAATAGTCATAGATTAATTTGTTAGTTCTTATTTGGTTTAATTTTTCCTGTTGGGACTTATTCGTGTGGTGATTCACATTTTGCATATTTCGTTAAAATAGACTTTGTCCCTAAAACGTTCAATTTTTTCATAATTTCTTTTTTATTTGAAGGCCTTTATTGATTAGAAAGAGCTTGACACAGTTTGCAATTTTTTTATTGATGATAAAATGCTTGTGCAAATGTGTGATATTTCGTGGTACGAGTATAACAGTATTTAAACCAGACGGAGGACATACAACAAGATATAAAATCTTCTTTACTAAAGTGAATACTTACTTTAATTATTTCTCCCGCGAAATACGGTAGATTGTATTGTTTGCACAAAAGTAAATCATTTCATTCCAAGTATGCTTCTCCTGAATTTTATCAAAAACGATTTAGGCAAAGAAGGAAATGTTATTAATTTTTATTGCATATGAATGGTAATATTTCAGAATTTTTAGGTCATAAGCGTATATTTTTGAAAGCAAATAAAAGATTGTTTTAGGGCATAAAAATCCTCTACCTATCAACTATTGAACCTCTATAATCATGCAGGTGCTATTTCAAGTCTCTTGGTGTGTGATTGATTGTGACAAATGTCTTCTGTACTAAGCAGTAGATAGTGAAGTAAATTATATGAAAATTGCGCTAAATTATTCACTAACAGCGTTCATCACGTTCCCGCCATATGGCTTATCAGCGCAATTAGTTGCTCTAATAAATTCTTGTAAATAATGATGTCCTGGTGATGTTATTTATCCCTGTCAATTTATGTCATTATATCCATAGGTTTTCAAATGCTGAATTATCAACCTTACATACTAAGTATTCTTAGGAAACATATCACTTGTGCAGCACTCCAGTACGTTTCGTAAAGAATAGAATACGTACTATTCACGTATAATTTTATTTGCTTTTAAAACATTCTGAAGGATAATAAAGTATGTATGTATCCAAGCAGTGTGTACTGTTTGCGGTTGTGCGATGAACGCTGATTCGTGGCGTGGCCGATGCCTCAGCCGCGATGCAGTGAGCTCATTACGCCGCCGGCTTGCAGCCTAGTCACGAGGAGTAATGGGCCAGCGGCGGGGCGGGCGGGGCGGCGCTTCAAGGCGTGAGAAGAGGTGCCGCGGCGCGGCGCTGCGGTGCGCAGCCGGGCCGCGCCATGGAACGCTGTTGCCGGAGGTCACGAAGCCGTGAGGAAACTTCTGGAGCTCCGGAAAACTCTAACGTGTTAACGGCACCCTTGGATTCTAGATTTCTTGGCTATGAGATGGATTATGCGGGTAACTTTGAACCCAAATTTTGACTCGTAACGTGCATTCCAACTCCTCGTATTTTGCTGTCTCATGCTGCTCGTTGTCGTGTATGACAAGACATTTACATGCAGGATGTCACGACTGTTACAGTTTTACGAAATGTCTCTCACAGACAACGGACGAGTTATATCATCATTACATGTGCTAGAGAGAAGTGGTCATTATTCTCTGTTTACTTACTTTTCACTTATGTTGAACATTGGTCGCAACACTGGCACAATTAGAAAAATGAAGTTTTGAGATAAATAATTTTTAAAGTATTCGCTAGCAGTTGAAATGGAGATGTTACAGGCTTCAATTTATAAAATATTATATTGTATAATACTGTAAATAATTTATAATTACTATCCTAAAATAATTTAAGAAAAGTTGTAAGTCAAAATTCGTATTTTTCATTATTTTACCAGTGTTTTCAAAATAAATATTGTACGTATGTGAACTAATGGTAGTGATTATCGCGGTTAAGTGCCTCTATTATGTAAGTGAATATGGCATTAGATAACAGGAAATTCTATTTTTTCTTGTATCATGAAATTCTGTTGTCCAAGTAAGTTTCCAGGGCATTGACGCCATTATCCCATGATGAAATTGAATGTGATTTATAACTCTCTCTATAAAAATGGATGTTGGTGCGAGATCGATTAACTCCTACACAGTTTGACCGATCTCCATGACAGTTGGTACATCTAAGTGTTTTGGTTTTTTCGTGGCGAAGGTTTGTATGCTGTTGACTTAGTTGTAACTGTCCATTAGATGGCGGCACATCAATGTCCTTCAGTGAAATGCAATTCCCAATCCAGGAGAGCTTAATTGTTGCTGGGCGATGCCGTATGTCGCGGGACCTGTTAAGGACAGGAGGAGCTGGCGGTGCGGGATGTAGACGAGACGCAACTAATGCTGAACTAGGAGACGACACGGCGGGGTGGGGGCGATTGCAAAACGGGAACACCAGATAATAGTAACGCTGCACTGAGTTAGCGAGAAAACGGGGGCGGTCCGTAATTCTCAGAGTATAATATTGTCGCTCCAAACCCTAATGACATTTGAAGAGAGAGGTCACGACAGATAGTATGGATAAGTGCTTCTTTTCTATCACGTATAACGTTAAAATATTAAGATTTGTCAGAGTTTCCATAAAGAATTTTGTGTTTCACTGGCGTTAGTTTTGCGAAAATACACCTTTTGAAAGTTGAGTTCAACGAAACTTGAAACTGTTTCCGTTGCTTGCAACGCACCTTGGCGTGCTGTGGGAACTCGGTCGACAGGTGGAGCTCCCACTTCGTATGCGGAGGCACGCGCGAGGCATTCCGTTGCCGCTAAGCCTCAGTGACGTAGGCTTGACACCTGCCTGGATGGGGCGAGGGTAAGAATGAGCCTGGAAAGAAGGAATGTGGTGCGAGGGAGCTGATGGCAGGGAAGGTTTTGCAGACAGCGCTTGCTCCGAACGCTACTGATTATGAAGACAATGAAGTCTAAATGACCACGATTGCTGTGAAAAAATGATGATAGGCCAAATGACTGCGATGGCTTTGAGACTTAAATAAATGCAGTAGTGGGCAGGAATCTATGTTTCTTCGAATCTAAATCTTTAAAAGGTTCTCGAATGATTCGGGTAGCAATTATTAATGAATATAACATGAACACGTATAAACTGTTAATAAATTAGATATCGGGAATAGGTTTCAATTGCGATTAAAGAAGATAAATATTTGTAGGGTTCTAGATGTAAAAAAAATTAAGAAAAGTGATGTTGTATACAGTCGTAAATTAACAAGTCGTGGTAAGTTTATTAAAGAAAGCTGATGGTTTGGAGGGGGAACAGGTATTTTAGAAGTAAAGGATACAAAGTATTGTATTTTCGAAAACAATATTTTTGAAGGATGGAGTTTTCGAATATTCAATGTTTTTGAGAATTCAAGTGATTTGAATGTCTAGTCTAGATGGCGAATGCAGAGCCGGAGGCAGAGTCTGACGGCGATCGCGTGTCCGTCGCTATCGTTGGCCCGGTGCGCCGTGCCGCGTCCTGCGAACGGACGAAGGCTCTGTGACTCACCTTTGCGACGATTACGCTGGCGCCGACGAAACGCGATACTCGCCCACCCCGAAGATAAAGTGCCGTTCTCGAGAAGTGGGGTCTTTGTACTGAAGCCGGCAGACATCCGCCCCTGACGTATTTCCGGCATCCTGGTGTGATGCAATGTAGTTGTACTGCGGCAATGTAGCGCCAACTGTTCATAATGCATCGAAATTCAAAGGTTTAGAAATACGGTGGTTGAGTTAAATGCCACGGTCGTGCCTTGATGAAACCAACAAAACTCCACTCAAAAGTATTATAAAGAATCGATTTATCATTTAGTTTTTCCGGGCGCCTCAACGGCTGTAGTCATACCCAGCGTTTATCACGGGGGTGGCTGTGATCTTCCATCGCTGAACGGTGAGATGCGGCGCCGACCTGAATATCGGCTTGTGGGGATTACTCCAACCAGATGTCTCCCTGTGCACTGCTCCACCCGGGACAAGATCTAAGATCCATATTGGTGATGAAGTGTGTGTGTATGAGTGTGAGAAGGAGTGAGGAGAGGACAATGAATGTGCGGGATAGATAGCGTGCGGTCCGTGACCCGTTTGTTTGGGCTCCGGCATTCGCCTGGTGTTGATCGTAGAAACCACGGATAATAACCGGTCGCAGCAAACTGCCGCTAGAATTCTCCTCCAGACAGCAGCTAAATTCCACGTAGCTCTTTGGTTAGAGTCGAAAATCCACCACTATTTCTATTCGAAGACTAGGAACCCCGGTTAGAAGCACTGCAGTGACATCCATTGATGCCACGTAAGCCAGTCATAAAATCGATAATGCTGAGCAGAAAGACTTGGCTCGCCTCTGGTTCATCCGTTGTCGGGATGTCTTTTCTCGCCGGGGCGCCGTAGTAGGCCAGCGGAGTCCATCGCGCCCCTCGCGCCCCCTCTAAACAGGAAGCGCGAGTGGTGTCCCGGGCAGCATGACTGGCAGCAACCGAACCGGGCCACTGCGCCGCCGCGCCGCCTCCTTTTATCTTGGAGGCCTCTCGGAGCGCTCCTTTCGGCGGCGCCACGACTTGCACTTCTCATCGCTCATTCTCTGCCCAGGATAGGTTCTCCCTCGGTGAGGACCAGGCGAGGCAGGCGGTCTATTTAATTTACTGAGTTTGGTTGCGCGGGCACTGTGGAATATGAAATCAAAACTGTTGGTTGTCGTGGATACATGCGTGTTTCTTTTTTACGTGAGCCACGCCTGATTCAAATCGCAAGTATTCCATTGTTGATGTTGGTGATGATTAATCATCCCATACGTTGGTTCATCGAATTGCAGTTTGCATATTTATTATCTATTTATCTCTATCATAATTCATTTAATATTCTTTGTCATGACTTTTAAAATCATGTATATATGTATGTGTGTGTGTGTTTGTTTCTATATGTATATATACAATCTTATACAAAATTATATCCATATACGTATATATATATATATATATATATATATATATATATATATATATATA
>BOPP01000014.1:8831481-8844214 GCA_017312745.1 Gryllus bimaculatus | reverse complement strand
GGGGCTCAGGCGGGCGGCAGCGCCTGATGCGGAAGCGCAGTGGAGCGGGTGGCGCGGGCGCTGGCGCTGCGGGTGCCGCCTGACCGCACCGGTCGGCTCATCGCGGCGGCGGAACGGTTCAGGGCGCTGGGGCTGCACGCGGCGACACTTCGCGCCTGGCTGCTTTCGAACAGACCGGCGCGGCGCCGCGCTTCCGTTGCCTGTGGCTTCCTATAATCCTTTCCACTTCCCCCGATATGTTCTGCGACGGTTCTTCCCTTTTGCCTTCTTCATTTTAAACAAATCCTCTTATTCCATTTTGTTTGTTAGAGAAAAGTTTAAATTATTTTTCTGGACTTCAGTCTGCCTGTTTTTATTATTTGTGTTTGCTTTCTTTGGTCGTTAAAAGTTTAATTGTTCTTTCGGTTCCCTGTTTTCAGATGACTCATCGTGTAAAGTAAACCGTGTTGACGCGGAATACCTCTCCTCTGTGTCTTTGGTTGTTGCTGTAGTTTCAGCCAGTCGCCTGCTTTCCATTGGTGCATCGATGGACCCTTAGCGTTGCCTGCAAAACCGGGCTTTGCGTTAATACGCTCTCTGTTTGAGGACGCCGCCCTGTTGTCGTGTAGCGCTGAAGTGATAAACGAACGGACACCACTGTTGGCAGCTGCTGCTCCGGACCTTCATCGCATGCTTTTGCCCACACTCCCCCGTCTCAAGAGTCTGCTCCTCCGCATTCGTTGCATTCCATGTTGTGGCAGTTTATTTTTTTTCTATTTCCTTGCCCTACGAAAGTCGATAACTTCATTTCAATTTGGATTGTCCTCGCTAGTGTCGTAATAAACGGCCTTTTTCCTAGCTGCCGTTGATGCGCACAATCCAACTCCACGCCCAAACTGCTCTCGTGGCCGCCCGCTCCCCGCCCCCGTCCTCACGCCCGCCCTCGCCCTCGCGGATGCGCTCGGGTGATGTACAGCGCTGGCGCACGCTATATACGCCGCGAGAGGGCCATCGATTGCCATTACGCGCTAGACATTCTGGAGCTAATGGCTCTCCCGATTCGGCGCGATCGTTGCGTTTGACAAACGGGGGCCGCGCACCGCGTCTTCCCTTCGATCACTGGGCGTTTGCTGCGGGGATTGAAATAGTCCCGGGTTCGAAGGCGGGTTGATGCAGGTGGAGGGATTCTTCGCGTATTGCGATTATGGATGGTAGCGGAGCGGGAAATTAGTGGGGTTTGTGGCGGAGGATACGTTGTATGCGCGTCCACCTGTTATCAGGGTAACTGCCTAAACCGTTGGGTTTAGTAATGGTGAAATCGTGAAATTACAGGTTTTAACGGTGTTTTGCGGTTTATAAGTGATCGGGTTTCCTCGGGTGATTCCCAATTTCATGTTGCGATACCGTCACAATAATATCTTTGAGACACGCGTCGTTTGCTAATTCAAGTCATTTGAAAATTAAGTGAGTAATGTTAGTATTGAGAGCTTGAACCTTTCGACACTGATGCCTAATATTTCAAAATTTTGGACGTACTGTTTAAGACTTGGACTGTTCATACATCTCTTCAAATACAGAGTGACCATATTGTGAATGTAATGAAATTATTTCAAGATATTTTAAACCGAACAAAATTTAACTGGCAAAAAATATTGGTGTAATTTAATATTCGGATGGTTTGTGAAATGTTTATGGATATCTACAGGTTGACTTGTCAAGATATAGTGGTCCTCATTTTAATTTCTCGAAGATTAGAATCGAAAAAAGGCATATTTTAATTTGTTACTATGTACTCCTGAAAGATGTCACGAGTGTCTGTAGGACATCCCTAACGACTGTAATGTGTATTTTTGTGCTCGTGTCAGGTCAAGAACAATGAGTAATATTTCCTGGAACCTTCGTCAGCATTCACGGTTCCTGCTTACAGAAATCTGTTGCTCAAGTGGATGGAGAATAGTTGGAAACAGACGTATGGGG
This sequence comes from Gryllus bimaculatus, assembly GCA_017312745.1. Taxonomy (NCBI): domain Eukaryota; kingdom Metazoa; phylum Arthropoda; class Insecta; order Orthoptera; family Gryllidae; genus Gryllus; species Gryllus bimaculatus. Next base: position 8,842,258 of record BOPP01000014.1, on the reverse strand, counting down.
AAGACTAAAACGAGGTGAGAACGATGGTGGAGGCTGAACTAGTGACGGTGAGGGACCACAGTGGGGGTGGGGGCACGGCGAAGAGGGGCTGAGGTGGGAGTGGCCTGTTGGGCGTCGTGGGCGGGGGCGGCGGCGCTGAGTCAGCGCTGGCGGAAATAGACCGGTGAGCGCGGGGCAACACGGCGGCCCACGCCGACCCGGACGCCCTCCCCGCCCGCCTCCTCCCTTTGTTTCTTTTCTGGCTCTCCTTTCTTTCTAGTGGAGTATCTGCGATTTTTGGCCTTTCTTTTGGTTTCCTCGTGGCTCTTGCCGTAGCTATTTTCCCGTCTTTGCTCTTATTGGAACAGCATCGTTGCTCGACGTCTAGTCTCATGTCCATCGGTATCAACACACAAACACTTGAATTTAAATTTACGAATCATATGTCTGAATCTCAATGCGTCGAAAAATATAATAAGTGGACATTCTGAGCTATTCATTTTCGGAGCCTTTCATATTGTTTCTTTTATATGCTTCTGAAATATACCTGACCGTATTTGTCAATTAAATACTTTATTTTTAATTTAATCTGTGCTTGAATACCACTTTGCTTGGCTTCAATGCGAATGATCGTATTTATTCAACTGTTAAATTATTCAACGATGGACCACGCGAAACGCGTAATTTCTCACCACATCATTTCACTTCCTCGGTATAACGGAGGCGGTCAGTCTGTTTTCTACGTTGCTTATAAAACGCAAACTCGGCGCTGCGAACTGCTCCACAATGGAATCATATCCGTGATATAGTGCCGCCGGGAGTACGTTGTCGGGCGACGGTGGACGGACTCCACCTTTTGGCCGCTCCATGAATACTCCCGCGCGGACGCAGGCGGGCGGGCGCTACCGAGCGCGAGTTAATAAAACGGGCGGTAAATTTCGGCGAACAGCGCCCTGCGTCGGAGCATTGGATGCGTATGTGTGTGTGTGTGTGTGTGTGTGTGTGTGTGTTGGGGGGGGGTACGCTCGGGTGCTTGAAGAATCCCGGTCTCAGAGTTTTCGTGCTCTTTTTCTACGACCTTCATTTTACGAGGGCTTCGTGCAGTGCAGTTGATGTGCAGTGCGACGGTTGATGTTGTTTCACATAGTGTGTCAATTGTTACCGATCTGGTCGCTTTTTTCAGTTCTTTATTACCTCTTTAGTTTAGTTCCGGCTTTCTCTATGTCGTTTTCATTTAACTTTAAATCTACCTGCACATTGCAAACATCGACGCTTACTCTGTAGCTTATTTTTCTCTTTCATTAATCCAATCAAATCGTATCGTGTAAAGTTCATTTCCTCATTCACATATCGTCACAAAGTATTTACCGTTTTACTCTTTTTCATCTTACATTCCAATTCTTTCCATTCGTCGCATTTTTTGTCATTTTTTTGTCATTTTTTATGTTTGTATTACTTTTGATACTCTTGCTGCCTCGTATTCTCCTTCTCCCGTTCAAACATGCGTCTTTGGCAACAATACTCTTCATCGACGACACCAAAATTGGCTACGCGTTGGCGCTCGTTTGTTGCCGTAGCAAATCGAACGCAATCGAACCACTTTTTGGGCTGTAGAGATCGGCGGAAGTAATTAGTCCCTCATCGATTGTTGGGCAAATCGAACTGGCTAATCTGGCCGCTCGGGCGGATTGGCGCAGAGAGAAACGGGCGGGCCGCTCGCTTCTCCGTGCCACGGACGGCCCCTTCGCTCGCTATTGAGGCCCCCGCGCTGATAAGCTGAAATCGAATTAATTACTTTGTCCGCGGACGAGACGGCGGTCGTGAATAAGGTTAAAGCGGCCGCCTGTTTCAGCCGCCAGGCCGCTCCGCGGACTGCGAACCGAGTCTGGACCGGCGCCGGCGCGGTGGCATCGTACGTTGTCGGTGACGTCATGTCTTTTCCCGCCGCGACGCGACGCGACGTCGTGTCGAAGCGCCAAAAACAAAAGGTGTGTGCTCTGCTGGACCCGTTCCATGGCTGCGGCGAGCGCGCGCTGGGCGGGACAAGGCCGGCGCGGCGGGTGGCGCGCGGTGGGCGGCGGCTGACGCGACTGGGTGGGCAGGCGACGCGGTCACCGAGGCTTGCGTTTGCTGCCTTGTTTGCGAACTGTGGCACGCTAGCATTATGCGACTTGTGTTTCTGTCAAAAGATAAACAATGAGTGTGTGTGTGTGTTTTCATTGATTTGTTGTTCTACGCCTATCCATATTGTGCAAGTGAAATTTTGTAATAATTATGAATTTTCAGTAATCTAGTTTTGGATCTATTGCCAAAAACATATTCCAGAGTAATTGACATTTTTATATTTGTTCGCTGCCAAATCTTATCACAAGGTTTAAAAAATAAAATGCCTTTTATAAAAAGACATTACAACTGCTTATTTTCTCTTTTATTGTTCTCTTTTATCATTTTGGGAAACCTATTTCCAAGCGATGTTCGAAATGATCGGTGTGTTATTAGAGAAGTCGGTTGCTCCGTCCGGTGAGCGGCTTGATGCGTAACGCGCTCCGAACCGCAATAGTGGCACCGTTCGTAGCCCTCCGAGCAGAACGGGCCCTCCTCCGTTGGCTTCCGTTTAATTCCGGCCAGACGCTGCGCGCTGCTGTGTGGGGTGGGGCTCGCGTGGGGCCCTCCCAGCCGCAGGTGCGGGGCGCGCTGTCACGGGCCGCTGGCGGCGCGGCGGTTCCGCGCCGCGCTGCGCCGCGCCACGAGGCGACGCGCGGCGGCTTCCGGTCGCGGCAAGACGCTACCTTCTGCCCCGCCCCCGCCCCCCGCTTCCTCCAACGCTCTCCTCTCCAGACCCCTCTCCTACCCCCACTTCGCCGCCGTAATCGGCTCTCTCCCTCCGCACCACAACTAGCCCTGACCCAGCTCGTGCTGTCGTGCAATCGACACTCCTATCGTGTGTCGTGTCGACGTCCTACCCGTATCGCCCCGTCGTCACGCGTTTACGCTTCTCCACGGCCACTCTACAGTTCTTCTCTTCCGTCCGACATTTCCTTCTTGAAATAATTATGAGTCATTGCCAACAATATTGTGTATTACAATATTGCTTTGTATGTTTGTGCTGCAATATAACAGCTTTCGATGGTTTAGCCATCATCGTAGACGTTTTCTGAATACAGCAGAAAACTGGTGATGATGGCTAAGCCATTGAAAGCTGCTATTGTAATAAACAATATTGTTGGTAATGACTCGTATAGTTATTTCATTGTAAATGCCAACGAAAACTCACTACAATACCAATTTCCTACTTAGTCGTTTACGCAGACTGTCTGGGCTTCATCATTCTTTATACTTTAGAAATGAATGAAACTTTTAAATGCAAATTAGGCTTCTACGTGAGCTACCGTAACTAAAATTTGACTCATTGCGGCACCCTCTGGTATTTACCTTCTTTGCCCCTCTCTATCTGATTCCCGCGTAATATGAACCTCATAGTCTCTTGTCTTTGCGGGGCCTTTCCATTTTCGCCATCCTCGCGACAATAAAGGCAGTGCTGACAATAGCACTATCCTCAAGGCACCCCTTCCAGTGCTGCTGAACTCTTGGTGCATTGCCACCGCCACTGCGCAGCCACTACCACAATGGTCGCTGTCGTCGCCGGCGTCGCCCTCCAGCGCACTCGGCGCTGCCGAGCAAATTACGAACTTCCGGTGAGTCGTCTTCTTCCTTTCTGACTTCTTTTCCGATTCTGTGACTGCGTTGGATCTCGTTTTACACGTGTACCATCTCTTCGTCTCTTTTATATTAAAATGTGTTTTATTGGTAGCTTCCATTGTCAGGGGACGTACTGTTTTCTAGAAAATATTGTTCGTACCTTTGTTATACGTTCTACTATTTAGTGGGAACTCATCTTTACGCTCAAGGAAAAAAAAGCAACAACTTTAAACACTGAAAGGGTACTTAACGTGTAATAATGAAATAAAGAAAGAAAAAAATAAGAAAGGAGGTTTGAATCACAATCCGGAAGTATGGCCTCGAAAGTTCAAGAGAAGAATGACTCAACATTGAGTCATTTTTTGTCGTGCGAGCTCGAAACGTTGCACCAGAGTTTTTTCCATGTTTTCCCTATGATGTTATTTCATTGTCAAATTTCATAGTACAGTCTAAATTCGTTTCGATGTCATCGCTGAAACAACTAAAGAATGCAATTATGACTTATTGAAATATGCATTCCATATGTTTTAATAAATGGCCAGTTGTATTGTAGTAGGAGTGAAATCTAACAAAATTGAAAGAATTGAGAATAAAAAGATATATAAGAATAGGAGGAGAATGCAAAGGTAAATTGTGTTGAATGAAGTATTCAATTTTAAGAATATATCTACGAAATTTTGATTACTTCCACGTATAATGTTAGTTAGTACCTGCCAACGAGGATTGGTAGTGGTTAGAAACTTTCTCATTTTTGAGTCCACCAGCGTGTCTTCGTTAACAGCGGAATTGGAAAGCCCTTTCGTTCGGGCGTGGTTGATGTCGAGAGGGGGTTGGGGGCGCTGGCGTGGGCGGGGCGGCGGCTGGGCACGAACCCATCGGGAAACTCGCTCCGTCGTGTCCGGGTCAGGGCGCGGCCGCGGGTTTCTTCTGGCCTTCCGGTGCTGGCTGGCGCCCCGGCTCCCAACGACTCTTGCTTCCGGTCGGGGAGCGCCCCGCCCCGCCCCCGCCCCGCCCGCTCCGCCCCGCCCCGCCCCGCTCCGCCCCGCCCCGCCCCGCGTCCCTCCGTCCCCGCCCGCTCCGCCCTCCCGCTCCCCCACGCTCCGACCACGCCCTCCGCCACGCTCCAGCCACGACTTCGCCACTCCGCCACGCTCCGCCCCACTCCGCCCCGCCCCAATCCGCTACGCTCCGCTCCATCCCGTCCGCTCCCACGCCCTCCCCACCCCGCCATGGGCCCCGCTCCGTCCCGGCCCTGCCCCGCCCACGCCAGCGCCCCGCCGCGCCCGGGCTCGTTTCCGTCGGAGAACCGCCGCCTTGGGATGCGCAGGTAGCTGTTCGGGACGGGCATGGAGGACATGGCTTCCTCTTGAAAATGTGCACTATTAACTGTTAAAAAATAGATAAGTGATATGTTATTTGTTGATTTATTTTCATTACATTTTATAATAAAAGTATTTTGAGGAATTTTTGAGGTTTGAAATGTCATTAACTTTAAAACCATGCCTAGAAGAAAAAGTAGGGGAAAGGTATCACCAAAGAGGAAGTTTGACCCACCTACCAAAATTTCTTCTTTTTATTGGTATGTGCCGCATGGTATCGGATCATGAAACTTCTCTAAGTGATTTTGTGCACTTGCTGGAGTGATTCAAGGCGAGTTCAATCCGAGTCCATAGAGTCCGTCGGCTGTCGAGGAGCCCTCAACCTTTCCGTCATAAAATACTATCTTCCTTCCATTGTAAAATTGTCTTCCGCTGCCACCCCTTCCCGCTGCGCGCCTCCGGGCAGCCCACCCGCTCGCGGAAACTGGCGCTCGTCCGCTCGATTTAGACGCGCAGTGAATGTCGCGGCGCCGCCGGGAATTTATGTAAGGCGTTACGCGCGCCGTATATCACTCGCCTGAGAGACGCGGCTGCGGAGGAAGAGGCGCGGGCCGAAGTGGATCCCGCAGACCTCGTGGCCGAGCGGCGGTCCTCTGCCGGGCGCCGCTGTCTCTCTCTTGGGCTTCGCTCTTGAAAATGTCGGCTACGCCAGAGGAAGGTCCACCGGCCACCGGGAGCCTGCGAAGATTGTGGCTGAGGGGCGGCTATCGCTAAAAGAACGTATAATAATAGCGTATTACACAACTATTTTATGGTATGACGCTTTATTACATGGGTACGTTTTATTTGTATAACATCATAATAAATTTATAAGCGAATCAAAGTTAAGTTTCGGAACGAACTTTGTCATGTCGCGGGTCTCTGTGAAAAATCTCTTTCCGGCTGTTCGGTTTATCGCTACCACTCCACTATTCTCTCACTGAGATTGGCTGAATGTGATGACACAATTCTTCGTGATATAAGCGGCTAATGCGTCATAATCTGTGACGTAAGATGTCATTGTATGAACGATTTCTTGTAACGTAAAGCCAGTTTTTAATGATGGTATACAAAAAAGCGGTTTAAATAAAAAATAGACTTCAAGGGATCATAAATCTCTGTATTTATAGAACAAAATGTAATGATACCGGGAAAAGCGTATTGACGGAGAAAATATTTTCCAATTAAAAAGAAAAAATAATTATTATACATTGATACTACGATTTGCTAAATCTTATGTGTATCGTAATGCATCCATCGCTTGTTTCGGGTTTGCGCCTTACAAATCTTGCATATAACTTCAATTCAATTCTGAAACAAATGTTATCAAACATTTATATTATATATTTTATTTTGTCATTTTCATTTACTTATTTGCTTTAATAATCATGTATATTCATAATGTTTTTTTTTTGTTGTTTTTTTTTGCAGGTAAGCCTTTTCAAATTCCAGTGTGACTTCTTTGCATTCACATTGATCTGGATGATCTCATACCATACTACGGGTAAGATGGGGGTCTAGGGTCAATGGGGTAAGTAAAAAAACTGACGTTTTTTAACTTTTTATGATCTATAAATTTTGCCAAGTCTGTCTAAAATGAACAGTTCCGTGAACTCGTGTAAGGTTAGATGAACTTTAAATATTCAAAATAGTTAAGAAAATATTCGAAAAAGGTAAACCAATTTTACTACGCGTTATTGACGATGCTCGAGGACTGTCCTAATGAATCAAGATCGCAGTAGGAAGAGTTTAATTTTCATCAGTTGAAAGTTAATTTTTCTTTTAACAATGTCTTAATTGCAATTATTCTTGTAACTACCTTTACGATGATATAAATTCATTAGTGGCAGGTGATCCGAACAGTTAGAAACGGTAAGGTGCTGTAGCAGGAACCGGCGGCATTACGAAGGCGTTGAATGAGTGAGGAGCGGAGGTGCCATGAAGAGTAGACGTTATAGGCTAGTGCAGTGAATGATGAGGAGTCTTGCGCGCGGTTTTCAGACCTTGCCCTGCCCCCAGACCCACTGCTCACCCCACCCCGGCCCACCTTGCCCCACTCTACCTCACCCTGTCCCACCTTGCCCCACTCTACCCCACCTTGCCCCACTCTACCCCACCTTGCCCCATCCACTCTTACCCCACTTGCCACCACTCCTCTGTCCCACCTACCCACCCGCCCACTCTACCCCCACCCTGTCGCCACTCTACCCCACTCTGTCGCCACTCTACCCACCCTGCTCCGCACTTCTAGCGCCACCCTGTCGCACTCTATCTCACCCCTGTTTCGCACTCTATCCCACCCGGTCCACCTCTATTCCCACCCTTTGCTCGCACTCTAGGCCCGCTTCGATTTCCGCTCCACTCCCCACTGTACCCGCCCTCACCCCGCTCACCAAAGACACCGCTCTCTGCTCCGCCTTCCGCTACCCCTGCCCTCAGACCCCCCGGCTGTCACCTACCCACCACGCAAGATCCGTTAGCTCTGGAGCTGACGTGCTCTTCCTCTCCCTCGGCCCCCATCGCGCCGTTGGCCGCCGGCCCCGATCGGCGCTCCGTGGAGCCGCCTCGATAACTTAACTCTGCTCCCGCTTATACGAGCAGTTCGCTGGCGGGCGCTGGGCGGGCTGGCGCCTCTTGCAGGGATTTCGCGTGCGAGGCTGCCGCCGCGTCCGGGCACGAGGTTTCCTGCGCCCCCCTCCTTACCTTTCCGCCCCCACCCCCGCCTAATTGAGTGGTACGGAAACCAAACACAAAGTTCGGTCGCGTCGAGGGCGTGGTCCCCAGAGGACGCGCTGCGGTTGACAGCCAGGCGAATGCGGCTTAGTGCCCCTCAAGCGCCAGAGTGAGGGGGGGATAGGGGGCGGAACTACTGATTTGACTTGCAACCATCCACGAGCTCTTTCAGCACTCCACACTGTCGTAGGGTCGCTGGGTTGGCTATTCCGCCGAGTTATCAATGAATGTTTTCATGAAAGAATTAAAAAGAAAAAAAGAAAAAAAAAAAAGGCAGTTTATTGAGGAAAGAATGGATATAATCACATCTCAGGAGAGTTATTATAAGATTTTTGTGTTTGCGAGATCCTGGCCAATTAATTTCAACGAATAGGTTTTGTAAATATGTCTTATCGTTCTCCAGAGTACTTTACATCTATATCATGCCATTTTTTTTTTGTTAAAGATCATATTAAAAAATACACCTTACATAGTTTCTTTGGTGTATCTAATTAAATTAGTATTGCATTTATTTGAGTCTTTCCTTTCATTACTAGTTAATATTTTATACGGAATTGTATTTGTAACAAAATTTCTGGAACTTCTTTTAGATTTTTTTCAAGTTGTAATATAACTCTGGTCTGATTTTTTAAAACAGAGTCCCACATTCTTCTTCCTGACATTTACCTGGAAAGGATGTAATCCTTTAGTTTGAGAGAATTAGCACAAAGGAGACACGTTAGATTACTGTTGGACGAATTACGGAAACACCGCACACACACACACACACCGCAACAACACAACACGCGCGCCAACGCACCGCAACACACACAACACACAACACACGCACACACACACACACACATAACACACGCACACACCCACACACTTCGGTTTGTCTGTTTTATTTTAAATTCGGTGGTCTGGCCATTCGCTATCTCGGTGGTGGCGACGTGGTCTCAAATCTGGCGAAGGGTTGGTCTAGCGCCGTCCGGCTCCCAGCTTGCCGATACCACGCGCGCCAGGGAAATTTCTAGACCGTGGCGTGAGGGGCGGTGCCGGGATTTCCGTCCGAGCGGGGGGCACACAAGCCTCAGACAGCGCCCTGGACTCGCCGCCGTGAACTGCCTCCACTTTCTTATCCGCACGCTCCCCGCCGCGGATGCTATCTGGAACCGGCTTTAGGGATATCTACCCGGGCTTGTCTTCCCCGCTTAGGATATCTGTAATATCAAATCCTGTTGGCCGCTTGGGTACATACTGTCTCTTATTTCATCCACTCGCACGCATTGAAGACAAATTAGTCGCGTAATTTATGATAGTGGAATGTATTCAACACAAACGATCAGCTAAATCTTTAGCAGCATAGGCTTGTGAGCAATGTTTCTGCTTTTGGGTTATTGATACAACAAAAAATTGAATCATGATCAGGTATTGTGAACCCAAGAAACTTTCGAATATCGGACTGTGCGGAGTAATTTCATTTAACAATTTTTATAGAGTTGATGCCAGGTATAGCTAGTATCTCCCCCTACCAAGTTTTCATTTAAACCATTTCGTCTTGTCCTGATATTAACTTCATTTTAACTATTCATGCTCTAGTTTCTTCCATATCAATATGCTCCTTTTGCATTATTATTATTATTATTTTGGATTTTATTTATTTATCTAGTGTCTAATTTTCCCTGTTGGAGAGAAATTAAGCCGATTTTGTTTATTCCCGCCAGATTATTAGGTCCCCCCCTTCAATTTTTGCACAAGGTCCTTTTTTCCTCTGTTGTTTATCTGCGAAGTTCCCGTGTGGTGCTTCTCCTCCGTATTATTACCGACACTGATCCTGTGGCATCCTCCTCCTCGTGTGTCCTCTTTCATCTTCCCGCGGCCTCTCTCCTAATGCCTATCCCCTTACACGCTGCAGCGACCGGGACACCCGTTGCCTCGTTCAAAGGCGAGCGACCCGTAGTCCGCGATATAAGTCGAAAAGCCCCTTGCGGCCTCCCCAGCGCTCCACGCTGCAGAGCGCTATTTCTGCCTCCTGTCCTCCGCCCTTCTGAAGTTTAAGTAGAATATTTGACTTTGCACAAGACCTCTTCTCCCCCATTGTCTGCATTTGCGGAATTAGGTTTCTTTTTCTAGTTAAAAAAAAATTTGGCCCCCCCCTAAGAAACAACTAGGCCTGTCTTAGTTTTGTCTTTACGTCCAACAATCTCCATGAGCATGATCATCCTAAACCATTTCGGTCAGCACTAAGCGTCTTGCATCCGACGGGTTCATTCCCTATTTCTTCCCCGCACAAGCATGAAGCCTGCGTCACACTTTATCTAAACTTTTTACTTGTTTCCAGTGTTTTTACGCTGATATAGGAACGCCCGCCGCCCGAAAAGGCAATAAATTGGAAGCCAGCCCTGGAAGAAGAGCTCGAGGGACGGACTCCAACGTAGCGACCAGGATAGGCGGCGGTAGGGCGTCTCGGAGCGGCACGCAGAATGGGTTGCGGTGCGGGCCAGAACTGTGGCCAAAATGAGGAGGGCAAGATGGAAGGGCGCACAGGCACGAAAGTGAATCAGCCATTTTACCCTCGAACCTTGCAAACCCTTCTGCCCAAGTTTGAAATGGTCGGTTATGAAATTCCTAAAGATGAACTAACAAAAGACCGCGCGTAAACTTGGTCGATGCGCGCTAGATGTATTGGATATACATGAGAATGTGGACCGTCCGAAACCATGCAATCTATTTCTATTGAAAAGTGGTTTACACGGCGAAATGAACATTGTGATGTGAGCGAACAAACAACTTACAAGAACATGTTAAGAGACATGGTGCTGAACAAAGCTGAATCAGAATAAAGGACTGCCTTGTATGTATACAAAGTTAAATTCTGTTGGTCGCGTACAAGTGTTCTAAAACATGTTATCTCTGGCTAATCAACCTTACCGAACTGAGTGTCTCGAAAGCGTCCAGCGCCACCGTACAGACCGTTGTAAGATTTTCCCACTCCAGTTATCTCCTCCTGCCTTCACCCACAGAAT
>BOPP01000014.1:8816915-8828364 GCA_017312745.1 Gryllus bimaculatus | reverse complement strand
TCGTCTCGTTCCGTCCCATCTCGTCTCGTTCCGTTCCGTCCCATCTCGTCTCGTCCCGTTCCGTCCCATCTCGTCTCGTCCCGTTCCGTCCCATTTCGTCTCGTCCCGTTCCGTCCCATCTCATCTCATCTCATCTCATCTCGTCCCGTCCCGACCCGTTCCGTCGCGTCCCGTCCCGTCCGTAAACGTGGTTACGCTTGTTTCCGCCCTCGGGCTCTCGCTCAGCGCGGAGGCATGCGCGGCGCCAGACCAAAGCGACCGCGACCGACGGTGAACGGCGCTCTTGTTTCCTGCTCTGGGAGTCGTGGAATCTTATCGGTTTCTCTTTTTTTCCGTGAACTTTTGTTTTCCTCGTAAAATGCATACTGCTTTCTCCACTCTTCATTTGCATTTTCCCTTGCTCTCTTGTTTTTTTCAAATGCTTGTGCTTCTGCGTCTTGTAATGTTCTTTTCCATTTTGTTACAATGTCTTTCAGGCGATAATGTTATGCTCTGTTAGTTATATTTACATTCTTGTGTGTTTTCTTTATTAATACTTGGTGTTTAATGACAGACTGAGCGCAGATGCGTGCTTTGATTTTATTCTTCTTCGAACCTTTTTCCCTTTTTGTTGTATCAGAAATAGGGAGTTCGTAGCGGACAGCACTATCGATCTCCGCACACGCAGATGCACTAGTGATCCGAAACTTGAACTACGCATGCGCAGAAGGTCGATAGTGCTTTAACGGTCGAGGATGCACAACCTCCCTCATAGCATGCCTACGGATGACGCTGAATCGGCCGGAAACAAGGAGACGCATCGAAACCCCAGCCATCTCTTGACTGTCCGTTGACACCGAGATAACCTTACGGGGGCAAATGGCGGCAGTTTGTGTGCACCAATGCCACGAACAGTATGCGGAATGATCTCTTAAGCTCGGGTGTGGCCCCGTTGCAGTCGCTGCGGCGCGATACGCTATCTCGTGTCGCCTATTTACTGCTTCGGCGTGGGCTAACAGGAATCGAGACCTTTCGCTGTTGAATGCAAACGCGCGAGTTAAACAGGTTTAGGGTCGGTTCTGCGAATTAGTAACGCTTTAGTGGCATATGATATTCTGTGCACTTGCTTATTTCTTGTAGCTGCAATGGGTAACCTTTAACCTTTCTGAGTGCCGTGTTGTGAAATGACGAGAGGCAGATTGCTCTACAGTTCAGTTGGAGATTTATTGTTCCATGTTCACGTATCACTTGAAATTTCGAGAATGTAGAACTTCGTTATCGTTTTCAACAGGTTAATATTAGTTCAAAACAGAAATTAATATCTTATATTTACCTATGTTTTTCGTCTTGTTTCTTTGGTAAGAATTGTCTAGTATTGAAAAAATCTAAGAAAAAAAAATTAGTGATTGTTTTGAGTACGGACAGCATTCTCTGCAATGTCTTTAGAAGGGAAGAAATCTATTGTACTTTTCGACGATTTATCATATACAAATTTGAGAAAAGATACTGCCAACAAAAAAATTGAAGTCAACATTGCGCTATGTAATGTAACTTATGTTTGCGTGTCACGTTCTTAAGTATATTTACTATTTCTAATACGGGAGACGCGCTGGGGTGAAGTCCAAAGATGGTTTAGTTTCAGAGTTCGCTTCGAGTCCTGTAGGTGTTTCGGTGAAATCCCGATTTTGCATTGTACGCTCTCCAATTTTTGTTTTTTGCCTTTATTTCGCCTTTACTTCCCTTACCTACATTTTGGTTCTGCCTTTAATAACATGATATGCAGTTTCTCTTACTGAGTTAGTTTAGTTCAGTACAAGCATTGCTGCTAAAATGCATTGTCTCTGACTGAGATATCCGAAGATGGAGTCCTGTCAGTAGCTGATTTCCGACCGCTACGTAGTTAAGTATTATTCAATGGCTGTCCGAAGAAAATTCTATCGACCAGCTGCCTTTATCGCTAGTCTCCATGTTTATTATATCATAGTCAGGTGAATGCCGAAATAGTACACTAACAAAGGGCTCACGTAACGCACACGGTCGCTCTTGTTTATTCAATCTCCTTACACTCACATACATACAGTACGTACCACACACGTCTGGAGACTAGAACATGCCCTGTCTGGGGCGGTTCCCGCTGGGGAATGCACTTGGGAGGGGAAATCCCTGGCAAATCAACAAACAGGGCGGCGCCGGATCTCACCACACAGCGAGGGAGGAACAAAATATCTCCGACGTTGAAACGTTTACTACAACCAATTACTATTGCAGTTGATGTGGCCAAAACATCAATCTATCCAATTCCTCTTGGAATTATGTATGGCTCAAATACTCTCATCATTACTTCCAAATATTCCCTTGACAGCAAAGCGCGTGACGTGGCGATAAGCCCGCCGTGACTTGCATTACCCGCGCCCCGTTTCTCACAGTCGGACGAGAGACCCCGGAGACTCGAGTGTCGAGGCCCTTGCTCGCTCGGCGGAGGCCGTGAGGAGGCTGCCCGTCCCGTCCCGTCCCGTCCCGTCCCGTCCCGTCGCGTCGCGTCGCGCCGAGGGCCGGGCTCCCAGCCACCTCCAGCGCCCAGGCAGCCGCCGGCGGCAAGTGGCGATAATGGAGAGTGACGTCACACGTTTGAATTCCTCAACGCGCAGTCGCTAATATTAGGCCGCCAGAACACTGTGGCGGTGGCTTCTCGGAACAGGAGCTGGTGAGTCGCCTCCTAAGAGAGCGGCGATCATCTGCTGCTTGATGGGAGACTGGCTGTGAACTGAACAGGTCACTTTCATTCCTCCTTGTTTTTAGACTATTTCTCATCGTGTGACTATCCTATTAACCGCGTTCCTGAAGTTTTCTCGGTTTGAAAACGTTGATGACATTTGCAATATATATGATTTACCATGTGTATTACTAGTGCATCATTTTAAATCTCAGCAATGTTTGGGCATCAATTCATGTCACAACTCTACTTCTGACCGGAAGGTTCTTGGATTCCAGTCCCGACGGTGACAGCATTTTCAACACTAACTCGACAGCTAGATCGGTTTCAGCTACTGTCTGGTGAAGGATTCTAGCAAACGGTTTCTCTGGCCGACAATTTCCATGGTTTCTGTGATCAGCACTAGGGAAATACCGCAGCAGTACACTATAATATCGGCTACGGGACGCACACGATCTTTCTTTTCTCGTCCTTTTTCTATCCTCAACCATTACTTACACAAACTCACGCACACATGCACTAGGCTATCACACTTATCCGGTGACCAGTCGGGAGCTTAGAGCTTGGCCCGACTGCTATTGAGAGATACCTGGTTGGGGAATCACGCAAGTCGAAGCGTAGGTCGGCGTCAGTGCGTACCATACAACGTAGGCAGAACTTCGCTACCTGCCTGGATAAAACATGCACTTCTCCTAGAGGACCCATGGCCACTGCACGTACCTGGAAGTGTGAAATAATCTGTCACAGTTGTTTTCTTCTTTTCCTTTAGGAATATCGAGTACAAAAGTTTAATGTTGTTTCAATTACGGATTCTTTGTTGAATTTGTTTTCTGTATTGAAACCCCTTGGAACAAAAGTGATAAACTTACTGATGTCTGTACAGTTATTCGGAAAAATGATATCAAGAATTAACCGAGGCAGAGTTGCCGAAGACGCAAAGTTAGCGAAGCAGAGTGTCCGGCCTGCTCAGTGGGGCCTCCGGCACGACCGCAGCCTCCTGTGTCGGAGACGCCAAGCCGCGTCGAGCACCAGCCGAAAATTACCCTTCACCCCCCTCCCCTCCCCCTAGCCTTGCCTGTGGTGCCGCCACCGCCACCGGCGCCGTGGCTCGCGCCCCTGCGGCGGCTGCCGGAACTAAAGACCGTGTACGCTCGCGTCACCTCATCGTGAAGGTTCTCAAGCAGAGGACAGCTTTCGTTCCGCGCAGATATTCCTGCTTGTGTACTCTTCCTATTTATCTGCTTACGGAGCCAAGACATCTAGACTCACAATACGGAAATTCTAGGGGGGGGGAGCAAATAAATTATATTTGGGGGATATTGCGATACTCGTATTCGATTTGCCTTGGAATTATGAGCTTCTTGAGTTCACGCCTTTTCATTTAGTTCAAGAAAACGTGAATTGACAAGTGATCGATTTGAGTAGTACTGTTCCATGTAGAGAAAATTCACACAATTTTCGTTAAAAAGTAGATCATCTAATTTTCCGTGGCGTTTTGTACGTGGACAGCATATAGGTTACGTTACTTCGGAAAATATTTTATCAAAGGGTACAGTTATAATCCCTAACTCTTTTAAAAGGACCTCTGAATAATATTATGTATCCTTATTTTGCATCAATTATTAAACTACTGCGTTAATGTTCGACACCATAGTATGTGGGTCTGAGAATGTGGTGAGAACGAGTGGTGAAAACAAAACAATATATGGCTTATTATTTTCGCTATGACACATTTCCGTTCGTTGTTGAGTAGAGGGAGGAAGTGGAATACCTGTGGTTAGGTTTGCGCGTTAGATGCATTAACGATGAAGTGTCCTTTAGGTTTGATGGGAAAAATGGCTATTATAATGTTAAAAGAAAGTGGACGCTTACATCTAAATTACCGACGCCTCAACAAGATAATCGGCAGTAAAAGTCGTCCCACTTACTCATAAGGAGAGAAAGCATGAATTAAGAGATAGTGTGTTCATAATTTTTTCCACTTTTATGACCAAGCAAAATTTCGTATTCTCGTGAAATCTTGCAACATGGAAAATACATATTTTCGAATTCTTGCTTTTAAAAAAATCACTCACACACACACACACACACATTTGATGTTTTGGTAATGTGCACTCAGTATTTGATATCTTGATAATGAACTATTTAAAACTAAGAGTAAAACGTATAATCGCATTTTCCATAATTTTAATAATACTGACCAAATTGTGTACATTTGACTATTTTTAATTCCAAAATATTTTATTGTGTTAAAGGGAATGACGTCTTGACGTTAAAGGGAAAATCCTCTTTGTTCTTTTTAATAGTGCGTAATTTAGGACTTGCGCACTCTATTTCGCGTCTAAAAAGTCAACTGTTCGTGGTCGAAAAGCCATCAGTAGCGAATCGCGTTAGTTTTCCAGCGTGAATTCCTTTCGTCTCGTGGCGCGGCGACGTCCTCTTATCTAGGGCTCGGTCGACCGTTCGGACAAACGGCTCTGCCGCACCGCACCGCGTCGCGGGCGTTCGTTCGACTGGGTTGGGCAGGGCGGGCTGGGAACGAACGCGGCTTGGAAGTGGCGAAGCGAGGCGAAATGGGTTGCGATGAGAGTTGAGGGAGAAGGATGCCCGAGAGTAATAATTAGAAAGTGTGTAGAGGTGGGAGGGCCGCGGAAGATTAGGTAAGGCGAAACGCGTGGAGCAACTTGCAATAGGTGGGCAATGAAAATACATTTTTCACTTTCACGCTCTGCTTTTCTGCACTATTCCTTATGTCTCACCTCGTCCTTTAAACTTTTTTTATTTTTTTCGTCGACTTAGAAAGTAATGTAATAACTATTCTTTTCGACGCGTGATTCTTCGCTCATTGATTCTTTTGTTGCTTTTTTTTTAACTCGGCAGTTGTCTGATTTTTGACGTCGTTTCACACCTCTTAATTCCGATCCGTAGTGTACCCCTGGAAAAAAAAGAAAGAAACTGGTTGCGCGTGTGGAACGGAACGAGAGTAGAGGAGGGCAGGCCGAAACCCGGTGAGGGCCAATGGCGGTCGTCCGCGAGACGAAGGCTGGCGAGCGGGGGAGGACCGTATCGGCTGTTCCGCGCTTGGCTGCCCGCGGTGCTGCAGGAAGCCGCCCTCCCGCCCTCTGCCCCCGACGCGCGGGCGCTCACCAGACGCCAGCGCCCGCTGCCAGGCGGCCGGGTGGCCAAACATCCGGGGCGGCACGAAGTGATCAGCCATTTTACCCTCGAACCGTCAGACCTCTGGTGTTCAAATGGTCGGCTATGAAATCTAAAGATGAACTAACGAAAGTGTAACGTAAACCAATGAATTTAGAATGTGGCCACCAGTTTGTCAACTCTCTGCAGAAACACCCAAGTTTTCAAAAATTGAACCCAAACCTCAGCAAAATACGTCGTTTGAGTCAGACAGGTGTGGTTTTAATATAAAAGCACGTACACATGTATTTTCGAACATTGTACTTGAACCACCGCTTTTACCTGAACTCTTCCATATATGCGTAGATAATATCCGTAATTACCAGTATTAGTATGTAAAAAGGAAAAAAGTTCTTCACTGCCAATTCTACGCGGATTGAGCATTCAGTCATCGTGTTCCTCGATATCCAGCGATGGCAGGGTAGCTCTGCCTAGGGACGCTGTTTAATCAGCACCCGCGTTGAAATCGCCCGCTTGACTTTTACTCTTGCGGAGGTTTGCCCGGGTGACTCACCGGGAGCGTGCGCTGCATTGCGTGGCGCAGCCGCCGCCGCCGCCGCCGCCGCCACCGCCGCCCATCCCGCCATTCACGGCCTCAAGTGGCTCAATGGGTGACTCGGCCCTTCATAAGCGGCGCTGTCGAAGGTTGTTATCGTAGTTGAGAACTGTGACCTTAACGACTGCAGTTAAAGAGGTCGTCTTCCTGCGGAGGAGAATCATCCGCGCCTCCTGGGATCTGTCTTGCTCTTTCTTGAAGGAAGCATCTGCAGGAAGTGCGAGAGTCACGGCAGGTATTAGGAAGGAGGTTGCAGGAAAAGATAAATGGTTTTATTACAAGCACTTTACCGGCGAGGATACCTTAAGACGGATATTAGCGTTGACGAGTGCAGCGTCGCTGCCCTGCAGATTTTAGGATTCGAGTCACGAATGTAGAGGATTTTCAAAACGAGCAGTATAGCTAGGAAAAATTCAACCATTGTCTGGAGGAGAATGCTAGAGCGGAGTGGTGTGATTGTAGTTTTCCGGTAGGAAAATCGGTGGAAACCACACCTTCTAGGATATACCCCCATTATACATCGTGTTCTCACAAATGTATCTCGTCCACGCCTCTGCTGTCTTAAGTAGTTTTCGTGGTTCTACACGGTTGTGCCCTCTAGAAAAAAAAGCCGATATTGGTTACGGGACTAATGGCCATTAACGTTGATGTGCTCGGAATAATGAAATAATCAAACACTTCGAATTACAGACATTCCCAAAACGTGCTAGCAAAAAAATGTTTTAAAAAATTTAAGAATTAGGCCGTGGGTATAGAAATTTCAGCAAATATTCGATATTTAAATAAATTATTTGGATCGGGATCTTGTGTGCTTCTCATGTGCTATGTGTGGTTACTTATGGCCAAGGTGATGTCATTTCAGTGTAAATCGATATTGCCACACGTGGTACTTATCTAAAGCGCTTCCATCCCATAAAGAGCCATAAATTCCTCGATAGCTTTTTTTAGACGTTGGGGAGGGCTAACGTAGAGTTCGATCTTCGTCAACGAGTGCCTGCGCAACATAATTTTCGCAGCAGCAGGTGCGCCGCCTGGGGGCGCCCGCCGCCAGACGCTTCTGTGAGGGACGAAGGCCCATCCGTCACGCGTCCGCGCGCGCTGCTCAGATGGGGATTACGAGGCGCACGCCCCCCCCCCCGCGCCCTCATCTCTCCCGCTCCTGCCAGACGCACTTTTTCTCGCGCTTCACGCAAGTCAGAACCTAAAGGGAGCACAGGGAACTACAAAGAAAAAAATGAATTATCAAAATTGAAGTAAGGATTGAATACCGAGCGAAGTGGCTCAATGCGTAGCGCGCTGACTTCGCAATCGGGAGGTCTGGGTTACATTCTCGGGCCGGCCATCCTGACAGGAGTTTTCGTGGTTTCTCTCTGTCATAAGGCGAATGCTGGGATGGTTCTAAAAGTCCCCGATCACATTTCACCAATATCCTATCACCTCCTAATAATAATAATAATAATAATAATAATAATAATAATAATAATAATAATAATAATAATAATAATAATTCACAGCTGGGACAAAGTTGCTCGCGTGGTCTACTACACGGGTCCCTGAGAAACGCTAAATGAGCAACAGTAATTCGCCATCTACGCGCTTGACCATTGTGGGCGTGCGGATCACTACAAACTGAGGGTAACGTGTATGCGTCTGTACTGGTCAGCGCGTCACCAAATGGCTAACATGCCAAGGGTGGGCGTTGGCTAACAACAACAACAACAACAACAACAACAGTAAGGATTGAATTGAAAGGAAGTGACAAAGAACCAAAGCTATGTCGAATATTATTGAAATATCACATCAGTAGAGTTTTGTTCGTTATATATTTTAATGAATAATAGTTCTAAGTAATATTCGACGTTTTCTTACCAAATATGTTGATGATTTTTACTTTTCGAAGCAGTTCTCTCAGAGGGCAGTTTGCAGGAGTCCCAGTGTCCAGCCGCCCCTGCAGGAGGCCCCGTGGCCGCCGCTTTAGGAGGCCCCTTGGTTGGCGGCGCGGAGTGTACGTGTTGGCAGCCCTGGCCCATTCCCGACCCCGCAAGCTGTCGCTGCTCTTACGCCGCCCCGCCCCTGTAGCCTGTGAGCAGCCCTGTATTCTGCCACCGGCCTCTCCGCGGCCCCCGCCGCAAAGGCTGCCTGTCGCGGCACGGCCTTCGACCTGCTTCTTCTCTGCATTCTTTCTCTTTTCCTCGCTTGCTCTGTATATCGCTTTCTTCCTCGACGGCTCTCTTTTTCCATCGTACTATTTATGCTCGGCAAACTTCACTTATTGAGATAGTATGTTGTTTGTTTTTTTTTTGTTTTTTTTTACCAACTTAACCTTGGTCCTTTTCTTCTTTCGCTTCCTCTTTCTTTTATGTTTTATCATTCTTTTATTTTCTTCTCTTATTGGAAGTTTAAGTGAATATTGACTTTGGAATAGAAGAGACTTCTTTCCGCCATTTTTCTCATTTGTGCGGAATTAGTTTCTTTTTTTCTTAGTTTAATGGCAATATTCTGCTAGTTCATCTCGTGCATGATCTCCATAACCATTCGGTCAGCACTAATGTCTTATTGGCATTCACGGTTGTTCTTACTTTTCTTTCCATTATTAGCATACTCCTCTGACGCATCTTCTCACTTTTTTACTTTTCCTCAGTGTTTTACCTATATAGCAAACGTACATAAATCACCGCTACAATACGATCACAATGTCTCCGACATAAAATTCGTAATGAAGGTTCTTTTGAGCCTTCGCGGTTGAGCTTTTGTAACTTCGCATACGTCAGGATAAAAGTATATTAGTGCTTTTTTAATTATGGTTAATATGTGATAGGTAGTGAAATCATACAAGCAATTTTTTACGCGAAAATCGTGTTGTCTATTGAGGGATGGGTGGATGGATCACGTATGACTCTCTCACATTATGGAATATACTGCAAAAGGTGGATGTGGTGTTCCGGAGATTATTAACATACTTTGTTTTTGGGGGTACTTTTCCTGAAGCAGCCGCGTCATTCCGTAAATTTTCTGGTAAGTGTTTGAAAATTAAAAAAAAATTCGAATAAAAGAAAGACCATTTTCAAAAATTATTTGTTCTAAAACCATTGAAATTTGGAAAATTGCAGAAGTTAAATTTATTTTAGAACCTGACCTATACTTCCAATATTAAAGCCAGTGATATCTTTCTCAAATTAATTTTCTTTCTTAATTTTAGATCGTGAAAATGTGCTTTTTCTACAAAGAAACAGGAGTA
The DNA here is from genome assembly GCA_017312745.1 of Gryllus bimaculatus. NCBI lineage: Eukaryota > Metazoa > Arthropoda > Insecta > Orthoptera > Gryllidae > Gryllus > Gryllus bimaculatus. Next base: position 8,818,683 of record BOPP01000014.1, on the reverse strand, counting down.
GTTGTTTAGAACGCATAACACTAAGGGAGGGAGTTTCGGTGTGTCGCACATCCCCAATATTCATTGTTCATTTCATTGTTTCTTTCTAAACGCATTACGTGTTTTGGTGCGCTTGACACCACTACCAGCTTTGTTGACCCTCTCTCCGACCCTCGCCGAATACGGCGCCTGATATTTCCGTCTCCGTTCCCCTCATGGCTCCGCGGCGAACGCCTCTCGTCGGTATTTTCCCTTCTTTTCCGGAGCTCCCAGCCCCCGGCGGCGTCGTGTTTTGTTTAATTCCGCGTCTCGCCCGCCCCCCGGGGGCGATGCGTCACCCCTTCCCTGCCGCCGCGAGGTGCCGCGCCCAACCTTCCCCGATAAATTCCTCGGGCGCCCGGGACGCGCCGACGGGGCGCTGGGAGTTCCTTACACCGGATTGGCAGAGATCTCCCGATCGGCGGCGGCGCCCCGTCTCTCTCTGCCCCGGCCTCCCCCTCCCCGCACCGCTTCCTGTCGCCGTCCGCGACGTCGCCGCATCCGCTCGCGAGCCGTACGCGCGCGTTCCGATACGTTTGTTATGGAAACGCGGAGTTATTCGCTGGCGAGGGCTGTCGGCGGAAGGGTCGTGCTCTCCGAGGAGAATTCCGGGCTCCGCGAGCGCCGCCTTCCCGACGCGAATTTGCTCTTAAATCCAGAGAAGTCGTAAAGGCGCGCGCGGGGGCCGCGGGGAGGGCGGGCGGTGAACCCGCCATAACCCTCTCGGGGTTTTAATGGCGAGAGGGAGGGGGCGGGGCTGGCCGCGACGTGCGGCCGCGCGAGGGAGCGGAAGCGGGGTGCGCGGGAGGAGGGGGCGCGGGACGTGAGCGGAGGTAAGAATGCTTGAAATGCTTGTGGCGAGGATTTTTTTTCGTGGTGGTGATGAAGTTGGGGCTTGTGGCTGATGTGTGCGATGGCGACCAAGGCAGATATTGTCGGTGAATTGGTAGTAGAAAGACATTGATATCATGACGGTGGATGTAAGATTGTATGCGTTGTAATAGAGTGTTATTAGATAGCGTTACTGAAGTGGCAGTATGGCCGGGAAGTGAATTGGAAGAGAGGACGGAATACGAGAAACGCTGGAAGAATGAAGAAAGTAAACGAGGGAGGGTGGCGACACGGCCTGCGGGGAAGGCAACTTGGTACGCGAGGGTGGGCGGCAGGCGAGTTCCTTGACTTCGGAGGGGAAGCCACGCGCCGCTGTGAGTCAACGCAGGCTTCCCGACGAGACCGTAATTTGTGGAGCCGGTTGCTGGGAAACGTCTGGGGTGAGTCGACGCGCCGTATGGTGCGCGGAAGACAACAAAAACCTGCCGAAGGAGTAGTTTTTAGGTTAACTAACACACTTGAAATTCATCACCGGGTTATATTGCGATGCGAGTGTTCTATTGAAAAAAATGTTGTAATTTCATCATTCAACTTGCGATTTTTGACTATCTTGTATAGCCGGTGTAACATATAGTTTCTACTGTACTAATTCGCTTTATTACTGGCGAAATGGTAATATAGCGAACAAGTACTTCAAAGTCATTCTTTGAGACAGAGAACTTCCAAAACACTGATTACTCACGAAATGTGACATTTTCGACAAAATTATTTAGAATTGTTGGTCTGAGGTGGTTGAGGTTTATTTCTCTTGGATCTTGGAAGGAGGTGCTGTCGGCACGTGCTACGATGTCACGGCAGCCGCCTCTCGGCGTCCCCAGGCGCGGTGTCGCCGGGGCGCGGGCGCGCGGGTGGGGGCCGG
>BOPP01000014.1:8766832-8787626 GCA_017312745.1 Gryllus bimaculatus | reverse complement strand
ATTCCATTGTGATATTCGACACTCGGTCACTCTTCCGCGTGGTTTCGAGTGTGCTGGCCATGAATTCCCCATTATCCGCGTGTGTCGGGTTTCAATCCAACGCAAATGTTGTTGTGAGTTTCCCGCGTTTCCTGTTTAGTCTTGTTCCTGGTTGATAAGTTATCAGGCGCAGCGGGAATGTGTGCGTCAATTACTCGTACGTAGCTGAGGATTTTTCCGTGTTGAAAAACCGGCAATCGATTAAAAGGAGTTCGTATAGTTGTTCGATATTTGGCTGAGGAATCCATTTGGAAACGAAATAGTTATGGAACGAATAGGAATGGGTTAGGAAATGAATAAAGATGGACTAGGAATCGAATAGGAATCGACTAGGAAACGAATAGGAATCGACTAGGAAACGAAATATTGTTAATTGAAATATATGAAAATTATATATTTTTTGTATATTGCTGCAAGCTATTTTGATGAACCCGCGAAACATTTCTATGAATGTGGCTTGCCCGGCTGCGAGGAATCTACTGGTGACTCAGAGCTTTTGTGTAACGCTGCTTACGTCTCGCGCACAAGCGTGAGATCCTTCAGCCCCTTCAGAACGCTGCCAATTAAGTAAAAGTCTCTCGATTCAAAGGCGCGGCGCGGAGTGCGGGCGGACGCGGTCGCCTGCGCTTCTCCGCGGGTTCTCCCGCGCGGCGCCGTCTTTCGACGCGCCTTCTTTGTGAGTTTTCGCATTCATCCGGCGCTGCCGCCGCCGCCGCCGTTCCCAGGGCCCGCGTGGGGACGCGCGGGTGGCGACGCCGCGCGGTCGCGGGCGAGTTGAACAACCGCGGGGCGCCTGCGACGGCCGAGCGAGGCGGAGACGGAGGCGGCGCCGTGGAGGCCGAGACGGGCGATGAGCAGGAGGAGCTGATGTTTTGGAGCAGCTGATGTTTTGGAGCAGAATGTGGCCGAAACCGCGTTTGCGGAAAAGGTGGGTCTGGCGACCAAGAAAGATGGCGGCTCTAGCAGCAGCAGCAGCAGGGGCAGCATTGACAAGCATTTCCAATGGACGTGGTGTAAGCGCTTACGACGATGGCTTTCACCAGAGTGACAGTGTTGGAGTCAGTATTGCAGGTGTCATGATACACTACTTATAACGACTCCCTGTGGATTTAATGATGAAGCTGTTTATAAAGGCGGTGGGCTTATATTTCAGTGATGCGACAATAATTACTTTATTACTCTCAACGGATCAGTGCGATCTATTTCCAAGTATATAGAAAAACGACTGGTAACGTCACATTGTAGGGGCGGTGACACCTGTACTCAAGCGTCGTCATAAGATAAGAGAAATGATAAAGGGCAGGTAGTAAGAAGAAGATGCATTGGCGGTGGCGCCGTGGTGGCACCCGGCAGCGGCGTTGCGGCTCATTGTGGTGGTCGGCGGCGGTGGAGGAGGTTGCGGCGAAAGCTCCAAGCGACGGGCGCGGCTTCCGTGCGGACTCTGGCGGACAATTATAAAGTCATTAAATCTGGAACAAACGCGCAGCGGGGCCGCTCCGGAGCGCGCGCTCGGGCTGAGGAGCCTTTTTGCGGTGTCCTGAGGGTCGCCGACCCGGCCGTCGGCCCGGCGCCGCGTGCGCCCGCGCGCTGCCCGAGCCGCGTGTGCTCAGGAATTTGAATACTCGACGCCTGTCGCCGCCTTCGCCGACGCGGACGCTTTGGCGCGGCGTCCCCGCCTCGGGCGCCACTTGATTGCAGACAGCCGAGGTCGCTGCGTGCGGTGGCCTGGTCGAACTCATCGGAGCGTCCGATTTCCGCAAACATCGCCCGCCCTCAGAAAAGGGTTTCACGACGTCGACTGTGTCTACTTTTTACATTTTTTCGTACTGATCTCATATGAATATCACTAGGACTACCGTGCCTTTTGTTGAAAACTAGTGAATTCCCTTAATTTTGTTTTCATTTTTATTCAATATGCAAATCTTCATTTAGTATTTGTCAAATTTTATACATTCCAAAAAAATAAGTGCTGCTATGTATATTGATGTGACCTCTATTGCTTGGACGGTAAAAAAGAAGTCGATATCATTTTTAAGTTTAAGGTTCTACGACTCGATCGAATTTCTTAGAAATATTTGAACTGTAAACTACTAATTTAGAGACTCATTTCCCTTATGATTACATAGTCTATTTCGATTACGATACGTTTTACGTTCCATTTTGATAAATGAGTTTATTCCCCTGTAAAACATTCTCGGGTGTGTCGGACGAGGTTAAATGAAATTGGCGTGCGCGCGTTCTCGGGGCAGTGGCCGCTCGCCGCCCTGCCTCCTCGTGCCGTTCGACCAGCCAATAAAAACAAGGCGTTCGTATTAACGTTTGCTCCGCTGCCTCACGCAACGGCCGTGGATGGATGGGCGCCGGAGCGGTGCTCTCCGAGCGATGCGCCCTGGCGTCAGCGGCGGAATGCAGGGCTCGCGGAATTCAAAATGGCGTCCGGTTGTGCGGTGCAGTGCGGTGTGCGGGGTAGGATTCGCGAGTAGAGCTGGGTACTGCTCGAAGTAATCTGACGTTGGGAGTTTCTTCTAGGCTGTAGAAATGTCTAGCGTGATCTGGATTCCTTGCGTTTCGCGTACTCGCTTAGTGTGAGTGAGGAGTGTGCAGAGTGCTTGATAGTTAGCGGGGCATGGATCGTTGCCAGAGAGAGAGAGCTCGGAGACTTCGGAAAGTATTCTAATGATGTTGTATAATTACAAAATATTTCAGGATGTTCTATACTTTGAATTCCAGACGTAGTTCAAAAGCTTTTGAAACGTCAGAATTAGAATTTGTTTCTAATAGAATATATAAATACCCAACCTTCTTTGAAGATGTATATTCATATGCTAATTCAGATTACACTTGAATGATGATCCTTCCAAGAAATGTATTTACCACTCCGACCTACAGCAATTGCTGCTCTTTCACTCTACAGTTCTCAAATAAAACAATAAATCGGAAATGTAATGTTTTCATAGTAGTGAGTGTTTTTACAAACTCTCCAGATTAAAATATCAGTCTAATTAAAAGCACTTTGATGAAAGCGAAGGATACATCCGGGCGGTATTAAACTACCTTCCACAAAACGCATGACTTATTCACTACGGCTTACTCTGAAGAGGTTGTTAATTCTCTGTGGTACTGTGACATGCGCAGGCCAGAAATGCGATACAATATGTGAGTTTCATCGTCTTAGACTTTCGTTTTACACAACGTGTCGACGAAATTGTAGCTCATTACGCGATGTGTCGACGAAACTCTTGAACTGTGTTTGCAGATATGCATAGCCGTCGTAGAAAGTGATAAGCGTGAATAAAAAGTAATTGAAGTTGGTAAAGTGAAGGCACTTGTTATGAAAAATTGCTCTTCTTATACGGATTTCGTTTCCACTTCATTAGTACTCGTTTGCAGTAGAAAAATTGGCTGTTTTGAGTCTTCATGCAAGAAGTGGTATGTGATCTACACAATGCCCATTTTAACTTGAAATCTTTCGGACAAGATTCATCTCTCTCCGTATTCCATATTTCAGATACTTTGATTTTAAATACCTATCTTGTTTTTTATATCATGTTTTATTATTGGATTTCTTGATAAATTGAACAGTGGCGTATATTATTCGATAAAGCACGTTTACAATAAAAACTGAACTAGACGAAACGTCAATCGATCTGAAAAAGCTGAACAAGTAATGGTAAAATTTATATTTTGTGTAGTGGCGTTTATATATTCTTAATGAAGAGCAGCAAAACTGATGCACAGAGACACAAAGAATATGGTGGTTATATGTTATCTTATAACTCATTTTTGGAGTTGAAATGGTTAGCTACTCAGGAAGTAGATTTCCTGTACTAATATGACAATAAGTATAATTTATATATTATTTTATTTATATTTGCCATCATTTGCATGATTCAAAACAGATCTGCATTGGCGATAATTGCCATTGCAATAGAATAAATAAATTGTACTGTAAAAATTCTTTAATTGTTGTATGAATGCCGCATTCTTAAATCGTTCTTATCGATAAGCTTCTGTTTACTTTTTTATGTCGACTAATCGTCAGTCACAGTCGTCTAATTCGATTTCCACTTACTAACACACCAGAATTGGGACTGTGTTTCGTCAGAGCGGCACGACCGAATTGACATGCTGCAGCTGAAAGATTCCTCTCTCGCAGCGAGTAGTGTGAGCGATGGGCCGGGAAAGCGGACGAGGCGGAGCGGCGGCGTGGGCCGGGCGTCCGGCCACATCGGAAGGAGGTGGGCGTGGCGTGGCGTGGCGTGGTGTGTGGGCACGGCTCGGGCGAATGGGGGTCAGTGGCGCGCCTGCCGGCAGGCTGCATGTCGCACGCCGTCGCTTGACCCGCATGCGCCGCGCCGCGCCGGGCCGGCTACTTAGCGCAATCTCCGTCGGCGGCGCCAAGGAGCGCGGGGTTGGGCTGCGGGGCGCGACGCGTGCCACTGGTTCTGGAAGGAGGCGCCGCGCAGCAGGCTGCGTTGCGTTTACCCGCTCGCCAATGGGGAGTTTCAGCGCAAGGCGCCACCTTGTGACATAATGCGCTGTCACTAATCTTGTAGTTATTACTTCTTATCTTAACTCCCGGGTACGACCTTATTCCTTCATAAATAGTACACGTCTGTGGAGTCTCTAAGTTCACCCTAGAAAATGGCCGCCAATAAACAGAAACGGTTGTTGTTGATTGACTTAATCTTGCTCGCGAGACAGTTACCATTCATCGTTACCAACATCCAAAACTCTGGGCAGAATTAATGGAAATAATTGGAGAGGTGACAGATAAGGAAATCACGAAATGAATGTTAAAATTGTATGTTTGTGTTAGGTTATGAGTAATGTCAAAAGGACATCTCAGACTGCATAGTCAACGCATGGGTTCAGAAAATATAAAACGTATTATATTTTGAAGATTTTTTTTTACTCGTGATTCTTACCGAGTTTCAAACGTCTCACCAATTGTTTAGACTGTTGATATATGCAACTTCTTTTTTATCAGATGAAATGACTCGTTTGATATAAAGTATAAAGAACTATTGCAATTGCTAAAGCTCATTTGAACGTTGTTCCTTACAATCATAATAGATGTTTAATCTTAATCAGTCGTGTTTTAAGGATGCCACCTTACACCAGGCGCCAAATCTTCCTAATGGTGATTCTCGAGGAAGATTGATGTTACACGGATGTTGTAATAGGGCGAGTCCGCTAATAAACTCGAAAGCATGACTGGAAACAGGGTAGAGGGGGAGAGAGTTGTAAGACGACATCGAGGTAGTAACGAAAATTTGTTTTTGTTTATGTAGTTCTTGTGCGTAGTTTGTGAAACTGTTTGTACATGAATCCCAGAGGTGTAGGTCATATTTCGTAGTAAGAGACATAACGCTTCGGCTACAAAGGATATAAACGCATATTTCTTTTTGCAGTGGTATATATTTTGCAACCCTCAACATACTTCGTGAGACGTGATTCAACTGCTTTATAAAGTTGCGATGCATTTTGTATCAGGATAAGGCGGGAGGATGTGAAATACAGAGTTCAGCTCCCCTTGTGCACGCTTGTTGCCAGAGGTATGCTCTAAAACGCAAGGGGGAGTAGAATAGAATTGCTCTTTTGACCACGTGCCGTTGTGGGTGGCTCGGTGAGGAAACGCGGTTCTGGAGAGAGGTTTCGAAGGCAACGGCCGATGCAGCGGTGGCGACGGGAGGGGGGTAGTGGAAGAGGATTGGGTTAACCTCCATGTTGAGAACACTGGCGTTAGCAACGTTGTAGCTGACCATACTGCGGAAAAGACGATATCATTGACATATTGCTGACATCGATGGTAATGGTTTTGACAGGCGTTATGTTGCTGCACTGAAACGACGACAGAAACAATGATGACGCTGAATGGAGATGGCAGGAAGGATCTGAAGTGGAATGTCTGGCCGAGGCACTGCGAAAGCGGCGAGGAAGAGAGTGGGAGGTGGAGTGGGTCGGTAGCAATGGCGGTGGGTACCACTACGGACGGGGCTGTGATGGGGGAGGGGGCCGCGGCGGCGGCAGCAGCTTAGGGGGCGCCTCCAACTGCGCGAATGCCGACGGCGCCGTGCTTGCGCTGCCGGGACCAGGCACTGGGATGCTCGCGAGACTGACCACGCGGACTTTCATTTCCTCCGGCCGTATCTGGGCTATCCGATGTAACGCGGTTACCTACTCTTACGTGGTTTCGCTAATTTCTTTCCGCTACGAAAGGAACGTTAATGCGCGGATGTAACGGCTCGTCTGGAATTTTAATGCGGGCGATTAAAAGAGAGCTATTTCGTGATCATGTGAAAAGGAGTGTAAATGCATGCTAATCATTAGAGCCCGGAAGTTCAGGCATTTTACCTTAGGGAGGGAGGCAAAAAGGCATTCATTTTTACTAAAATTGATTAGTAAAAATTAATTTATTCTTTCTAAAGTAGGGATGTAAAATATGTATAAACAATGAAAAATCTGGTTTGAAAGAAATTATTTTAAAAAGTTAATAATTAAAATAAATTAAAATTATTTACATTTTTATTCTAACTCTAAAATTTACATAAGCACTTAGCGTGTAAGGAAACGATCATTTCTTGATATTGTCAATTCCACATGATCGTACGGTATTGTTAGCTTCGAATTTCTTTTATTTGTGACGCTCTCTCTCATTTTGACGCGAATGTTTTATTGCTGCTCCTTATAAAACTGTGAAATGTTCACATTTGAAAAACAATTATTCTTAAAATAATTCCATCGTTTTCCATTTTTCTTTTAATTGATGAAAAAGAGAGCGTGCAATCAAGAGAAATTTGCGGCACATTGTGTGGAGATTTAAGGATGATAATTCAAGATTAGTTTTTTGTAAGAACCTTAAATCTCTTTATGGGTAAGTAATAGAAAAATAATCTCGAAAGTAATAAAACGTCAATAATGAATTATTAAATATTGAAAAATATTTCTAAAAATTAAAATGAATATTGAAGGTAAGTATATTATAAACCATTGGAAACATTTATTTAAGGTATTATTTAAATATTAATCACACCGTCTTAATAATATGAATAAGGCCTCAATGATTCTTTCTGCTTGTCTAATACTTAATGAAATGAAACTTACTCAAAGCGGTTGCGGGAGTTGTGTACGAGGGAAGGATGGGGAAGGGTGACGGCCCCGGTTGGCCTCGTTGACCCGGCCGCGTGGCGCCGCCGGGCAGGGAGGGGGCGGGGCTGTGCTGCCGGAAGCCGGGCCGCGCGCTGGCCCACTTCCGTGCGCGGGAGAAAGCGCGGCTGGCCGGACCGACCGCGCCTCTGCCGGCCGCGCTTCAAACCCCTCTGCCGCCTTTGCCCCCACCCCCCTGCCGAGTCTACCTTCCCCACGTCCCAGAACCCCGCAGACCCTGCAATCTGCGTTGACGGCCATGACGCCCTGCCTTCGCCTTCCCCGCCATAGCCCCCTTCACCCCGCATTCCTCGCCATTCCCGTTGGCCCCGTCTTTCTCGACAACTCCTCCACCCCCGCCAGCACCATCCCCTCCGCCGTCTCCATCCCCTCCGCCGTCCCCGTCTCCGGACCCCAAAAATGAGGTCTCCGCGTTCACCGACCCCGTCACCCTCGTCGTTTTCCACGCTCTCGCCCTTAATGCAGTTTCCACCGTCCTTGCCCTACCATCCCGGCTGGGAGCTCCTCTTTCTACGGCCCAACGTTTGCCAACGTCTGCGATGGCTGCGACGCTGCCGCTACCACCAACTTCCCTTCGCCTCACACGGCCGCTGCCTTTAGCACAGCGACACTTTCTCACTAGCTTCGACAACACGAGGCGGAGCCAGAGTGCCAACTTGAAATGAGTCTTATGGGTGATCGGAGGAGTTATAAGAAACGTTACTAAAATATTATAGTATTTTAATGCTTTAAATTGCGCTTTGCGTGAAATTCTGAATAATGTGAAGACACTAGTTTTTCATAAGATTAAAAATTAAAATTAACAGGTTTTTTGTGGAACGAAATATTTAGATACAGCGTGCGTCGTATTTTATTGTGGCTTAAATGAATTCTCAATTGAATTTCTTTCGAAATATATAACGCGAAGAATATGCAGTTTTTAAGGTAAATTCATTTTAATTTAATATATTTATGACTTTCAAATGTTTAACTCTTCTTTCAGACACCACAATTCTTTATATCCTTTCTGCTTTGTTTCATTCATTCATTCATTCAAACTATTTTGCTGCAAGTAACATGTATTAGATTTTCTGTTGGGTATAAATTATTGCGAGACTTGTACATTTCATGGACGATTAATGAGAAATGCTGGGGATATTTGCCGTAGTCTCTTGCCTGCAAAATAGTCTCCGACTTTCTACTTCCCTTAACTTGTCTTGTCAAAGCATAGTGTTAAATCGTACAGTCCAGTTCTTCGTCCATCTGAGGGAGTGATCATAACCGATGTTTATGGCGACCTGTGTGCTTCGCCTTCTCACCGCCCTCTCCATCCGTCTGGAAGCTTTCGCCTGCGCCGTTGCTCTAATTGCGCAGCTGCGCTCTGCTCACCGCGGGTGGGTCATGTGGTGGCGACGCGACGCCCTGCTGACCCACCCCACCCCACGCCCACTCGGCGCTGCTACGGCCCCTCCCCCTCTGAGCACGAGCGGCGCACTTCACGGAGACACTCGTGGCGCTCCGAAGCGAGATTGCAGAATGCAGCATTCAGACACGACGACATCTGAGGTCGGAGATTTTCAAACGTTGTGATTGTCTTTTTACCAGTACTGGGACATTTATTCCAATATGGTTGGTCCACTGATGTGAGTGTAATTGAACTACCATTACAGAGAATGTCTCGTGGACCGTTTATAGGGGATTATAATATGTTATTTGTGAAAGAAATGACACTGAAATGTGTAATCTTTTAATTTTCAAGCTCGTTTGTACAGAACATTGTTCATGAAAACAATGCTAATTCGTACAGTATGTTCATTGTCAAAGGTATGTGTATAACTTGCTTCATTTAGAAAATCTTATGTTTTACTTTTCATGTTTATTGCATTTTAAAGTCTCTTCCTATTGGATCATCTTCTCGAAACCATTCGCCGTTGAACTTTCAAAATGTTATTTATGAACAACGAAAGTGGAACGTCTACAATCTTTTGTTAACGGCCACATAATGTGTTCCAAAAGTAAACATCCGCGGAAGAAGACAAACATTTGCCATTGTTTCTCATATACGTCACTTCCGAAGCGATATGCCGACAAAAATGTTCGTTTTGGATGTAACCAATATTGGAAATTTCGTGTAGGCCTGATTTGCCTCAGCCCTTGCTTTGCCTCCGCCTCCGTCCGCAACAGAATATTGCATGGAGATCTCCGTTTCCCCTCCTGCCGAAAGCGAATATTATTTGTTTCTCATTCCTGATGTTATTGTACGTTTGTCGTTTTTCGAATTCTTTAAATTCAAAACATGCAAATAGTCGAAACACGAATAATTTACATCTTTTTGCGTTTTTTCTGCGGGGGTGCTCGTGTTTTGGTCGAGGCCGCATCGCCGTTGCCCGCCTGCAGCCCAGTCGGACGCAAATGTCCTTAGCGCGAAATCCCGTCTCTCTAAATCCCGCGAGCGAGCGAGAGCGCGCGGGCACGTTTCGCTTATCGAATTACCCGCGTTTTCATACGACGCGCATACGGCGGCAGGCGGTGGACGGCGCGGCGCGGCGGCCGCCGAGGGAGTGGGCGGATGGGCGCGCGGGCGCGTGTGCGTTGCGCGGAATGCCGAAACGCCATATGCAATGCACAGCCAAGAGATGGTGTTCTATTCGCGTCTGGTTGAGAGTAAGTTTGTAATTTGCATTGTTCGAGAGACCTTCTGTTTTATTTGGATAATACTTTTGTCGTAGTGTAGTATCGACAAAATTATCAGTATATTACAAAATTATGACGTGATTATGTTATGCATTAGTCCAGAGCGTTACGAAAAATTTGATGAAGAAAAGATAAATTGAGGAAAAATACTCTTTGATAGAAAAAATCCTTAAATGGTTGGCTAAAAAGAGGCCAGGGAAGGAGGAAGGAAAGTCGAAAAAATGTGTTTGTACTTTGTTGTCTATACTTCTAGAACGCCTGAAGCGGTAGCGAAAAAGAGCGAGAAAGAGAGAGCACTCGCGCCTAAGGCGTGAGCGAGAAAGAGAGAGAGAGAGAGAGAGAGAGAGAGAGAGAGAGAGAGGGAGAGAGCACTCGCGTCACGGGCGAGAGGGAGAGAGAAAGAAAGAGAGAGAGCTCCTAGAGCGGGAGCGAGAGAGAGCACTCGCGCCACGGGCGGGAGCGAGATTAGAGGTGCGGTAGGCGGAGGGAGCGCGAGCCGTGCGCTGTGTGTCGCTGTAGCTCTTCGCCGCAGGGTTTCACGGCGCGAGATCGAAGCGGTCGTGGGGCTGCGCGCGCCCTTGAGGACCCGTCTGCGGCGCGCAGCCGCAGCGCGACAAGCTAATGAGTGGCGGGTTGCTGGTCCTGTCTGCCCCCGCCGGCAGCGCTAGCGCCTTGCGCCGCAGCCCCGCGTTCTGCCCAACTCCTCTGGCTTCCACTTGTGCTCCTTGCGCACGGCCGTCCTCTCTCCATAATGTCCCGATGTTGTTATACCTCGCTTTTCATTCAGGGCACTCTTCTTGTCTAAGCGGGGATGCGCTTTCTGCCACAGATCCGTTTGGACTTGATGCGTTTCGTTCTGTCTTTGTGATTCAGAAATAACTCTTCTTTTAAATTACTTATACGATGGCACATTTCAAGGGCGATGACGACTACTACAGTTTTAGAGAGTTTAAGAATATACATGCGTAAAGTCTTGAGCTCATGATATTGAACAAAAGAGTATGTGTTGATTTATGTGACGTGGTGGAACATGTGTTCCTTGTTAAGTAAGTATCTTGTTAAAAAACGTATACATGCCTTTTTTTGTTTGCTGTTAGATAATTAGGCAGGTATCTATGGTCGATGGTGTAATTCTTTCGGAGAGAAGCGAAATCCAATATTTGTTCTTTTATTTCTATTATGCAGGCTCAATTTTGATCATTTAAATAATTGTAAAAATGAATAGTTTTAGAACTACGATGTCGATATTTTAGACTAAACGTAACAATGAATTGCGGCTTGATTTGTGTCTCTCATTCCGTGAGCGAATGTGTTGGGGGTATCGAGGCCTCTTACGCGACGTCCGCAGCTGCGAGGGTGCTCAGCAGCGCGAGCGGCATCGGCGCAGAAAGACTGAGAAAGGCTGCCTCCGATGGAGCGAACCGACCTCGGTTCAGTGCAAGCGGCGTCGCGTCACGTCGCGCCGCGCCGGCCGGGAAGATCGCCTCTTGCGCCCCAATTGCTCTGGAGACGCGCCGCGTCCTTTCTCCGCCTTCTGCGCCCTCTCCTCGCAGAGCCCGTCGCGATCGGTCGCCATGTGTACTGGATCTTCGCGGATGAAGCACCGATTTCATGAGAGGGCTCCTACTGCTGGCCTTCACCTTAACTTCCATTTTAGCCTCTCTGGCAGAACAATCACTTGACCCCGGATTCGTTCGTAATTGAATCAGCGTGAAGAGAAAGGGAACGAGTGAAAAATGCAATTTTTATTTTTATTTAGGAAAGTTGTCCTTTAAAGCAAAACAAATTGTGTTGTGAGAAAAATAATCATGTCATAACAGTGTTTAGGCTTTCGTAGTGAATTCACGCAGAAACATTGGGTAGGTAGTATTCAAAATTGTGATTTTAATGAATCATGACAATCCTAGCACAATAACGAAAGTTTTGTTAAATATTTTTACATTGTTTGTATCATATTGTTTATTTTACATATTTTGATTGTATTTTAAATATTTTGTAAAACTTTATTATTTACCATTACTTTCAGAATTATTTCTCAAATAATACTTAATGAATTTTCAAAAACAGTTTTTTTAAAGGGCATTTTTTCCGCACACATGAAGAATTGCATGGAAAGTATCATAGATCGGGTTTCTTGATCTTTAATCTCAATTTCTGATATGTGTTGGCTGTAGCAGACGTGCAGTACTATAAAAAACAACTGCGATTGTTTATCGGTCATTGAGTTTCGACATTCGTCCGATGGTTCTCTTTGCTCTCAAAGATAATGTGTAGTCTTAAAAAAGTAAGGGCCTTTTTTGATATTACATGATATATCTCTTTTGGTATATTTGTTACTTATTATAATTGATTCCTTTATACATGTGTACATATTTTGCCGTTTCATACTGTACATATGTTTCCGGACCCAACAATCACAATCCTTACTAACTATATAATATAGCCATAATTTTTCTGCTCTTTCTGTTATTGTTAAAAACTTGTACTTTTTCGTAAATATTTTCTCCTGCGTTAACTTCTGGTGTTCCAAAGCATGGAGTCGCATCAGGTCACTAGCTATTTCAAATGTCACTCATGGCTTTTTTTTTATATTCAGAGTCGCCTTTGTGATCCACCTCTCGTTGCGACCTATTCCTGCTCTACTACCTATTCCGTCGTAGTGGACGTAGCGCAATATTACCGCCATTATCTACCTCCTGTCCACCCTCACCGCCTCCACAACACGGGTATTGATTCGTCCAATCAGCGCTAAATATAGGCAAGCGCTGGCCGACGCCAGTGGCGGCGCTGGTGCGGACTGCGTGTGTCCTGCTCTTCCCCTCCCTTCCCCCCCCCCTTCCCCCCACGCTCCGATTTTCTCCGCCCCGCCGCGGACGTCCCCTCGCACCTGGCTGGCTGGCACGGGGCAGGTCGCGCCCGCCGCCTTCCCTGACCTGCCTGGCACAGCGGCCGTCCCCCTCCGTTCCTCTCCCTCCCTGCACGCAGGGCGCGCTGACGGCGACCTCCTGCACTCCTTGCGAACACCGCGTTGAACGCGCTCCAAATGGCAGCTCTTCCTTTTTCTAACCAAGTGATTTAAAAAAATTATAGAGTTTGTCAAATATTAACTCAAATTCACCATACGAACTTTATTACCTTCAACATAAATTTTGTTTTGTGCATGTGTGGATCGCCTCCAGCTAAACTGGTATGTACTGGTTAATATAGTATTTTTATATACTTTGATGGAAAGAAATATTTTTGGCATTTTTAAACGGGAGCGTCGTGGGCGTTTGAATGAAAAACGAGTTGAAAATAACCGCCTAGATGATAGATGAAAGCTCCCCTGAATGACCCGGCTGCAACGGGTTGACTGGCGGGCAGTGTGGCAAATCAAAGGCACCTTTGTATAGATTTTGTGTATTGGATGGTCGCGGTTAAACCCCTTCTGAAAGCAAATGTATAATCTTGTTATGAAAACGTGTTGCGGTCGTTTTGATGTAAAGCTCAAGGATCATTTTATTTTTCAGATTTTCTGGCGTCAATTTAATCCGTATGCTTAAAGGTGATTTTTGTAAGTAGATATGTACTGTTACGAAATAGTGGAAATGTATTAAAAATTGCTTACATTTTTTTCGTATTCTTAAAAAAATCACAAGCGAAATGTTAAATAGGGGTAAGTGCCTGGATTGGGGATGAGAATGTTATGGCTTTTCGGTCGAATAAAATATTTCGGAGGAAAATCTCAGCAATTTCCCAACTCATTGTAAGTGAGACTCGTTTAATCCTACCAGGTGCTTCGAGGCCCCCAGTTCTCTTGTATTACCGTTGAAACACTCAATGGATTCGAGTGATAAAAGGAACGCCGCATTCCTGGAATCCACGTTGAGTGTATTGTTCGCCCAACGATCTTCTCTCGATCGCGTTTCTTCCCGCGTCCTTCGCCATCCGCGTCGCCGCCTGCGCAGTTCCAAGTTGCGCGGAGATTTTCGCTAAGCTTCCTTCCCTTCAGAGCGCCCTTAAGGGGAATAATTAATGGTATTTTTCCGTTGTGCTCGGGGTTTCGTGAGAATGCTTTTGAGAATTTTTTTTCCACGGATTTTCGGCGCGAGGCCGAAAGAGCGGCCCCTCGCGATTATTCGAGGGGCAGCGAAGTGCTGTTGAGTGGCGTCGTGCAACTTTCATCTGTAACTTGTGTCAAAGGGCGCGTCAAGTGGGGGGTGAATGAGAAATGTGCGAGGGCGTGCAGGATCAAGCTGAAAAATTGAGCGTGTAGGGATAATGAAGTTGATGAAACGAGATGTCATAAAGAAGAAGATCATAAAGTGTACGGGCGTGTACAAAACTTACGTAGAATTGTTCGAATATACACGTACATGAAAGTGTCATTAACTACTGATTAAAAATGTAAGAGATTGATTTGAGGCGAATACCATATACATTTAACTGAAACATTAGAGCAGGCGTGAACCTTTTCTACTTTGTGTGCCAGGTATTTAAAAAAAAAATTATTCTTGTTCCATAATATAATATCTTTCAAGGGGTCGAAGTGAAAACGGAGCTTACGAGGGAAAACTTGACTGAAGTAACCTCAGAACTTATTACTAGAACACATAATAATTTTGAATAATTATAAACTGAATCATTAGATATTTTCAGTACACTTCAAGATAATAATAAAGGTTACAATTTATAAAAAGTTCAGTTATTTTTTGAAATAAAGAAAGAAAGAGCTAATTATGAAGGTTCTAATAAGTCTTTAGCAAAACGTGAACGAATACGTGAATAAGGGTTAAGTGATTTGCCATGATTGAAAATGTGATCAGGACGAGAGACTGGAGAAGAATTTAATAGAAACTAATTCAGGTTTTTAAAGAAACAATGTATAGTTTTTCTAAAATTTGATTATTTCGAATAAACCCTGAGGTTGGGACCACAGCGCGCACACGGGAAGGCAAGCGTGAGGTTCGTAGTTCTGAGACCTTCTGTGAGGGAACAGAAGCAACTTGAGACGAGGTCACGCCATAATGTTGGCGGTTCTGCGTTCACGCAGGAAGGCAAAGACAGGAAACGAGCGCAGGCGGGATCAACAGGGTTAAGAGGCCGCATCCGGTCCGCTGCCCCGGGGATGTCCGCGTACGCCTTTCAGAAAGGTGGTGTATTTAGTTTCAGAATATTCTGGAAGTAGATTTAAAGATATTGTAGTGGTCACGGTAATACATGCAAGTATGTACATTGCGATATTGAGAGTCTGTCTTCTCGTAATTTTATTAAGCTTTTTTCAAATTTGTTTTTTGTGGTGAGAATAAAAATTCTGCAATTTTCATGCTTTTAACTGCCTTCTCAATATTCCTACTTTTCCTTAAAACTCCAATTTTTAAATATTTTAAAAAACATATCCCCAGTAAACGGTCAATAAAATTTCATTTAGCTTTAAATAGTCACTTTCTATGCCTTCTCGAAAGTGTTCCAAAATAGGGAAAATAAGAAGATTAAACCATCATTAAACTCCAACGAGAAGCGAACTAAGGAAGAATAACATTCCAAGTAGCTCAGAGAAATCGACGCAACGAAAAGGAGTAAAATGAAGGTTTGTTTCAGGGAAGTGTTGAATGGGGAGAGGGGGGAGGGGAAGGGAAGGTTCCTTCCTGTGCGCGACGAAGCGGCGCGTCGCAAATTGCACGAGGGCGCGGTCGCCGAGGAGAAAAGCCCCCGGGGCGCGCGGCAGGTGTCGCTGTCGCCGCCAGGTGCTCGACGCCCGCCCACGCCCACGCCCACGGGCGCTCTTCAAAAGGGCGCGGTTCAAAGCGCGTGACGCTGGCTGCCCACTGCCGTCCGGCCGGCGGCGCTACCGCCATCGCCAACACCTTCAATACTGACTCCCTCCGCCTCCGCCAGTGCCTGTGCCACCACCACAGCTACTGCCCCCGCCACCCTCGGCCATTGCCCTTGCCGCTGTCGCACCTCCACGGGTGTGGCTGGGAGCTCTCTGTGAGGTCACCGCCTCAGATCCCCCCCCCCTGCACGTGCTGCCTACCTCTGTCAGTCGTCGCCCTTTACCCTCCGCCCCTCACTTCTCGGTACTTCCGCCTCTGCTCCAGGCTCTCCTCTCCACGCCCATCAACCTGTACGACTGCCTCTCGCTTCTTTTCCTGTCAGCTTGTGATGCAGTTCCGTTCTCTCTTCTGGCACCTTATCAGCCACCCCTTTTGTTGCATGTTCACTCCTCCTCTTCCACTCGTCGTCTCCTTCCCCACTCCTTCTATTGGATATTCATTTGCTGTAGCCACCGCCGGTCGTCGCTATCACCGGCGGCCATCGCCACTCTTTCGCGCTCCGCCGACATCTCTTTGCCTGCGCCCGCGTCGTTGCCTGCCCGCCCGCCCGCCCGCCCGCCCGCCCGCCGTGTGCACGTAATTAATCATTCTCTTTGGAACCGGCGGGCGGGCGGGCGGCGCAGAGTCCTCGTTCACTCTGCTTTCGTCTCGTTCTTTCTAAGCTGAGGTAACTCCTTTCCCACTCGAACGCTGAGTGCTCCACCAACCCTCCACTACCTCACCCTTCCGGTTTCCGCGGTTTCAGTCATTGATCGGAAATTCGCCTGGAGATCCAAATACTTGGTACACATATTCCTACCGCAAAATAATGAAGTTGTGTATTAACATATATGCTATTATGTATATAAAATTAAGTGTTTACATCTATTTTGGATAGTTTTTTTCAATTTACTTTATAGCATGTTGTATTCTGTGGTCTCACTGATGGCGTGTTCTTGTCTTAAAGTCTGCTTTCCAAACATGTCTTACGTTCCGTTTGTTGAACATGAGTAATCGATAAGGTGGACGCCAGCAAGCTCAAGATAATTAGAAATACTTTAGGCGTGGAGTGCATCGTCCTCAAGAACATGACTTTTTCATAATCTCTAACGGGTAATGTCGATATACGTTACACATTCAGAATATATTTTCTTTTTCTTGGATTGGCAAGAAAATGTCAATATTTGCTTAAATTTCAACTTCAAATGTCAAATTTTAATGTTCAACTTGATGGTTTTTGAATTGTCGTACTGAAGAGATACTGAAATATATTTCTAGCACTTTTTAGTAAGTCCATTGCTGAATAATAAATTGGAATTTTTTACAAGTTAAATGAACAAACAAGCTAAAGAAGCAGAATGGGAAAAACACGAGTAGAATTTGATCGGGGGAAATTGTAAAATTGTGTGTGTGGGGGGTAGGTGGGGGAGTGGATGTCACATGAGTAAAACGGGAACAAGTCATTTAATAAAATACGTGAAGTTTTTGAATGATGAAATTTACGCAAAAAAATCAATTTGTCGCTCGTTTGGTAGAGAGTTGATGGAGTACAGAAATTGTAGTAGCACTCGCACGTGCAACAACCGCGCTAGTGCAGAAAGCGACCAGGCCTGCAGGCGATCGAAGGCTCCCATTCCCCGCCCCGCCCCTCCCCGCCCAACTCGCCTCCGCCTCGCCGCTCCGGCTCCGCCCCCGCCCCGCCGCCCCCGCCGTGCCTCGCCTCGCCCCGCCCCACCCGGCCTTTGCCCCGCCCCCGCCGTGCCTCGCCCCGCCATGCCTCGCCCCGCCCCGCCCCCACCCCCACCCGCGCCGCCCCGTTCGCTTCCACCATTCCCTTCTCCTCCGCCGCCCGCCCCGCCCCGCGCCGTCGCCCGCCCCACCCTCGCCCCGCATCGCCTCTTGCTTCTCCGCCCCGCCCCGCCCCGCCCCGCCCCGCTTTGCCTCGTCTTGCCGTCGGCCGAGGCTCATCGTCCGCTGCAGGTTGTTTACCGCGGAAGAGGCCTCTCCTGCTGCTGCGTCCGGGAATCAATTAAACGGAGAGGGGGTTGC
Source organism: Gryllus bimaculatus (assembly GCA_017312745.1). NCBI lineage: Eukaryota > Metazoa > Arthropoda > Insecta > Orthoptera > Gryllidae > Gryllus > Gryllus bimaculatus. The sequence goes on along the minus strand of BOPP01000014.1, from coordinate 8,769,900 downwards.
GCGGCTCAAATTCAATTGTCGAGCCTATTACGCACATCGGCGGCAACGACCGGCGCCAACCCAACCCAACCCTTCCTCGGAGGCCCGTCCGCATTAGCATAAACTTGGAGCGAAAACCAATTAAAATTAGGAAGTGTCTCGAAAGCAGTCTCCTTTCCCTGCGTTTTCCTGCCCGCGCCGCTGCTCGAAGTTCGTTTCTCGCAAGTACAGGATGTGCCAAAATCGTCTGATTGATGTTTTCGTCTCATATGTGCATATAAAAGTTAATTTGCTCTATTGGCTTGCGACAAAGTATATTATATCGAATTAAGTGACAGAAGAATGTAAAATTTATTGTACGACGATAATAAGTATTGATTAAAATGAAGTACGATATCCTTTTAAATGTATGTCTTTCTTATCAATGCATAACTCAATTTTTATAAAAATTAGTGCATCCTGTATCAATAATATCGTATTGTTTTCAAATAGAGAACCCCATGTCCTTGTGAGAGTTCGGTTCGCAACGGTTTAATTTAGACTAATGGCCATTTCGAGTTCCACTGGAACCTAATGAAAGTTATTTAGGTTTCTCAACAAACTTGATATACGTGATACATGAATAGCATATCCTATCATCGGAAGTTATTATTGAAACATAATGCAGATAATATATAAAACAGTTACAGACGATTTAAAATGATTTCACATTTTATATAAAATGAGGGATACAGTCATTTAAAATATAATTATAATTATTGTAGATTTACTTGTTAGTAATTAAACTTTGAATCATCGGAAAGGAAATAATGCATGTTCAAAGTGAGAGGCATAATTAATACGTTACACAAACGCGATTAAAGAAGTATGTGTTCTGTCCCGGCGGTGTTGCATATTACCTTTGATCCCTCCGCCAACCACTAATGACACTACCGGATGGAAAGCTCTTGTTTAGTCCATCTGTTTTACTCAAAACCATCTCCTCTTTTCATGAATCCAAATCAGTTTAGTTGCAGTGGATATAATTGTATAATTTAACAAATTTTAAAATTTAAGTATCATATAGTATAATAAGTATCCTAAATAAATGAGAATCACTAGATATATATAAGTTATTTAGGTTGAAAAACTTGTGTTTATGCTTATCTACAGTATAACATGTCATAACTTGTATGTATCATGTTGCTTGATTGACACTTCCAACATTTTTTTCGAGAAGCAAACAACAAGAGAAAACACACACACACGCAACTATGGAAAGTAGAATATAGACCTTCTCTTTTCAGAAACCTTCTAAGCATTTTCCGTGTCTCTGGAACACACTGTGCAGCGGCGGAGCGCGACTGCTGATGCGAAAGTTGTGGCGGAGTTCTCGGTAAAACGACGTGAAGAAAGCCTCCGGAGTTTGACGAACGACGCCATTTTGACACGGCGAATCCTCATTAACAGGAAACTCGCGCGGTGCTAATGAACTGGATATTGCGGGACGCATTTGTTTGCTCTTTCAGTGATCAGGCTGGGTTTATGCGTCGCCGCTCGTAAATGAAATACTTTTAATACGCTGTTATAAATTATACACCGTGAGCTCGTTTTTTTTGAAAAATAAATATGGTGCGGTAATGCGTTGATATACATTTTTATGCAGTTGAAATTACAATGAATGTTCCTTCAGTCAGTTACATTTCATTGGAATGTCAAAATGGTAATGTATCTGGACGTGACGTTGTCGTAATGAAAAAAATAAACTTTGTTGTAAAATATCCGCAACGACGTACGTTATAATTGGCCTGTGGCTTTGGTCGCGACATAAATTACAAGAGCAAAAATGTTATCTATCGTTTTTAACATTACCGCGTTGAATTGAAGTTGGAGGTAGTCAGGAAAGTCAATAGGTACAACTGTGTTTTTCCTTCTCTCACTGTGATGTACGTATATTTTGCATGTTACAAACGTACCCTACATGTAATGTATGCACACTTGTGCCGTTTTTTAAGGAGAGAAAGAATAAATGGCATCGTTGCACACTTTCTTCTTTTGAATGTAATTACCAAATACTATATTTGCTTTCATGTTTGAGGGGAAATATACAACTTTTTCGTTGACAGCTATGAGGTAATTTATTGTTCTCGGGTTTTAAACTCCGCGCGCCTGTAAGCTACGCGAAAACGAACGAAATCATTGGAAGTGTCTTTCAGGAGAAACTGTCAGCCTTTCCTTCCCTCGTGCGTTAATCGCTCGACTTACATCGCTCCTACGGCCAGCAAGCGGTCGCAAGTCGATGTGTGTTATCTAATTTTTAGCATATTTTATTTGAAGAAGTTCGCGCATTGTACTGCTTCCCTCGTGAGATGCGTACACGAGCCGCTACTGGCCCGGGCGTGTCTCTCCGGCTTGCCCGAGTACTTGCTCTCGGGTTGGAGAAGAGCGAGCGACGTGGGAGCCCGCAAAGCGCGCCACTCCGCCGGAGCACGCCCTCCCCCGCCCCTGCCGCCCACGCGCGCGCCCCGCTTTCGAGCGGTCCGCTGCGTCAACCGCCGCTCGGCCGCGCCCTGCCGGCGGACACGGCATTCCCATTTCAGCGCCGGGGGAGGGCCTCAGGACCCCGCCTCCTTCGCGCTTTCACGCGGTAGCTGCGCGTCATACTTATCCCTCGGGAGATGTTGTTACTCGTCGGCTTCTGGGAGTTGTTGTTCACTTGGAGGACGCCCCTGTTGGCGGGTATGTTTTCATGAAGTTTTTTTAGTTGGGATTTGAACACCAGTTTCTTGCTTGTACCTTTCTCATCTGATCTTTGATCTGAAAATGTACGCATGTTCCCAGAACTACACATTACTTTAGACATGAAATTATTCAGATTTCGTAGATCGGTTAGTCTGTCTGTGGATCGCTTTCACAACTACTACCCAGTTACCATTCTCAATCAATTATTCACTCAATTCTTATTTTCTTATACCGTTAGCGTTCATTGTTAACTCGATTCTTCACATTATTTCTAATTCCACCATCTGTGGGTCGTATTATTTCGTAGCTTGTGTCTTTACGCCGCTTTCCTCTCTCGCCTCCGCCGCTTTAGCCACCACCACTTTAGC
>BOPP01000014.1:8755773-8766409 GCA_017312745.1 Gryllus bimaculatus | reverse complement strand
CCCTTCGCTTTCCATCGCAACCGTCGCTCGCCCCCAGTGCTGCTCCGGCTCTCCCGGCCTCCACTTACCGTATTTTCCGGCGGACGGACCGCCCCACCCACTCCCCCGGCGCCGGTGAACAGAGACGGTCCACGCCCGGTCGTTCGCCCGCGGATGTGCGAGGGCGGCTTCGCCCAAGGGTCGCCTGCGGTCTCGTGTACCCGCGTCCCGCCCGGTTATTTCAGGAATGGCGCTTGGAGCCGGCGTGCAATGTGTGAAATTGAACGCAGGGAGAGTTTGACCGGCCGGGCGGGTTGCAGGAGTTGCGCCTCACACCTTCAGTGAATTTGCAGACAGTGTACCTCGCCGCAATTGAAATCAAAACAGCTCGTATTTAGCGGCATATTGTTGACATGATTACTTTTTCCAACTGTTGTGATTATTGAACCTTTTTTTAGTCGGTTTCACTCATTCTGTCGTACTGCATGAATTATATCTTAAATGTGCGTGAGACATCGTGAAAACCATTTACAGAACATTATGACTATTATACTTTCTACTATCTTCCTCCATCAATTTCCACAAAATATTACTTTAACACACAAAACCAGCAGCGAATTTTATTACAGACAACATCATCACAATTTTCTCTTTTTATCTCGCCTCGATCCGAAACCATCTCGTGCGCATCGCCAAGAGAAAACTTCGCGCGTGCTCCGTGTCTGCGCGTGTCACGTGGGCGAGCGGCGCGGCTGTCACTGCGACGGCAGGGGAGCAGCGGCCCCTGCGCCGCGACGCGGGCGATATTTTTTTGCGGAAATCCGATGGTTTGTCAGCGGAGGGGCATAAAACCGCATCAGGGCGGCCGCGGAGCGGGCGAGGCAGGGGGCGCGGCTCCCGGAGATGGAAAAATATTAATTAGAAATCCTCCGGTAAGCGGGTTACGGCTCCCCCGCCCCGCCCCGCCCCGCCCAGCGCCGCCGCGCTGCGCGGGAGCCCAGGCTGCCGTGACAGCTGCGGAGCCGGAGCGTTGAGAGTGGAAGGGGTGCAGGGAGCAGGACGTGGGTTGAAATAGATAAAGGTGCGTTAATTTTTTGAAAAATATCGGAGCGCGGAGAAAGAAAATGAAAAAAAAAAAGTATCTGCCTTATATTCATTATAAGTAAATACACAGTGTATGAAACCCATATGATATTTTGTAACATTATTTAATTTTACCATGTTCCTTATTGTTGGCTATTTATTGCGTTTTTATTTGTCTGGAATTTAAAGTAAAGTGCCTTTACTCATTCTACGTAATTTTTTTTAAACAACGCATAATAATGTAAATGATGATGCTTGTGGATGAATTGACAGAGAATATGAGCAAGGTGATGGATATCATAACTGAATATTTCAGGAAGACAATCCAATTGAAGATGCACGTGAAGCAATGGGAATAATCAACCAGGGCGGAACTAAAGTAGTAGTTGGTGTGGAGGGTGACGTGGCTTCACAAGAGATGGGGTGAGTTGGCAAGAAAAAAGGGCGGACCGGCCTTTTTTCGCTCAGTTGACCCTCCTCATTTCTGCCGCTGTGGCGTGAGATGGGGTGTGCGGGAAGGAGTTGGGGACACGCGGGGGCGAGCAATCACTGGGATGTTGAAGGGATCGAAACTTGCGTGAAATGCCGGGTACAAGTTTTATTCGTGTTAGAGCTGAATTTGTGTTAAGGGAGTTTTTACTAACAGGGATTTATTATATAATTTTTACTTTGAAAACAATTTTACATTTTCGTTTAAATTGAATTTAATTCTGTCGTTTTCTTAGAAAAAAAATACCTTGTTGAAACTACTTATCCCATTAACAAGTTGTTTTGTATTTTTTAAAGTTTATTTTATGTACATCTACATTTATAGTACTTGATTATGTGCCTTTTTTAAAAAAACTGTTTGACTTTGAACTTTTAAATCACTCAGCTGAATGTGCTATATTCTGATACTTTCCTAACACTAAAACAGAATATAATAAAAAATGTAATTGAAGATTCAATAAAATGTGGCTTCGTAATCAACAAAAGAACTATACTTATTACTGGACAAAGTTTCTATTGCAGTGTTTGAGTCAACTGATGCTATTATATCATGTTCTATTTGTTAAATTCCGATTAAAGCCTCCCCTCCCTTCCCCTTCCCCTTCCCCTTCCCTTGTTAACTTGACCTTGGGAAGAACTCGCTTTGATATATTTTGTATGTAACACTTGCTGCCGCACTTTCAGTGATGGCTGGAGTAAATGGTCGCTGAAACAAATACTGAAAAACACGAAGCATTTTCGAGAGATAGTAATGAAAGTGGTTATTAATTCTGACAGCTGTTATTTGAATTGGGCGAGCGATGGTGAGAGCATTCGCGCTTTAAATTACCGTTGAGAGGAAACAATTCCTTTCTTTCCCCCTTTGTTTTCATTTTGTACTTAAATGAAATGTTTCACATATGCCAGGGCAACCCAAGCGCTTTTTTCGTGTTGACGCCCAAATTTGGTGGAATGTGCGGAATATGTTAAAAAAAATACACCAGAAACATTTTCCCACATTAATATTGATGAAGGTTAAAGGAGAACGCATTTTATAAATTAATTGGATTTCATTTAGAAAAATTCACGATCTTATTTTAAAATTAATTCAACTCGAAATTTATTAACATTTAATTTTTTTATTTAATATTGTATGTATTTAATGAAAACTTTACTTCTTGTGTATGTGTAAATAATGAAATGTGTGATAATGTAATAGTTTATGATATTATTTACCTACTATATTTTTATTCTTTTTTGTTTCAGGTAAGATGTCAGTGGTAGAACATTCTATAACATTATCTATGATGTCACCAAATATGCAAACGGTAAAATAAGGTAGGACCATTTACATAATTTTCCTGCTTATGAATACATTTTTGGGAGGTTTTAACGCGCTGTTTTCGAAAATTTTTGCCGACTTCTAAAGAGAATCACATTGATCACTACTGATATAAAAATAAATGAATGAATAAATAAACACTGGTATTTTGTGCCCTAGAACTAATTAAAAACATCCTTCGAAATGTGTGAGTTAAAACAAGGTACAATGATATTCATTTTAATTGGGAGAATTAAATGACGAAACTTCTGCACCAATCACATTTTTTATTACTATTTGAACGAGGAAATAAGCAGTTTTTGATCCAGTAGGAATCATTGAAATGTGCACTGTCGACGCAGCAAATAATAGAGTTTTCGACGCCTTATACGAGGTTGCTAAGCTAACGCTGAGTTTTGAGTATTGATGAGATTGCACGGACCGCGTGATGACATGTGTATCTCCTTCAGTGTATTTCAAGGCGCGTGAAAGGGGCTCTCAGCGCAGCCGTGGCGAATCCTGGGTAGGCAACCCTTCATACACCCCTGGCCGACAACTAAGGGACCACGCGCCTGACACTGCTCACTTCTTACTTTCTCCACTTACGTAGTATATGGATAGTATTCTAATGCTGTATCGGAAATAGGCAATTCTTCAAACGGAAAATTCTTATTATGGGTCCATGATGTATGCAGTCGTATGTGTTCCGACAAGATTGATAATTCTTACTTTCATATATATTATATATATAGTAAATAACTTCTTGCATGTTTTGTTATGTCCTTGAAACTGAAAAACTTGTTTTAATGCGAAACGTCCATCCTGTCGGCCGCCTGCCTGCGCACAACGGTAGCGCTGAACCGTAAGCAGGATTTTTGTCAAAACCGATATTCCCCGATTGATATGGCTGACGTCGCAGTCCTATGAATTTGAAACATGGTTTTTATTTTGTGGGAATTGAACGTGAAGTCCCAATGACACTTGTATTTTCTAAAATTTTGAAAATTGCTAAGTGCAATATTTTTTCGGTGTCTTCATGGTACTACAATGTTGAAGATCGAAACATTTTTGTAATGAATTATGGTTATCAAAAGTAGTTTTTATGTAATTTTTCGGGAAATATTCCGGGATAGTGGAAAGTATGTTTATGGAAATGACTCAGATCTGAAATTCGTTGAACTCTTGGAGTTTTCAACAATTGCAAACTTCATAAATAATACGAGAAAATATGTGATTTTCAGCTGCACTAGTAGTTGCAGCTTTGTGCCTCCATACACTTAATCTTTGCTTTTGTTTACCTTCACTTTTTGTCTTTGTTATTCTTTGGTGTTCTTTTAATTCAACTGTCACTAGTTAATCTGCGGACATGTTGCCATTTTCTTTGAACATATTTCGATCCATGTTTTGCGACCCTGTTTATTTGGGCTTTAGCTTTAATTGACACTCATAAGTACGCTTCGTGATTTTGGATTTCTCTCTTGTGATTTTACATACCAGGTATTATCATTCACCTCTCCAGTAGGATCGAACTGTGGCAATTCTCACACTCTATTAGTGATCAATATCTTTCCTGCTGCCAATCACTTTTACCCTTTTAATGCGACATAAGGTGTACTGGGTGTTTCGATTCGACTTTATTGATTGTTTACTTTTGTAAATGCTTTGTACAGTTCTTACGTTTGGCCTTGCCGAGGTATTGATTAATCATCTGATACAAAGTGCGCAGCTGGCAGTTTGTGGAGCCACTGCGCGGCCCCGCAGTTTTCGTTTGGCTGCGAATTCCAGCGGCGGCCGCGGGCGAAGTTTTTGGGCGCCGCGGCCGCTTGGGCGAGCCCCTCCCCTCCCTCCCCTCTCTCGCTCCCCCGTCGCCGCTTTTTTGTCGGGAATCCTGTTTTGACGTGCGGTCGCGGCGCCGGGCGGGAGCGGGAGCGGAGCGGAGCGGAGCGAGGATGCGGATAGACAGGGCGGGGCGGGGCGGGGCGGTGCGACGGGCGAGAGGGGGGCGTCCCGTGTCACGGGCCGTGCGTGCATAATCCGTAGCGCCATTAATTCGCCGTTAATGTTTAACTCGCCCCGAGAGGACAGGGCGCGCGCGGGCTGAATAAAACATGCGGCGTCGGCCGACGGATCGGTTGCGCGCCGTCCCACCTCATTTCCCAGCCGGCGCCGACGCCACGGTGGCTCGCTTTGGCGAAGCGACCGGGCGAAATCAATATTGCTGATCTTCGGGGGACTCATGTCCTCTGCCAGATGACTGTTCAAGGAATATTTCATCTTGTAGCAATGTCTTTATTAGGCCATGTCATTGTAAATAATGGATAGCACACAAACATTCCTTACATTTGAGAAATAACAGGATGATTGTAAACTTCAGCGATTCTTTCCACGTTTCTGTGAAGCTAAACTATCACACTTTTATTTTGATGTAATAAATTGTTTTGATCGTGTAACTGATAGTATTCTAAGTCAGATATGTCGATAAATGAATGCAAAAGAACAGTGGATGTGGCCAGAAAATGCAGAAAATGGCACTTCAGACAGTTTTCAGGTATATTTCATTCCATACACTCAATTGGAACTTCATTGAAATAATAAAAATGGTGGAACTTTTAGGTTGAAAAATTGGACAACATTATTCCCATGTCAGTCTCATTTATATTGTAGTGACTAAAGTGGACGTATCTCACTATCGATACTTAAACTAATTGGTGACTATCTGTTTTTGACCTGTACTTTCTTGAATGTGCCCACTGCCCTCCGCCCTCATGCGGTCACCCCCCTCGCCCCCTAGAACCGCGCCACCTCGCAACTTGCGCGCTTCAATACTGCACGCACGCTGAAACCGATGGCGTGCTCGCTTGTATACCGATCAGGTGGAGAGCGCCACGGGCGAACTAAAACTCGCCGCCGGCAGCGGCACTCTCATTACAGCTGCCCGGCCCCTCTCTCGCCCACGCCATCGCACGCCCGGCCGCCTCGTCATCCCCTCGACAGAACTGCCCTTCGCCGCTTCGTCCACCGCTGATACGAGTATTTCGTCTGCGCGTCATGGCGATGTCTGGATTTTGAGATCGAATCCGCCAACTCTTCCTTCAGCGTATCAGCCCTTTACCTTTCGTGTTCTTTTCGTCCCGATGCAATTAGGGGTTAGTGTAATACCCATTACCCTGGCATGCATTTACCATACTAATATTACACGGAGTGATTCAGAAAGGAACTCGCACACATAGAGGTCAGGTGTAGGGGTTCAAGGGAAGAGGTGTGTATCAGTGACCCACTTTATGTTAAATTCCTCATGTTCGTAGTAAAAATAATCAAGTATAATATGGAAATCATGATTCATTTCTCGAATCTCGCTCTCTGGGGACGTCTACTACAATGCTGATAGTTGAAAGTTCTGTTGACACATCAGCCTTAGACATCTCAGGTGAAATAGTCCCTTCGTATGACTCGAATGCGTGTTGGAATTTCGAACACTTAGGGGGTGCCATCGGGTGTTCTGACACGCCTGGCGCTGTGTCTCCGCCTTTTAACTGACGAATGTTGTTTTCCATAACCCTCTCTACCTGTCTCGTGTGTTTGTGCACTTTTTTTGGAAATGCTCAGTACAATCTCGGGTCTATTAAACTATATTTCTAAGTATTCAGAATAGTCTACCTTGCAGATTGGATCGTCTTGCTAGATAAGAAAAAAAAATTAAAATGATACTTCAGCAGTGGTATTCCGACTTTCGTGCGAAAAATGAAATCCTTCTAGTTACTTATTGACTTATTAAAGTGACAGTAATATTGCAAGAACCGTCAGCTAATCGCGGAATGCTATGTTTAGCGTATTGTAAACACCCACATTGTATGTAACTTAGGGTCAAAGTTTGAAAATATACGAAAGTGAATATTTTCTCAATACCGTATGCAAAGTGTTGGAGATTTATTTGCGTGATGCTTCAAAATAAGATTTGTTTCGTAGCCATGCATCAACGCATGAATATTAATTAATTTGTATGTGAGATGTGTGATTATGCAGAGTTCGAAATACTATTGATCGTCCTTCGTGAAGGCAACAAGTTTACGCAGTGCATTCATCAGGGGTGCAGACACCTTAATTAGCTTATTCCCCCAACTTCAATTAGCGTTCATTGTGTATTATATTCATTGAGGGTTGTTTCGCGAACACGTCACAAACTTAGCTTTTGTTACGTGACAATACGGAGCCACATGCACTTTCATGATGCACTCTCGCGAGGCTGTTATAATCAGGACTTGCTTCCTGTTTCTATCACTATTGACTATTATATTGCGCTACAGTTACGTATTTTCTTTGTCATTTTATCTAATCTCCTGGTTTGTAAATTACGCGTTTTTCTATCATCTCAGTTTTACTCCTTCCAATTAATATTTTTATAATATGTGTACTTCCAGTGTTTATGTTTGAAATAATTCAGAGTGCTGAATTATAAACTCGCTTAAGTTGTTTTTTAGTTTAATTAATTTTCTCATATTTTAATTTCTCACATTTGCCACATCGCCAGAATCCTTTCCGCAACTCCAGTCCCCGTACTGTTTCCACGCGTCGCAAATCCCGTTTGCGCACCCCTCCCGTCGACCAGCTAACACTAAGTGCGTTAGCACCGGCCATTTGCCTAATGAGGCGGCGCAATGAAAACTGTCCCCCCGGCGAGCGAGCGTCCGCCGCCTGCAATGGCCCGTTGCGCGACAGCGAGCTTCAAAACACCGGTGCCGCTGCTCGGCAACGCAGTTAGGGGCTTCCCGCGCGAAATTCGGTTTTGGCGATTAATGGGGGCAATACGGACCCCGCCGAGCGTTAAAGCGCGGATTTACATCGTCAGAGAATGAGCTACTGCGATGAGTTTCACAGCTTTCAAAGGGGATAGTTGAGAATGCGGGCCTTTGTATTGGGGACTTGGTGTTTAAATGCTCTGAATGAACTGAATTAACGGGGAATGACGGAGCATTTGAATGCGCGTGTGTCGGTTTTAGCCGCTACTTTCAGTAGAGGCTATTTGACCTCTCGCGCGCGGTGCGTGGGAAAGGACATTTTGTCGGCGCCAACCTCTCACCGGCGATGCTTTACCGATGCAATTTCGCTCCGTGGACCTCCAACTCCGGGCAACTTTCGCCACCTCAAACCCAAGGCCACCGTACTTCGCGGTCGAGTTGTTTCCAATGTTCGCCACGAGGGTCGCAAGCTGCTGCAGATCGAGATCAGCATCCCTGATGACGTCTGGTCCATCTGACCAGTGCTGCCGCTGGTGGCGTTACGTGGAAGCGAGTTGTACGCTGAGGTGTGCTGCGCTCTGGCGGCGTGGAGTGGAACTGTTCGCGGAGGTGTCGAGTCGCACTGTGGCCGGTAGGAGCGTGGCGATCGCTGCAGCCTCGACCGTGGCCGCTGTGTGGCTCTGGCGTGCGGTGCGTATCTGTATACCTGCGCCGTAAACAGGCACGCCTGTGTGGCGCGGTGTTTGTGCGTGGTGCTGACGCTGCGGCGGCTGCCCTTCCGGATGCCCGTGCACGACCTTGCATCGCCCGCCGTCTGCGCGTGGGCACAGAGCCGCCTGGTTTACGACGGAGCAAGGCCGTCTCGGAGATTAGGGCGCCGGTTGAGCATGGTTTCGCTGTCAATCTCCTGTTTGTTTACGAAGCCATGTCGAGATTAAATGGGAATGATTAAACAAGCTTAAATGGTTTCATGCGTTCAAAAGCAAACAACACATCTTCCTTGGTGTGTTGATTAAAGGCATTAGTGCGCCGATGCGAAGGGACTCAGATCAATGTGAGAGAGATTTACCATTGCGCCTATGTGCCCTGTCACAACATTATCTGTCCCTCACATTAGTACACTTTCTTCTTCTTCTGTTCTATGTTTATTAATTTGTCATTGTTTCTTCGACAATCCTAGGAAAATTGGGAAGGTGCATTGAGAAATCGTACAGAACAACGAATGCTTAATTTTAATGGTTTATTTCTTCACATTTCACTCACTCTTCAGATATTTGATCTTTTTTGCATTCCTCGAACTCCTCAAGTACTTATGTACGCAAGAAATGTTTTAAACAATGGCGATTATAAGAAATAATCTCGAAGAAATGAGAAAACTAAATTCTTTCTCTAAAACTGCTAATTTAAATTGGTGTGTCTGTTGCCACAATCCTTATCGCTAGGGACTTGCTTCAGAGTTCTTTTAACTTCTGAAAGTGTGTGTGGATAGTTACTCGTCCAATTAAATCGTATTTGCATACTTCTTTTCTTCCCCAATTGTTGTCAAGAAAGATTATTGATGTTTCTCTGGTTATTTCAAAATTACTTGTAGTTTAAATTATCATCAAATGTTTAACTATCAAATATCAATAATGTCGCGTGATCTTTTTGAAAACAACCACTATATTACTCAAAACGAATTGATAAAATGAATTAACTTTATAGATATATCGTTGAACAAGTCATCCCAAAAGTTAGGTCGAGATATGTCAATGTCGAGTTTATTGATGTGTGTAAAAGTTCTCACTGCTGTCATCTACCCACGTTTTATTTAACTTTGTCTTCTCTCCCACCCCCGTACATTCACCGTTCGTAGCAGCGTCCGTTGTCCCATTCGCAGCCATCGCTGTGCTGCATCGCTCTTTGTCATCCACTGTGGTGCTACGAGACGTGACGCGACGCCGTCGTATCTGCAACCCCCGCGCTGCCCGGGCCGCTCGTGGCGTGCTCTTTGTCCGCGAGGCCGCGCAAGGCACCCGCTAACTAATTCCCCTGCGGTCGGGTGGCTCGCGGATAGCGATTCTGGAGGAGCAGCTGGGGGGGGGGGTCTTTCTAGACGTGTAGTGACACGCTATGTGACATGATGTGGAACATAGAACCAGAAAGAAACCAATGAGGTATTAAAAACGTAATAAATTGAAAACATCTCTATTCACGTAGTAAAGTTCCCCCATAATAATAATAATTCACTCCTAACATAATGACCTTATTTGCCAAGGATAAAATTAATACGACGAAGTTGTTGAATCAGATGACTCAAAATACATACCAATTTGTATGAGTAAGTTATGTCTGTTGTATAAGTGTATTACAGCTCCATTTGTTACGAAGCAAAATTTGAATGCTTATATTTTTGGGAACTAATACAAATCAATATTACTAGGATGCTTGAAATAAAAGGTTAAATGGAGGTTGTTCAACAACTATAATTAGGCGAACCTAAAATTCCTTAATATTTAATTGCAAAATTGGGGTTAAATCTCCGTAATTAGAGATAACAATTACGTCTTATATAGAGGTTTTACCGAACTGTAGTTTTATTGCATATTTTCGTGGGGGCGGTCGCGCCGCGACGGGAGCTGGAGACGGGAGGTTGGACTAGAGTGAAGAGCAGCGGCGTCGGGAAGGGTTAGACCCCGACGCGGAGCCGCAGACGCGCGGATTAGCCCCCGCTCGCAGCCTGTCTGAACTTTCGATTAAAATTTTACGGTGTAAGCTCCGCGACGCGGCCTTGCATTTTCTTGTTTACCCGCTCGGCGTCGGATGGCCTGCAAGAACTCCAGCAATCCCAGCGACGCCAAACTTTCATTACCACGTCGTTATTACTTTGTTTTTAAGTGTTAATTATGTTGCACGTTTTTAATGGAACCTTTCCGAGTATAAGCACTCGCAGAAAAAGTCTCTTTTATCGTCCGGCGTTTTGTAAAAAAAAATGGCTGTTCGTGATCACAACAAATTTCCGGGTCATGAAAAAAAAGCGATCCAAATATTAAAACATAAGCCTCTGAGC
>BOPP01000014.1:8708082-8729818 GCA_017312745.1 Gryllus bimaculatus | reverse complement strand
CCCCGCCCGGCCCGGCCCGGCCCAACTGCCTCACTTCACTCGCACCGCCTGCCCCCATTTCTCCCCGTGCGTTTCAAGCATAATTTCTCTCCCGCGTTGCAAATTCGCGAATTTCAATTATCTCGCGGTTTGTCAGTTGCGATTTCATATTTTCGCATTAGCTTTTGCTTTACTCTTCAATTTATCTTTTCTGTCTTCCTCATAGTTTCATTCAACCTTCATTCATGGTTTCGTCTGGTTGACTTTGAAGTTACGCACATCCCGTGACATATCAGTCGATACATCTATCCTACTGTTCAGACTAGCAGTCGTAACCTACTATCCATCATCCCTCTCCTACTCCACAAAACAATCTTTCATCTTTTCAGCAAATCCAAACTCTTTTCGGGTCCACGATGCTCCAGTGATTTCACTCTACAAGTCCATTCTGCTGAAGTGCAGGTTCTTACATTGCCTCTACCCCGCACGCCTTTGCTTTGAGTCTCAATTCGCTGGATCATCTCGGCCTTCTCCTCCCTCCTGCCCACCTGCCTGCCTACTTCCCTCGGCGGCGGCGGGGGCGGGGCGCGGGGGCGGCGAGCGCGGGGCCCGGGACGCTCCACACAATGCCGGCGCACTTCTTTCATTTGTATGTAAATACGCGTCCGCGCCTTTGTGGCCGGCGACGGGGCGGCGCGAGGGGGCGAGGCGTGGTCCGCGCGCGGTCGCGGGTCAAGGCGACGCCGACGCCGACGCCGACGCGGCGCACGACAACGTCTAGGCGGCGCAGCGCGTTCGCCATTGATTCCCAAGAGGTGGCGCGTTTTGAGCAATGGCAGACGTCAGACGAAGCATGTGTCAGCAGCCGCAAACCTCTTAAGTAATTTCGTTTCTATTTACTTATTTATGCACTTTTCAATGATTTTTTTTAAAATCAGATTTGTTTGTGAAAAGGAATATGCGTTGCATGTTCTAGCTTGAGCTGGATCGCCGTTTCGCTGCCACTGACTGCGAGTACTAGACAAAATATTTTAGGCGTGTATATTAAAAAGCTACAGTTTTTATTTATTGTTAATTAAAAATGTGTTTAAAATATCTAATACTATTCTTTCTTCTGTTTTCAGGTGAGTTACTATTGTCCAAGCTAGTACGTCTGGTGTCTGATGATAAGTATTTAATATTAATACTAATAGTAATAATATCTACAATTACGTATTTTAAATACTTTTTTGTAATATTTTCCTTTATATTTGCTGTTAACAAATTGGAGGGGAGTGCGGTGAATAGTACTGAATAGGTCGGGTCGTTTGTTTCTTTTTGTAACTAAAGTAAGTTTTTTTTTTTAGTTTGAGCTACCTTGTGAAATCGAAAATATGAATGAAAACCCAATAAATATCAGTGTTCGTCCCAAACGTATATAGTCGATTCCTTTCGTTTTCGAGAAGCGTGATAGATTCAATTCTCAGAAGTTGATATTTTACAGGTCACGCGCCGGTTTGGGAATTTATCCTCGTGGTCGTTATCGCTTCCGTGTTTAATTTTAGTTCATGAGTTTCCCCTATTTGTGGGTTGGTTGTTAGCTGAAACAACGATATCTGTGCTTGCGGTTTCGTTGGCGCCGTTTGATACGAGCTTAACGGGCGCTCCGTCTGATATGGCTCGCAACTTAACTCGTTCGCTGACTGGTGTACACCGCCATGAAAGAAGTGCGCATTGACGAACTTCTGCGACGTAGTAACGACTCTCGGTTCTAACGCTAACACATGGACACTAACAGAGTATAATATTCCCCTTGTAACGGAAAGCGCTAATTAGAAGTGGTAGACAAAACACGATTAAGAAAACGAAAATAACAAAAGCATTTAACTTCTTAATTGGATAACGAGTTACATTCATGCATTTCAGTTGTAGTTATAGATATAAATGAATCAAACTATATTCTTGCTTACATTTGTGTATTGTTGGTGCGTGGAGAAATTATACAATAGGTATAGTTTACTGATGCTTCTTACGTACTTTTTATAGGTACAAACTTTAGTCTACAATTAGGCTGATGTTGCCCGGTAGCATAATGCATTGATGATATTATGATCAATGTTTTAGCAACTTATACTTGTATGGGTACAGTCAAATATTCTGTAAATAAAGACAATGTGTTGAATAATTACGACTTATTATTATATTTTACTCTTGTAAATAATTTCCAAGAGTAGGGATATATTTTAGTTCAATTTCGAATCGTTAAGCGAACACGTGAAGGTAATAATGAAATACATTATCGCACTGCCACACTATTTCGTTATCGCCTCCCGAACCAGTGTTCGCGTTTTCCCAGATTGCACGGGTGCGCGCGTCATTTCTTCTGCAATGGGATTGCGGGAGGAAGCCGCCTGGCTCTTAACGGGAGCGTATCTCTGACCTTGGAGAGGCGCCCTGCGCTGCGTTCATTGAGCGTGAAGCGCGTGGGTGTGCGTGGGCCGACGGATGCCGGGCCGTCTATCGGCCGGCGAGAGATCCCGGCTTCCGGATGAGAGCGGGCGGGCGGGCGTCCGGGTGGGCGCGTGAGCTACGGAGCCGATACGGCGAGAAGGCAAGGAACTCGCGGTTTGCTCAGTCAGGTTCGCCTTCTGAGAGGTCATCAACATCGTGGCGATGAAGTATCTGTTAGAAATGCATCAATTCAATAAATACAAATGTGCTTGTAAGAAGAATCATCTCTCGCCATGCTTGTTATACGTTGAGGTGACATTGAGCGTTCGTGAGGGAATAGATAAAGAAATATGGAAGTCTGCAAGGAATTCAAATGTGGTTTTGAATTGTATGTCCGGCTATCATTGCATTTATTATTAATTTACCTCTTTATTACACTCGTAATGTTTAAATACATTATTTGCGATTGAAGCTTGAAATAATTCATCTTCATATTTAATTTAAAAATCTAATATTCAATTTAAATTATCTATTTTTCTTCGCATATCAAGAGGAATAACGCAGGATGAAAGAAAGCAGTTCAATTATTAGTTACTCTACAGAAAAAAAAGTATTCAATTTTACCAGACACAAAAGAAGTAAATATAGTCATATCGTGAGTTACGAGGCGTGTAAAAAAATTCTGCTACCGCGCCTTCTTTGGCCGCCAACTCGCTAGAAGTAGTGATCACGCTTTACGGCCGGGATGGGTACCAAGTTCGGGGATGGCAGCGTGCCAGTTCCTACCGTCTGCTGACGTCTCGTTCTTCTGGATGGATTTCTGTTAGAAAAACAAATCGCGCCGGGAACATCTCGCCTTCACGCCCGCGCCATTCTCTTCGCACTCCGTTGCCGCAGCCTGTATAATTCGGGCCAGGAATTATAGTCTCGGTGTTCCTCTATTGTAGCCCCGGGGCTACACAGTGTTTCTGTCACGGAGAGAGGCACTCGAAATTCCTCCCCCTTTGTGCTTTCTTCCCGCGAACAAAAGACGGCGTCTCGGACACGTCGTCGAGTCCCCGCGGAGGAGTGAAGGCAAGCCCTGAAACAATTTGGAGTACGGCTCCCCAACGGCCGGGCTCGGTCGCTCCGCTACACCGGCTGGTCCCCTCTGAGCCTCCCACCTTCCCTCTTCCCCCCACCCCTCTGCTGTCTTCCCTCGCCGCTACATGCCATCTCCTTTCTCCACATCTCTTGTCACTCAACGCCGCTTCCTCTCTCCCCCTCCACCCTGTCAGTCATTACGATTCTGCGTCCGTCACTTCGTCCGACCTGCCGCCACACCGTCTGAATTTCCTTCCTTCCTTTTTTTTCCTGTCCGTCTCGCCCCGTTTTCCCTTTTTCAGAACCCCTCTCTCCGTTTCCCGCGCGTTGG
Source organism: Gryllus bimaculatus (assembly GCA_017312745.1). NCBI lineage: Eukaryota > Metazoa > Arthropoda > Insecta > Orthoptera > Gryllidae > Gryllus > Gryllus bimaculatus. The sequence continues at coordinate 8,725,995 of BOPP01000014.1, read as the reverse complement.
AAGAATAAGATGTTGCGCGGACCTCTTTTATTTCTGCGTTCGCTTGTTTGTGACGAGTTGCCAACAATGCGCGGACCCCAACAATCGCCTCGGGAGGGGGGAACCGGGGGTGCGGCGCTGCCGGGGATACGCTGTCTTTGCTGACAGCAGCCCGCACGTCCGACAACACCCAGCGGTCTCGCTCCGCGCTCCCACTGCCCGCCGCGTTTTGCGGGCCGCCCCACCTCCACCTGGGGTCGCCTCGCCCGACGTAAGTCTGCCTCGCGCGCTACTTTTCGCCACAGATGCGTCGTAGACGTCGTGAACGGTGCGCTGAGATTAGTTTCGGGCGTATAGGAAAAGACTTCTTGTGAAGCACTCATCGCTTAACTTATAGATAATTTAAGGTAAAATGTTTTCGATTTCGTTGAATGATCTGGAATCAAAATTTTTAACCTCAAGTTATGAAGTCCGGCATCGGTTATTTTTCAATTTTTAATAATACGAGTATTACTATGTATATATTTTTCTTGTTCCTAGAACATTTAACCTTTTCGAAATGGACTTTTGTAATAAGGTATATTATTTGGACGCGAGATCACTAGTTCAAAATTAATTATTTTCCTATTGATCTATATTACTTGTATTCGTTTGATTAACGGAGGAGGTCAGGGCAACGATGGTTAATTTTTGTAACTCGTTCCCCATGGAAAAATAGGTTTGTTTCAATACAGACATTTCTCAATTCCTGCTTCTTACATAGTGTATTTTTCTATGAACGCATATATATAACGTATGGGAAGTTGAATTTGATTTTGGAATTGTGAAATTAAGGCCTTTATGTTGCTCCGACGCCTTCATTCACAGTGCGTCTGTTGAATTGGAATCTATTAGAAAGGGGTAATTTGTGCCGCGAGTGCAGCGCGCGTGTTGGGCCGGCAGGTCCCGTGCCCGAGCGGCGCCGCCGCCGCCATGTCGTCGGACACGGCGTCCTTCCTGCAGACGATGATGCGCGCGTGCTGGCTGACGGCGGTGGCGTACATCGGCTACAACATCGTGATGAAGTGCACGTGCGACCCGCGCTTCCCGCCGCCGGACCGCGGCGAGTGCGTGAGCTCGTACCAGGACCTGCTGTGCGCCGAGTGCATGGAGCCGCAGCGCGAGTGCACGGACGGCACGCAGTGGGGCGGCGACGCCACCGACCGCGACACCTGCTGCGCCGCCTGCATCGAGGAGGAGGAGGAGAAGCGGCGCCTGCTGCGCCTCAAGGAGCAACACGAGCGCCAGCTGCAGAGGATGCGCGAGCAGGCGGAGCGCGAGCTGGAGGCCAAGCTGCGCCGCCTCGAGGAGGAGAAGAGGAAGAAGTGCGAGTAGGCCCGAGCCCGAAGCCATAAAAATAGCAAAGCAGCGAAGAGGACAACGTGCACTCTCTGTCAAGTCGAGCAAGGCGTACAGCTGACGGCGAGATCCGCACGCACCGTGCGCGGATCCATTTGCCACTGATGAAAAGCTAGCAGTAATTTGTGGACAGCTAACAAATGATGGATGATCTTACACCGAGATGTGCAGTTGATTCTGGGCTGATTCGAATATCTGGCAGCCAATTGGAAACAGTACTTTAAGAATATGTCATCATGAATGTCAATAACATTAATAATTATTGTAAAAAGAAAATAAAAATAGCAAAATCAAAAAAATATCTAATTTGATCTTTAACTTGCATTGTCAGAGTATCTGATATGTTTTTTTAAAGATGTTGATACTTCGCTTCTAAGTTAAGTGCTCATCCATCAAAAGATTTCTAACACGTACCCCGTGGTCGCGTAATAAAGATTCATGTACTTAAAATATGTTTAGAAATCTAGTAGAAAACATCATTCATACAAACACCGTTATTTTTTATGTCCTATATAATAGAAAATTATGTAACATTAGGACATGCAGACTCGGGGTAGAGAATATTCTTGACACAGAATTTCTGGAGGAAGGTTGTCACGAAGGGAGCCTACAAATGTTTCAGAAGTGTTCGGAAAATGCATATACTCTTTTCCCAGACGGACTCAAGATTTAAGTGGTCCAAAGTCGACCTTCAAATTATTTGTAGCCCATATAATCTATAGGGTAGTGATTTCGATTTATCCACCGAAGTATGTTCTTGTTAATCTGTACTAGAGTATCTCCTGTAGGATACACATGTGAATTTAGAATTTAGAATTTAGGTAAAATATGACACTTAACAACTGTGTTCATACAAATAGAACTCTCGTGATTGCCATAAATTTATAACAATTTTATTAGTCTTCACCTCGGGAAAGTTAATATGACGTGAAGTAATATGACGTAATTGGTCGAACGTGAAGTGACAGGTATTACTATTTCAGATATTTGATTCAGGCAATGTTTCCAATATGCTAGCAATTTCGTCTCTCTTACAAGATTTCAAAATTGAAAGCCTTCTCGAGAATACAATTCACGTTGGATTCGACTCCTCCACGAGGACGCCAGACGTAACGCCCTCGTCTACACCGCGTCAGCATCCGATCGGACGTCACGGAAAGCCGTCGGATGAAGGATCGTTTGCGTCGGCGCGGTAATATAGGGAAAGGCATCGTAGTAGGGGACAAAAGTAGTTCCGTCTCCGCGGCCATAACTTACCCTCTTGCGCGCCCTCCGCGGTCCTCCCGCGCTCACGCATCCTCGCAAGCGAATTTTCCTGGAGAGAGCGAGCGGAGAAGGAGGGTGGGCGGCGGCAACAGGGGCATGGCCAGAGGGAAGATCGCTCCACCCCAGCACGATGCTGTTCCGCGGGACCCAAAGAGGCCCCACCCCGCGGCCCGCCTCCGTTACCCCCGGCGTGATTTACTGGCAGCATTACCCACGGAAGGAGTCGAGCCGCTCGTGCAAACGGAGGCCCGCGCGCGCCGCGCCACTCTGCTCGGCCTGGCTCTGCGCTGCGACGCTCCGCGGCGCGCTGAGATACGCGCCCGCGCGCGAGGGCGCCCGCCGGGGGGCGCCCGGGCCTCTCGCCCCGCCATTTTGCATGAGAAAGAGCGGGAGGGCGGTGGGCCGTCAAGATGAAGGACGATGTGTTCGGCGTCGTGGGGGGACGGAGACGGTTGCAGGAAGGTTGGATGGATTGTTGGCTTGTTTGAACGAGGGCTTTGTTTTCGATCAGGGGTGGGAAGGAGGTCATTCTTACCTAGAGTTATTCTGTAAGCGAAGGAAGCTGAAGTTAGTTACACGAGTGAACGTATTTACAGCGTTTTTAGAATGGAATACAAAAAGCGCATGGAAATCAATTATTTGTCTCTTGTTTTGATCTTCTAAGCTAATCGTAATTAAAAATCATACGTGCAGAAATTGTCTCAAGGGATGCCAATTTTTATACTTTGCCACTTGATTTTGTGTTCTATTGTGTAAATTTGAACCCGGTTGATTTTATTTAATTTAGAGTGAACATTATTTGTCAAAAAATGAAAATAAAGGAAATTAGTAAACGTTAAAGATATATTTAGTTGTGAAGTACATCATTCATTTCTAAAAGTATCCTTATCGTTGCATCCGTATTAAAAAGCGTTCTGAAACCGTATCCTGTTCGCAGTCTGACATTTCTCGCTCTTCCGCCTTCGCGTCCTGCTCTGCTCCTCCTAGAAATGCCGCCCACATTACCGCGGGCGCTGACTTTCCTCCAAGTGGCTGCGGCGCTAGGGCTAACGGATGCCTGCATCCGCCAGCCGCCGCAGCCCCATCGTAACTGCGCATATACCCCGCCCCCGCCCCCGCCCCCGCCCCCCCCCCGCCCCCGCCCGCCTCGCGCGAATGGGGCCCCGCGCACGGCGTGCTCGCGTGAGCCGCAAGCCCGCGCCGGAAAAGGCCGCGCTGCGCGCGCAGAATGGCGATGCCGCTGGAATATTAATCGCAGCGCCCGCCTCACCTGTGCCGTCGCGTATGTGACGCGAGCGCGCGCGCAGCAGTGGGCCGAAACGACGCCATATAGCATATTTAATCGGATTTCTAAGTTCGCGATCAGTTTTCGTTCTGGATTTCTCTTTCAAGAGTGGATTTATATTCTTCGTTAAAGGGGATCGAAACAGAGAATTAACATTTCCTGTTTTAAAAATACAGAAGTAAACGCTTTCATCGGAAACTGCTTTCATGTAATGTGAATATATCCAATATTATCAGTTTTTTAAAGATTTGTTGTACATTTTAATTTTGCACTGCAATTTTATTCGTATCAAATTTCCCTTTTATACGGCAAATTAATAAATTCTACTAGCACCCAATAAAAAATAGAATCGGATAAATTATTGTTAAAAATTATCTCGAAGTTTCATGAAGGAATTCAGTTTTTATTTTGAGGAGTCTTTTTTATAATCTCAATTTCTGACAACTGGTTACAAAGAACTAGAGTATTTCTACTTATTTAACATTATAACTTCGAGTATCACTCCAAAAGTCATTATTTCCAAACCCATGTATTCGTGATGTAGGTTTGGCAACACGTTTTATCAATCGGTTATATATTTTTCCCTTATTAAACAAAAAAGAAAACAACGTTGGTATTTGTGCTGTGCGCGCCCTCGGGCCCGTGTCGGGCCAGTGTGTGACTCAGGGGCCTACGGCGCGGGAAGTGCGTTTTAAGTGCGGGAGGAGCGCGTAATGCGATTCCGCGAGGGGTGGGGGTGGGGTGGGCGTGGCCCTCCCGCGCGCGCGGACGCGTCTTCCGCACGCAGTCGCCGAAGGGACTCTGAAGACGAGCGTTTACGCACGAGGGGACACTCTCGTCCAAATGAAAAGTTGAGGAGGGAGGTGAATGCGGTGCCAAGACCACGCGCAATGTGATGAAACATTGCTTTTGGGAAACTTTTTGGAAGGAGAAGTAATCTTGTATTTTATGGCAGCTAGTTTTTTTTAATATTGTTTTGTGATGTTTGGGTTACGATTCGTGTAATGTTTGTTGGTTTTAATTTTGACGTTGTTTATTCATTGATTTGCGTTCGCATTGTGCGTGCGAAACCGAACATAAAAAGAGCTTGTCAGATAGTGATTTATGGAACCTGAGTTTTCCATTAGGCATTCAGTGTAGCACATAATCGCAGAATTCATGGCTGACAGCAATGATTTTTGCAGATTTAAAGTGGTAAAGTGTGTGAAAATATTGAGCCGTTTCTGTGAAGAAACGTGAGGATCCGTACTCGTCGTTTGGTGTAATTACACACAAAGACATTGATCTAAAGGTAGTTATTTTAAACAGATTGATCGCGAATAGAGGTCAAATCCTGAAACCTTGCGAGTTTTTTCTCCTTTGCCTGGTGACGTCATCCTATCGGTATTTAAGATAACTCGAGCGTACTTGAATGAAAACAGAGATTTATACTCTTCTGAGCGGCCCGTATCGTCTCGCAATTATCTTGGCTGTAATGCTCCTGGAAAAGTATTAATTTATAGTGCGGATAATATTTGAAATTGTCTTCATCTGAATTTCATGAATGTATTTAGTCACTATTACTTCTGTACAAATATTTAATAGCATCATATACTTTTCATTGTTTCCATTTTATTTTGTAATTAAAGCGCCTTTCTGAAATAGTAGTTCTATGAACGTAATTTTTAATTATTTTGTTAAGTAGTCATTCTTTATTTGAGTTTCCTTTGTAATAGGAATTTTACCTGCAAATTCAGTTTAAATGTGCATATTTTCGTATGTCATATCATTTGCTACCAGCACATTATAGAGCTTCAATTATCTATGTTCCCACATTATAATTATCGCTCTCGTTTCGAACTCGTTTGTAGTTGTATATTTGCAATTAATAGTAGTGATGAATTTCAAGGAAGCCTTGCAGCGAACATATACCAACATTATTTTGCATATCTAAATGTTTTGGGTTTGCGTCTTGATATTTATTATTATTCTTTCTTGAATGGCTCCGAAGCGAAAGTGATCTCCAGTAGTTCATCATCAGTGGGTGGAGATGCGTCCAATGGCATGTTATTTCTCGCGAATGCTGAACCTGAAAACCTGTGTGTAACTGATGGGCACGTACAGGTTACTTTGAATATGTTGAATGAATCGTCGAGGCCATGTTCTTGAGAATCGTCGTGTAAGAATTTGGAGCGGCGCTGTGAGCGGGGATTCCCCTGTCACGTGCTGTTGGTGTCGTGACGAAATGCGCATGGCCGCGCGGGAGGGTGGAGTGGAGGGGAGGGGGAGGGTGGCGACGGGCCGCCCAGGGGAGGATTCAATCTCGCGATTGCAGCGCTCCCCTGGCGGAGGCACGCGCACCTTCGACTATCGACCCGCCAGCCAATAGACTGCACCTCTCTTGGCACTACAGCGGCCGTCGGTTTGGTCGAGAACTCCTTTACGTATACTGTTATAGCAGGAAGGAAATGGTTTCGATCTTATATTATTTTATCATGTATTTCGATCACATTCGCATTAGTAGTTAGTATTACTATTATTCATTTTGCTATATCGTATTTATGTATGTGAGTTAGGTTCTCTGATATTGGGTTTGACTACTTGATAACAGATATTTTATGTATTAATTCGAAATATATTATCTTTTATAATTTCAGCAAAGAAGCAATTAAATCCAGGAAGTGAAATGGTAATTGAAAAATACCGAAGCTCATTTACTATAATAATTATATTTATAGTGTGTGTACTTCTATTAGTGAAGGAAAATTTGTATTTATTAACTATATGTAAACATTAATATTCGATTTTAATATATTATACACAACATTACAATATTGAAGAGGACATAAAGATATTGAAGGGGGCTCCTTCAAAACACTCGTCCAGACAGGGAACAAGGATCTTTCAATTGAGACGACGGTAATCAAGAAGTTTCGACAGCGTCAGCCTCGTCTCCTTCGCGTATTCGGCCGGGCGTTGCCTGAGTATCGAGTGTGTTGACGTTGGCTCATTGGCGTGGGATCCGTCGAAATCCCGCGCGGCGCGCGCCTATCGACCGCGCGGGGAAACCCTCTGGCGCACGCCGCCTGGACGCGCCGCCGACACAGCCGTGCGTTTCGATAGCTTCAGAATTCCTGAGAGGTTACTTGCAAATGGAAACTTTTCTTTTTCTGTCTTTCTTTCTTCTCTTTCGGCTATGTAATACTCTGCATATTATTGAAGTCGTAGGCTTCCGCGGCCAGTCATGTGCGTGATCTGGGCATACCAGCCCTGAGGAAGACCACGACAAGATGGTCGAAACGTCGGCAACACAGCCGGCGTCACCCGGACAGCCCAGATCACTCTGTATATTATTGTTTAATGGAACGTGCCGTCTCTCTCCTCCGGTTCTTTCCTATTATAGTTTTATGGAAATCAACGAACCGTGTAAGATTTTTTGAAATTATATAGAACATTGAAAATCTAAGGGTTTATAGATTTGATCGATTCTGACGTACAAGCAACGCATTTGTTTCATTACGTCTTCTGTGTGTCAATTCCATTAACTGACGTACGCACCGAGAGTAAAGAGTTGCGAAAGCATGACATCCACAGACAGTCTCAGTAAAATCGGTGTCGTACTAAATTTAGACGACCTCATTAAGGGCGGCATAATAAAGCAAGCTTATTGAAATGTCAGTGTTCACTTGAATCAATTCACGTTCTTGCTATATTAAAAATAGTCTACAGTAAATGTTATTGTTAACTTCAAAATAAAATGTTGCTTTGCTGACAGAAATGGAAATTTTCCAATCAACATAACAATTTTTGAAGGTGAAGACTTGGTGTTCATTAATCAAGATTGTCAAAGATTGATTGTTGTTGTGTTCTGTATTTCTGTTACCGAATTATTTTATCGACGTAATTAACCCGCCTTTATCTCATTCTTCACCCTTATCATTATCATCATCATTTTCGTTCGTTTCTGTTTTGAATTTGTTCTTGCGTCCCCTCGTTTTGTTTTCGAGAAAACCTTAACCGCAGCCCTCCAGTTCGGAAGTTGCTGGCAGCAACACTCTATCAACGAGACAATCGACGCCCTCTTTTACAGGCTGCTTTTATGCGGTTGCCGCCCGCTTAGCGAAGTCGCGTCTGAGAAGAACAGCGGGCCGAGGGCGCAGACGGCGGGGGTGAACGGGGGACGGGGTGGTTTGGGTGTGGCTCGCGACCGCCCGCCGTCGCACTCTGGCGGCGGCGCGCTCGGGGGTGTTGCCACGCAACGCACGCGCCCCCGCTCACGCACTCTCGTTGCCCCCCCTGCTTCTCTTTCCCCCGCCCTGTCCGCTCTCTCCTCTCCTCGTCTCGCCTCGCCACGCCGTTCGCCCTCCCGCTCCAAGTCGCGGCCGCCGCGCGTTCCGCAGGAAAAAGGAAGCCACCGCTGCCTTATCGCGCACGCTCTCCCGACACCTCTGCTGCCGTCGCCTGCGTCTGTAGGGCAGATTCCTGTTCCATCTCCACGATTGTGGGTTCCGGAGTTGGCGTAACAACACTGAGAATCCACCATAGTCGCGCGTATTTGTAAAACTGAGAAGATAGATTATTCATCATTCGTTTATCTGAATGCCGTAACCAAGCGTTTTAAAATATACGATAGATCAGGTTTTGTACGGTTCATGGAATACTGTTTCACAGCAACGATCACTAAGATCATATTGCTATGTTCTTCAATTCTTCAGTATCACTTCTTGACATTTTAAATGTCGCCGGAAGTAGCGAAAAATAAAACTCTGCTTGCATGAAAAAATTAGAAACTAACATGGACTCTGACATAATTTGTTATACTATCTTTCTGGGTAACTATTTTTCAAAATATTCCTTCGAAGCTCCGTTGAATGCACTCCGTTGAAGCATGACTGACACTGACGCTAGTCCGCAAGCCATTACGCTGTTGACCGCGAGGCGAGCGCTTATCTCTCCGAGTGCACGCTTTTCACCTGCTTCGCGGAGCGGAGCGCGTGCGGCGGCAGGCGCCCGGGAATTCGCCGCGGCGGCGCGGAAAGCGGTGGGCCGGCGCGCGGAAAGGCTGCGGAGACGGCGGAAGCCCGGGGTAACGGGCCCAGGCGCCGCCGCGCCGCCGCCGCGGTGCTTACAGAAAGGTGTCGTGCGTTGCGAACCTCGCGCCGCGGCGCGCCTCTGCTCTTCGGAATCGTTAAGGGTCGTGGAACGCGTCTCTCCGAGTGAGTCGCGAGTGAAATGCGATTCCTTCAGGTTGAGATGACTTCTTCGCGGGTGATATATCGTGCCACACGACGTTCGGGGGCCGTGCAGTGTTTAACCGTTCTCCTGTTTCGAAAGAGCGTCGCCTTACCGTGGTGGAGTGGCGTCATTTGGTGGGAATGCAAATGAGACCCGCGGTGGTTTGGGTCGCTCGTCGCCGCCGCGCGCTGTGGGCGGTGTAACGGGTTGCGTTCGTCCCCTGCTCACCCTCAGGCGCCCGAGGTTTAATATAGTGACTTCTGACATTATCAGCTGAACTCTGTTGTCCAGTCAAAGTGTCCGTATCTTTTAGACGATTATCTTTCAAGAAGTCACTAGATTTCAATGCGGAGACAATATGGCCATTCGTGATACGTGCAATAGAAATGCGAACATGTGTGTGAAATGATTATTTTTAGAATAAATGTATACGCCCAGACGTACGTATCGGTTTTTAAAACCTTGGAACAAAGAACGGTTTGAAATATGTCTTGCATTAAAATTTTATTAATATTTAACCTAATGTAACATTTCAATGATCCTTATTACACTCAAATGATATATATCTTTTAAATTCATTAGTTAAAGGTAGCATTGCGCAATGACGTTTACATGTTCTGTAAAATTCCATTTATCTAGTTTCCGCGTATTTCAATTTTGGGGGAATGCAATTTTTTTAGAGTATTCATTTCATATTCTTAGAAGGATGAATCATTGTGCAAGTAATAGGCTCTAAGTAGTAGTTACTTCAATTCTTAGAACTAACTGGCAAAAGTCAACAACACATTTATCGTCAATGGCACAGCCTTTTACATTGATTTTTTTCAAATGCTTACGAGGGATTTCGAAAGATTTAATCGTCCCGATATTCGAGACTGCCTTTTTTGGAGATTTTTGGGAATCAGAAAGATGCAAACAAAAAGAATAACAAACTTACGTGAATTACAGCATGTAATTTGTTTCTCGCTTTGTGATCTTTATGCTTGTTTTCTGATTTTATTTTTGCTTAATAGTAAGGTAATGCCATTTAGTTGTTTATTTTGCAACGATTTGTTGTTTTTCAGAAATATATATTATAATTAGATCCTTTGGCATAATTTTAAATGTAGATGCAATAAACACCTTTGTATGTTTTCGCGTTTCCAATAACTTAAACACAAATTAGATGTGTAGAGAATAATCTTAAACTATAGCGAGAAGAGTTATTTTCAATGATGAAATGTTAATTGAGAAACAAGCTGAATTGAGCAAACAAAAAGGTTTCCAGTCACATTTTTTCGGGTTTGAGTTAAGTGCGGAAGCGGTCTTAATACTTAACATGGAAACTTGCTATACTAAAAGTTCGTCGACGATATGCTGTGATGTTGTACGGGATCTTCAACTTATTAGTGGGAAGCAAAATGTGCTTGTAGGGCTTGTGCAGATGCATTATGTAAGGTTTCTGTTAAATTTTTCTTATTATAGTCATGACATCAATTTGATTTATGTAGATATGCAGTTCGTACCGTTTGATCCTAACTGTATTCAAGTTGGAAATTCCAACCAATACATTTTTGATTTACGTTCTCGAACCCACTAAAAAACTTGTTTTTGTTAGAGTTAACTATCTTTTTGTAAAATGTTTGTTGATTATCCTCTTTTTAGAAAAATATATTACAAATAATTATAACAAAATAACATAAATATTTCAATGTCATAGTCACTGCTTATGCACTTCGTAGTAAGACATCGCCAGAGAGTCATAGGATCTATGTTTCAGCACAAGAGCGCTTCAAACGGCGCTTGAAAACATGGCTCGCTACTGTTAGAATGCTTCTGGTACAAACGCAAGCTTAGCGACAATCAAGTTGCTTTGTGTTATTTATCACAACGGACAACCTTTTGCAACAATACAGCGAGGTATAACAACTGCGAGCGTTTGCTCATCTAATAGGGCCCGTTTGTTAAAATGGAACAGACGGCTCTATAATACTATCAGAGAAGAGCACGCGGGAGCGCTCTGTCGTAGTCGCAGCCTGGAGCGAACAGTTGACTACGGAATAGTTTTCCGCGTTCATCGGAAACGACGGCGCTGCTTTCCTCGTCCCCGCGCCGACCAATGGCCTGCGCGCCTGGCTCGCCCGCGGGCCCGCCGCTCCGAGGTCCACGGCTCTAATAGTTTGCGCGTGGCGCCACCTCAATACGGCCGCGCGCATGGTGACATGAAATTAATTCGCGCATACAAGATCAAGCTCCTATTGTGCGCAAATATTTGCAGCGCTGCAGGCGTTGTGTTGGGGCTTGCCGCGCCGGTCGCGACATGCTCGCTGGCTTACAGGGCTGCCGTGATCGCTGTCCTCTGGTTTGGCTGGGTGGTCGGTAGTGGTTGCCACACGAAGTTTCAGGTAAATGATAGGTCAATGAGATATCATTCGTTTGTCCCATGTCTTCGAAAAATAAAATACTGTTTTTTAATTCGATTGGTGTTTAGAGATCTGTTGGATAACATTTCTATGAAGATTCAATAAATTCTGATGCAATTAAATGGATCTCGAATACAGTAATATTTAACGCACATTTTGGTGCTTTGGTTAATATATTCTTCGTACTACGGTTAAATGAATGCAGATTTAATTTTATGTGAGGATAAATGTTGCAGTCTTAGCTCATTTTCATTGATGGAATGTGAAGTAGAATCAGTTTGTTAATCATTTCTATAAGGAAAATGTGTATTTTTGCTTGATATCTAAATGATTTTCCGCACCATTAGAATGCCTTCTTTATACAAAGGTGTAATTATCGTATATACGTACATATAAAGAGAAAGTATAATTAGTGATTTAATTTGTAAATAATAACAAATTAATATAATTATATTTAAATTTTTCTAAACATCAATTCGTTGACGTTATAAAGACATAGTAGCTGCATCTATCGCAGTTGATATTGCAGTTAACTGATAATTCTACGAAATGAAATCGTATCATAGCCCTACAGTCTGTAAATCGCTTTGAGCTTACATCCTGTGGAAAATTGTTTCCTCTTGAACATTAACTGCTAGTGTACGCCAAAAAGAATTCGATTTTTGCTCCGAAGGGAACCACTTTACTCGAAAGCTGGACTTGACAACTTCCGGAACAACTCACCGTCATTTCCATGCACGGAAAACAACAAGCCGCCGGCGGGCCGAGCGCGGCGGCCACGCGAGCGGGCGGCGATGGATTGTTCTCTTTTTTGACAGATCATGCCAGGCGGGGAGGGGGGCAGCGGTGGATATGGGAACAATCGAGGGGAAGTATCGCGAGGCAGCGAACGGGAAGCTGTAAGGCGAGGCAGAAGGGCAGCGGGGTGGTGTGGTGCGGGTGTGTATTTTCTTAGAGACGCACTCAGCGAGCGGTGACGACGCTTGAGGGCCGTGGGGATCCGCGCTGTGAGGACGCGACGCGCGCACTCGTAGAGCTGTTGCTTACGTCCCTAAACACCACTTCCGTTTCCTTCTGCGGCTTCTTTTTCCGGCAGTGCCGTAAGTATTTGGGAAATGGACTGGGAAGTCAACTAAACTCCTCTTCAAATATATGTATTTTTCATCAATATTCATAGGAATTAAATCATTAACTTGAAATTACATTGCGTGTACCGAAATTCTGTTCATTGTATGTTTGTACTCGTGGAGGTTTTGGAATATAACGTGTGTTTCTCTAAGTAAACGATCTTGAATAGTTTGAAAAAAAAATAGATAATCAATTATTTTGTTCTCTGGGTTATTTTCCTGATTGTTGTCTTTGTATTAATTATTTGTGGCTGTTTTTAATAATATCTTTATGAATTTTGTTAAGTTCTTTTTCCCCCTCATCATTAAACGCAACCATAGAAAGTAGTCCACGCCGACTCTATATGTTCTATCATTGTGTTACAGTCTTGTTAGATACATATGTTCTTTGCTAATTCTACATTTTTTTACTAATTGTATATTTCCAATCTTGTTAGCTTTCATGTATATTAGCTTTCTGCTTTTTTTGTTTCTTTGATTTTATATTGGGGTTCCTACCTTCAACATAGCTTCCCCTTTTACTTTATTTTCCCCACTCTGTCTCATTGTGTGAGGGTGTCGCCCGCGCCGTTCGGGCGCTCTGCACGCGGCTGTGATCGTAGTGCATGGCGGAGGGCGAGTGGCGCTACGCAGCCGCGCGGGGGGGCGGAACGGGGCAGGATGCGGAAGGGAAGGGAAGGGAATTTCTGTTTGCCTTCGACGGCTCCCGCCGCTCCGCGCGATGCCGGTCGCGGTCCCCTCACTCCGCCTCCACTCTCGCGCCCTTCCAACCGTCCTTCTCGTCTGACCCATCCGGCCTCTCCAACGCATGGGTCTTTGTCGGCCCGATCGTCTCGCCCCGCCCTGCCCGCCTGCCCGACCATTGGCCCGTTCCGTCCGCCCTATCCCGCTGTCCCGCGGCCCTTTAGACCCCTTCCGTCCATCCCGCTCCCCGCCCGGCTCACCTTCTGCTTCCCCGCCGGCGTCCTTCCCGCTCCCTTGCAGCTCCCTCCGCTCCTCTCCCGTCCCGTCCGCCTCCCTCCCGCTTCCCGCCGCTGCCCTCTGCTGCCGCGCGCTCTGCCCGCTCCCCGGCCTCCTGCCCGTCCCACTTCGCTCAAGCCCACTTTCCACGCGCTTCAGCCTTTTCAGCTGCTCTCGACCTAAAACCTCCAAGCGCCTCGCAGCATCCTGGCACCGAACGCGCAATCCGCTTTCTCCACTTGTCCTGCCCGTTCCCGTTGCCCCTACCCTGCAGCAACTCTTCCCGGCCCGTTCGGTCTTCCCAGCCACCCGTCGCCCCGCGTCGCGCCCGCGGCCCCGCCGCGCCCCCCGCCTCCGGCGCCCCCCGCCGGCCCGCGCTTTTAACGGCGAAGTCGCGTCACAGCCTGCGGTCGGGGCGGCGTGGAGGCCGTCGTAACCACGCGTGGTTAAGGGGACTCTGTCCGGGCGGGCTAAGCCGGCGCTGTTCGCGGACGACGGTTTGCTTAATCGGTGTCTGTAACGCAACTCGAAAGATCTTGACCTGATTTACTGTCGGCAGATATAGATTTCAGAGATTGTGACCGGTCTGTTCTCTGGCTCGTAGCAGCTGACCGCTTCCTCCTGTTTCATGTTGCTTTGATACAGGCGAGGTTGTGTCCAGTCTGCAAATAGTGATTGCATCCTGCGATGTATTAATCGGGCTTTTATTGGACTCTAATCCTGTTGTAATCGCAGTTATGCCAATAAAATAGCCTGAACTCTAATCATACATATTTTATGGGTAATTATAAAAATAATGACTTTTGATATGGGCTGTTAGCTACCCAATTTACTGGCTGTTAGCTATCGCATGGCTCGTTTTACTAGCTTTTGCGTCTGTGTAATTTTTATAATGCAAATCCTCAGGGCTTAACTACAATTAATGGGATGAACTATGGAAGCTTCCAATGGTTTGTGTCATTATATCGGAGTACAGAGTTAATTTCTCCCGCAATAGATGGAAGCTGGCACGTAAATAAGTATCGCATAAAACGTATTTAAATTCGCTTTATCATTTCAGTTAGAAAATGGAGCAATTTTAAAGAAAAATGTTTTTCTCGATGGATTCTGGCGACTTTTTATGTTCATATTATCATCAAAAGATCGGAACTAATGAAGCACGGAGGGTTTTAAATAAAATTATTTATTTTAACGCTAGCAGGTGTGGATTTTTATTTCTTTCTTTTTTATGCAGATGACTTATATGCAAAAAATACCGAAGTTAGATTCTAAAGTCATAAGCAAGGATAAAAGAAGTACGCGCGATCAATGCTATTCTTATCTGAGTAACGTACTAAATAAATCTCAACATCTAGTTCGTAACCTAAACCTAACGAGTTAACTTAGGTAACTAAAATTCCCAGTGTTCCAATTTGCCAGTGGTCTGCTCTCTCAGAGCCCTCCTGTGTTGGAGCGCTTGGCTACGACCTGCTGCGCAAGCGAGTGGAGGGGACTGGTGATGTGGGGCTTACCGTCTGCTGCGCTGCGTGCGGTGCGTGCTTGCACTTAGATCTTGCGGGTCGCTCGCATACCGAGATCTCGTCGGCCGACAGCAGTGACAACAACGCACTGGTTAATCCGTTTCGTTGCAGAACGGTGCATATTATAGTTTTTGAAAAAAAATGAAATCTGCTTCAAGCAGGAATAGTCGTATTTTTAAAGTAATCATTAGAATGAAGAAATTTTGTATAAAGTGCGGGTATCATGGTGTAACACCGTTATGGTTTTTTGATACATCATAGCTGTAATATTTTGATAGATGAACAACGTAATTTTTGTTAAAGCATCAAATAAGCCGACATCTCGATGTCTATAAGCAAATTGGGAGAAAAGTGCTGTAAATGTTTTTATAATTTTAACTTTTATATATAAATTTTGAATGTATATATTTCTTTCATTTTCGAATTAAAAGATAAAGATAATTTTGAAAGGTCATGCTCAGAAAATTCATTGGTATTCATTTCTTTTTTGGTATTCAAGGATATAAATATTTTCCTTCAGACACCTGAGATATTTCCATCGTCGTGACTCCTTGGTGCTGAATAGGAAGAGTGAGTGCAATGCTCCTTTTACCACGGTGAGGTGCCGCCCCCCTCGAGGCCGCGTTCGGCCGCGCGCGAGAGACGTTAATAGAGCCAACGCGGGCCCGCACTGCGCGTCTCCGGCCGTCACGCGTGGTCGCAAGGCGTCGGCGCTGGCTACCGGCGCTCGATGGCCGGGCCAATAAGAGTGTTGTCGGAGCGTCGGCGGCGATTTATGCTCATTAGGCGGCAAGGACGCGGTGGGCCAGGAGGGACCCGCGGCGGCGGCCACCGGTCGGGATTCTGTGTGCTCGTTTTATTCTGTTCCATCCGTCCAGTCCCGTTTGTCCCGTCCCTTGCCCTCCGTCTTCCTCCCGTCCCTCCGTCTTTCGTCCCTCCGTCCCTCCCGTCTCTCCTGTCCTCGTCTCTCCCGTCTTCCTCACTCTCCTCCCGACTCTCCGTCTCTCCGTTCCTCCGTCTGTCCCGGGCGGCCGTTTCGCGTTCCGTTCGTTCCGTCCGTTCCGGCTCCGGGTCTCGTTGCGTAAGAGCTCCTCCTCCTTGGGCGCGCGTTTGCGCACGGGTGCGTCGGCGGAGGCCGTGCGTCAGCTGGCGTGGCGAGGCGCGCGCACGTGCGAGTGGGACCTTCAACGATGTGACGGTGTTCGAAGAACACGGCTGCATCCAACTCGACGAGCTTTCGACAAGCTGGTTCGTATAGAGTTCTCTGAATGCAATATTGCTAAATTATTTGTTTCGAAGGGGCACTGGCGCAATTGTTTAATCTGGTTTCAAATTTTCAGTTAATTGTTAATTAATGGCACGACTGCGGGAAATTTAAATAAATAAAGAGGAACATGTCTCAACTCATTGATCACTAGATGCTGCGATCAATGCCATGCCTGATCATTGCGTGCTGTGTAAAAATAAAATATCAGAATATTTTTAATGGTTTGCCGTGTATTCAGCTTTGGGGAAAAACAAAATTTGATTGCAAGTGAAGACCAGAAATAGTATGCACAATAATTATTTCAATTTGATTTTCTGCATTAGAATATAGGAGAGCAGTTTCATTGAATATTTTTTTGATGTGGTCAGAACTTATAATTTTTACTTTCGCAAGAAATGCATTAAAGTCACTATTCGTGGAGAATGTGCGGGGCAAGGGACAGTCTGCCGCAATGCAAGCGCTATTTCTGCGGTTTTCTTCTCCTCCGTCGCTGCCGTTGCGGGGCGCGCGGCCGCTGCTTTGGGGGTGGGCGGTCGTCTCGAGAGAACGCGTGCGAATCAGCGCCCCGCCCGCCCACCCACCACACCCACCACCTCGCCGCCAGCCCACGCCCCACCTCGCCTGCCGCGCCGCCTCTCGCCCACGCCGCCCGCTCGCCCGCCCCGCCGCCCGCTGCACGCCCGCCCGCCCGCCAGCCCGCCTCCGCCGCCGCCAGCCAGCCCACCCATCCCCGCTCCCCATCCCGCCAGAGCCGCCCGCCTCTCGCCCCCGCCCGCCGGTCCCAACGTGCCACGCACGGCCCCCACGCCGCGCCGCTTGAATAGCGCCCGCATTAGGAAAACTGGGCATGACGGAGCCGCGGGCCTCGTAACTCGGGGGCGGCGGCGGCGGGTGGCGGGCGCGCGTCTGCACGGACCGCAAAATAATTGGGCGTTCGCTGCGTCGTGTGCGTCGCGCTCCCGGCGCCACCGCTTTCGGCTGCCCTTGTCTCTCTTGAGCTTCGGCGTGACGGCCGCCTGCCGCACGTCATTCCCTCATCGCCCTGGCATCTGCTCTTCGGATTGCAGTGACATGGGTCATCATTAGGTCACTGTTGCTGTTCATCGACTGCTCCATTACCACTAATTTTTTAACAAACTTGTCATTAATTCTCCGTTTACCTTTGAAGTTTCCTTGGTTAATACAATCATAGATAATTCGGTCATGAATACTACGTCATCATATTTTATTGGGTTAGTGCAATTTGAGAATTATATCCTTGAGATGATTCGTGAATTGTAAGCAATTTGTGATTTATATCTTGAGGGGATACGTAGCTACAACGCATTTACTTACTATTTTGTGGACCATGACAAACTTGAGCTATTAAATGCGCACTTTTTTCTACAATAGAAAAAAAAAGTTTTTCCCCCCTATCAATAAATTAAAATAGGTGTTTGATAAAAGCGTATTGAATCAATTTTCTTCTATTTTTTCATAAAACGTGAACAACATC
>BOPP01000014.1:8637640-8658569 GCA_017312745.1 Gryllus bimaculatus | reverse complement strand
CGTCGCATTACGACTGCTTTACAGCCTTTCTATTCGCAGTCATCTAGTAACTTTTGTTGAACTCGTTTTTCTTCTTCTTTGCTGTTTACCACAGCTCTCTGATAATAGTTATTGTGATGAATCTGTACGGTTCCATTTTAACAATAGTGTCTGTTGTCTGCAGCCACTCCTTCGCACTTTATCTAACTACCATCTCAAACAGTTCCTTTTTTTTCTCCCAGTTTATATCCGTTTTATGTTTCCATTACTAGAAATCGAGAAAAAATGTGTTGTACCTGTACGTTTTCTCCTTTTACCGTCGTTCTTGTGCGATAGAGTTCTTGTGCATCTTAGCTGTATGTGCGCGCGTTCAATCATATTGAGTGAAACAAGGCCTGGCACTTTCGCTCGTGTGCTCCCACGCGAAGCCTGGCATTCTGAGCTACTCGACACCCGCACCCACCCAGCTGCTCTCCTTCCTCGAATGGGCTGGCTATTCACTTCCTCGCCCTCCGCGCCTGGTCCCTCAACGCGGCGCCCTGATGATGATGGACGATGACGAATAGCCCGGGGAGAGCGCGGGTCTGTGACTGAAAGTCACGTGCGATTGCCGCCCAACCCCCTCCCCCCTCTTCGGGGCCGCTTCTACATTTTGCATATTCGCTTCACGGTGTTCATTAATTTTCTTGTCAATCTGGTCGACTCGTGTTGTGAATTCGCACGGTTCTGCGAACGTTTTGTGCGTTGATCAGCACGTCAAAATTGATGACGAGTCGCAGTTTCATTTGCGCGGGTTTTATTCATCGCGATGGTCGGTCAATGTTCTGACGGCGCCTAATATGAGGGTTTTCTGCTGCTATAAATCGCAGTGAGCTCACTTGATGCATGTAATCCTGCGGCAATCCCGGCTAAAGCCCGTAAATTAAACTCCGGAACACGTAAATCTCCGGAAGTTCAAAGTTCGCCTTCAGATAAGCTTCTGTAGTAAGGTACCCAAGGTAGGCAGGGACACAGTCGGCCACATCACAAGAGATTCCGCGAGCATTAACAAGACTTGAGTTCAAGTTCCTTTACGCACATCCCGGGAGGATTTCGCTGAACATCATGTCACTGCCAAGTAAGGAGCGCATCCTGCTTAGCTGCTCATCACTTCCGGTGCGAAAGAGTTCCGGAAGCGCTCCCGACGCGCGCGCGACGGCGCCGACGCCTCCGTCAACACCTCCACCGGCGCCTTCTGTCCTCTCTGTTTATTCTTTGTCACATCCGCTGTTTCTGATATCTCTTCCTCATCCTACATCATGCCCCTCCCAAATATGACTGCATTGTGCGGTCCTTGAGCCTACGCAACTTTACAATACATTTAAAGAATCGTTCGTGTTGGCGTCATGCCAAATCTAGGTTAATTAATTTAAAGCCATTCCTGAGAACGTGACTCGTATAAAATGTCAATATATCTTTCTGGGCGTCTTTGGCGATATTATTTATACTTGAAATTCCACTTTATTCAAGAATGTTCAGTAGCTCAAAGGATGGAAACCAAATCATAGTTCTTGATTTATATTCCAACCTGTTATTTGTTAAAATAATTTAACAACATTTTATTACTGGAGCTTCGCTTATATAAGTAGTTCCTAGTTTCCGTGATTTCTACGTAGTATTAATTGAGAATCTATTGAATAGTGCTCATTAATTAGCGTGGACATGACTGCTACTGCAGGCTGGGTCAGCTGAAGGTGGTTCCTAGGCAGGGATGGCGAACAGAGCCCAAACAGCGACCGCGGCGAGGCGTCCTCGCTGTCACAGCCCCTTGCGACCACATATCGCACAAAGCTGTTTGCGCGAGCAGTCTCCCTTCACATGGAGGCGCGCGGAAGAGTCACCGCGGGCGCGAAACGGGCCAGCGCAGCCGGCGCGAGCAGCTCTCTGCCTGATGAGCCCGCGAATCGCTCTCTTGATCTCGCCGCCGCGCCGGCAGCGGAAGGAAGACGAGGGCGAGCGCCTTCAGAAGCTTCCGCCGCGGGCGCCCAACTTCGTGCTCTGCCCCGCCCCGCCCTGCTCTCGCCCCCACCCCCTGCTCCCCCGCCCCCCCCGCCCTGCTCAGCCCCGCCCGCCAATGCTTTCCACCCCGCCCCCCGCCCCGCCCTGCTCCACCCCGCCCCGCCCCCGCCCTGCCCTCCACCCCGCCCCGCCCGCCCTGCTCCACCCCGCCCACCCGCCCTGTCGCCCGCCCTCTCCGCCGCCGCCTGCTCCGCCCGCCCTGCTCCGCTCTCCTCTGCCCCTGCCCGCCCTCTCTGTCCTGCCCGCCCCTCTCTAGCCCCTGCCCCGCCTCTCTCTGCCTGCCCCGCCTCTCTGACCCTGCCCCCGCCCCGCCCCTCTTTGCCCTGCACCCGCCCCGGCCCCTCTCTGCCCTGCCCCGCCTCGCCCTCTCTGCCCCTGCCCGCCTAAGCCCCTCTCTGCCCTGCCCCACCATCCGCCCCTCCTGCCCCATGCCCCGCCCCTCTCCACCCTTCCCATACGAACTTTTGGCGCCCTTCTAGGCTCGCCTCATGATAAAGTTCCCGTCCTGTTTCACCCATTCTCACACATCTTTCACCTCCTTATCCCACTCCTATCACACCCGTCCTGACGCTGGCGATTAACAATCGACCCCGCCCCCCGTCCGCCCCGCCGCCCTAACGTCCTTCCTCTGCCGTCCGATCGTTCCGGTTCCCTCACTCACCCCACCTTTCACCCGTCCCGTCCATTAAACGCAGAACCCGCCCGGACGGTTCTAGTCTCTCCCGCCTCTGTCCTCCTGATACCGCTGTGCGCCCGCCCCTAGAGGGCGCTGTGCGAGCCCATTTCAGCCTGATGAGCTTCAGCCTTGCTAATCATGGAATGTGTGCGGGCGGCGCGCGAGGGCTCTCCCTGGGCGCCCGGAATGCTAATGGGCTTCGGGCGACGCGGCCCCGGGGGCTCGAAAAGAGCGCGAGGACGCTTTGAGGCGGGGCCGCTTCTTAGAAAATGCTACTTCGTGGCCGTTTTGCAGTTCCACCGTGACGTTGCTAAACTTTCCAGTTTACGAAACGTGTAATTAAAATTTAAAAGTAAGCTTTTGTTTGCTAGTACGTTGGTGTGAATGTCAGGAGTCAGCAGGCCAGTTATATTTGTATTTACGTAGGAAAGATATTGATATTTGGTTAAGAGACACCGTTCTGCCGAACTTGATGTACCGTTGTTCTTCTCTGTTAAAGAACACAGGCGAAATTGTGTGTGCAGGATATTCTACATTCCTAAGTTTGTGTGTAATTTTGTTAACCATTTAGAAGCATTCCAATTTTTCATTATGCCATGATATATTCTCGACAATTCTCGACAATTAAATATCTCTATTTCATTCATTTCATACCTAGATATCGCCTCTGAAAAGTTGTCTCGAATGTTTCGATCGAAATCTAAAAGTTATATCGTATTCTAAGGAATTAAAGTACAATTACCGCCGGCCTAGATAGCCGAGGTCGCTAAGACTGAAGAGCAATAGCGGATTTGAATCCCGCCCGGGGCATGGCGGGGATATTTGGGTCATATATGTGTATACCCTACCGTTACGCGCAATGTGTCAGTGTAGTAGATGAAAAAGTGACCTTAGAAGGGTTTTAAAAATAGGTCAACTACCGTTTTCACTCAATCCTATGAGAAGGCATTTTAATTTATCAAATGGTGCTTCGTTATTTTTAGACGTCTCCAAAGAGTCAAAAGACGCCGCAATCGCCGCGTTAAAAATACTGCGCTGTCTGGGCTAATGCATCGGGGCCTAATCGCCTCCGGGACCATTTTAGCCACCATCTGGGTTTCCGAAACGGCGGGAGTAAGACCTTGTCCTCAGAAACGTGCCAGAGTGGATAGAGTGGACGACCGTCACTTCCTCCGTTGTCACAGAAGCTGCCGTCATAATCAAAGCCGCCAGCGGACCCGGCACATATCTACCACGCCTTCACCCCATAACTTAACGTTGCCGTCACTACGCCATAGCTTAGCGTTGCCGACACTACCCTATAGTTTCACGTTGCCATCACTACCCCCAGAACTTAGCGTTGCCGTCACTACCTTGAAGCTTTACGTTGCCGTCACTACCCCTTGGCTTTACGTTGCCGACACTAACCCATGGCTGTACGTTGCGGTCACTATCCCGTAACTGAACGTCGCCATCACTACCCCATCACTAGCGCCGCCACCACTACTAGGCAATCCCCCCCAAGCACTGGCGTCCCCTTCGCGTCCGACGCCAGGGCCGGCCTGGCATCCCCATCGCCGCTGCGAGATTCCTGGCGCGCGCGCGCCGGCCACGCCAGCTGTCTCTGCGGCCGTTGCTCTCCGCCGCCCTCCAACGGGACGCGCCGCGCCGCGCCGCGCCGCGCTAGCTGCTCCTCGGCCTCTCCGCCACCGACTCCGCGGCGGGGTGGCCACTCTATGGAAGAAATTGGAACCCGGAATTTCATTGCTCTGGAAAAGTCAGTGAAAAAAAATCAAGGAATTTGTATCGGAATCATTAGAAGTCGGAGAAAAGTTTGGTTCCATTATAAAACTAGATATTATATATAAAAAAAAGTTTTACATTATTTTGCTCAATTTCTATTTTTTGAGTTATTTTTAATTTGAACTTACTCAGGGCGAAATCAGAGAACAGACAAATTAGTTTGTCTTGCTTTAATATTTAATTTAAATAGTGCGAAATACTCTTCTCGTCAGTAATAATGTAAAATATGCTCTGGAAAACCGGGAAAACTCCAAGAAATTTGTTTCAGGGAATGAGAGAACGTCCAGTATACATAGAGCGTTACAATCCGTCTCTGAAAACATGAAAGAGAGGGGACTCGCCTGGATAATTTAAATGTTAAAAATGTCACTGCTGTGCCACGCTTGTTTAATGAGCATAGAGTGGATTTGTTGATTAACAAAGGGAGGACATAGTACGGTGCCCCTGAGGTATATTTCACATTTTAATTGCATATCTGTAATCAACGCCATGTTTTGTTGGCATGTGTGATTTAATAAATAAGGTTGCATAACAATTACGATTTACTGTAACTACATCTGATAGCTCAATTATATCTTGAATTTCGCGATTTCAGCCCAATAAAATTAAAAAAATATCAGCTATTCGTAATACAGGTTTAATTGACATTAATATCTAGAGTTTAATAAACTAATAGATCAGTGAGTTAGCCATGCGAGAAACAATGCTGTGAAAAAAAAAGTTTTTGTTGGGATGTTGAATGTTACGTTGTGCACGTGTATACTAAGTAATGAAACTGATTTTATGAAGCGTTTCTCTTCGGAGCGGGTAGAGAACCGTTTTGTGGAAATGACAGAAATTTCACAATCCCATCTTCTAAACTTTCTTCTTGTCGCTCTAGTTCCTTTTATTTTTACGGAGCATTTCAAGATTTTTCTTCTCGTTCACACGCGCAGAACTGCACACGTGTATGTGTGTGGGTGTCTGTGTGGGTGTGTGCCTGTGTGTGTGTATGTGTCTCTGTGTGTATGTATGCGTCTGTGTGTGTGTGTGTGTGTGTGTGTGTCGAAACAAGCGCAGGCTCGTGGGGGAGTAGCTCGTTACCGAACCGTCAGCGCTCGCAGCGTCCTCCGGGAAGCGCGATGGGCCGCCGGAGAACGCTGCTCCCGCGCATCCGCCGCGTGACGGCGCTTCCGCCGCAGAGAGCGCGCGCGTGATCTGGAGGCGCCGGCGCCGCCGCGGCGCTCCACGTGTCCGGGAGCGTCGGGCATCGCGGCGCCGGCGCAGGCGATAGCTCCGTGACTCAGAGCCGCTTACTCGTTCTCCTCCACAGTAGCTCTGTGGACGCGGCGGTTGATTCATCAAAGGAACATATTTTTTTTTTTTACAACAGCCTTGCTGCTTTAAACCCTTTCAGTCCCACTGTAGCCGTACGGCTACATCACTTTCTTCGTCAGATTATACCGGCTGGATAATGTTTTAACCAATAACAGCGATTCATTCGCGTGATTTGTTTGAATCGTTTAACATATAGATCATAGGGCATACTTTTGTTCTGTGGATTTCTGGAGTCGTTTCTCTTCAGTCCACATTCAAATGTTATTCGCGGCATTTGAGGGTCTAATTTTTTGTTGAATTTTTCAGCGATGTTGAATTTTTGAGATAAATGTATCTCCCATTTTGAAGTATAAGGTTTGTTTACAGTACGTATTATCACAATGTATAGATTTAAGTAAATGCACGAGAGATACTTTAATGAGAAATGTATTGTTGCAATATGACTACAACAAGCATATATAACATACAAATGGAGGTTCATTTATAGCTAGATTGCTTTTTCTTGAATCGGCTAAAACTTCAAAATTCTAGGTTAAATCTTAAAAGTTTTGTTAGGGTTATTTGCCTAGCTTATTTAAAGTGTAAATCATATTTTAGAATGCTACTTTTCCTTATAACTAATTATTCAAAATATCGTGCATTTTTTCTTTAATGTTTTTTTTCTTTATTTACACAACTTTCATGACTCACCACGGCAAGGCGCGGCAAGGCCCAGGATTTGCTCAGCTCCCCGCCCGCCGGCCACCGCGCGTCCACGGGAAAACCACGGACGGGATGCGCGCGCTCTTGTTGTGCGCGGTGCCCCCGGCTGCGTCATGTTCGTGTTGGGGTAGCGCAGGGCTCGGCTTTGAAAATGTGATCCCATGAGAGGGCAATCGGAGCGCACAAAGTGGCCAGACAGTGTGCTGGATTGTAGAGCTTTCGTAATTTCATGTTACGTCTGAGGTTAAATTACAGCTTTCCATGTTCGTAGGGTTGTGGCTTTGTAAAATCGACATCATAAGCGGTTTTTTGTTTGATCTCTTTACACGCATTGATGTATTACTACTACCAAATAATTCGTCTGAATCTCGGTTAGTTATCCCCTAGGTGTTTTAGCTGTATTGAATTCATCACGATGCTGTAGAATGTCGTTCAAATACAGGTTTCGTGCTGAGATTCCATTGCCTTTTCCACCAGGTAGTGCATAGTCTGTGTTGTTACTGCGATTTTTGTTAATTCAGAAAAAAACCCAGCAACATTGAATTCTATTGCGCTTTGGAAGCGGATTTCGTTTGATGTTAATATTGCGAAAGTGGAATATAAGCTCTCAAGACAATCTCAAGGAGCTTTGGCTTTCGTAAATGAAATAAACAATCTCATGTTGAAACCTAAATTTTAACATTGCAATTACGGTCTTTTATCCGACTCATATTACTTTCAAAGTTTGCAAGTAATTGCATTTTAATGTTGCAATATATTCCTGTATATTAAGACGAGTATTACACGTCGATTCATATACTAGAATGAGCTTGTACAATTATTTCTCGCATATATTAACTTTTTGTTCAATTCTCTTTTAACGGGCGGTGTATCTACTAAAGGGGTCTTTTGCAAAACGAACTTAATCTTCTTCCTCTATTTTTTTGAGACCGGTATACAGATAATTCGATTCGAGCAACACAACAAGCACGTTGCCTCTAAAAGACCGACGAATTTCACAGAGGCGCCTTTGCCATCTGTAATTATCCATCCCCTATCGCCAAATCTGTTGGGAGCGCGTGGATACCGTTCCGCTGATTGACAGCGGCGTGGGCGGACGTGGGTTTGGCGCAATCGTAGTCTTTCCGCGTGCTGCTGAAAGTGCTTCTCCCTTCAAATGGTCACCTTGAGAGCGTAGAGGCTTCCGCGCCGGAGTCAGTATTTACTTGGCTGTCCGGGTGACGCTGCGTCCATGGCGAAGGTGCCGACGTTTCGGTCGCCAATTCTGCGACCTTTGTCGCATTACGCCCTGAGGAAGGTCGCAGGAATGGCGACCGAAACGTCGCCACCTTCGCCATGGACACAGCGTCACCCGGACAGCCTAGTAAATATGCTCACACTTCCTTCTGTCTGTGTCAACTGGCCATGCTCCACCTTTCTACACACATTTCACCACTCACGCCAAACTCCCTTTCCCGTTTACCGTCTTCAAAACGTAGCAATTTGCGTCTCGTTTTTTTGACCAGTCTGCGCCTCGTTTTCTTGTGCGCCTTGTAGTTTTATCTCCCAACGCGTTTCCGAATCGCAGATTACCCTTCGCTTCACTCCCCGCCGCAATCCGTCGCCAGGGCGCGCTCTAATTCCACCGCTCGTGTGGTGTAGCCTCCGCCAGAGCCTTTGCCTTCGTCTCCGCCGTTGCCCCGGGCGTCGTCTTCAAAGGGCTGCGCGCCGCGCCGCGTCGGCGCCGCCGAAAGGAATGACTGGGAGCGCCAGACGCAGTGGCCTCTTTTTATTCGAGCTCAGCTTGAGCCCTCGTTAAACAGATGAAAGTTGATTAATGTTTGTATTAACCGCGCCCCGACACCCGCGTTTGTTGGATTGAAATGGGAGCCCCAGTTAGTTTCTGGTCTTATTGACGTGCGTGGCGTTTATTACGTGTGGAATGCCAGCGGAATGCGTTAACCCGATTGTGCATTAGAACATGGATTTGTGTGAGGTAGCGCCACTTCTGTGGCACTGTTGCGGTTTCAATTCCGAATGTCAGTGCATTACAAACGCGTCTGTTTTTTGTTGAGGGCATGTGATGGTGGGCGGTGTGTGCGCACAGTTAATTTTAGTTTTACTTATTGGTTTATGTAATTAACAAAACTTATTGAGCGTGCGTGTGATAGACGCGACATTTACCATTTCATTCACAGACATATAAGTATCTAATTATAATAATACATAGTATTTTTTACATATATCGAATTATTTGCGGGGTATCATTTGCATTACATACTTAAAAAGGACACCCCGTATTTAACATGAATCACTTTACAGAAGTATAAGTTATTATTGATCACTCTGTGCTGAAGATTGGGGTCGATTTCAGTTTTGGAAAGTCTTATCACCGAAGTTTTCGATGTAACGGTATATAATTACAAAATAGCGTATTTTCTTTCATGACAAGAACATGTATCGTGCAAACTAAAGCTATCGCACTTTCCAGGTGTGGTTTGTTCGATTCCTCAATAGGCCTGTATCTCACGGACAATGCTGTGGCGCACCAGACGATGGAAGGAAAAGAAAGCCCAGTGTTCGGCGTTCTGCGTCGAAGATCGCGCGCGGTAAAAGTGCGTCGCGGCCCTAAAAGCGCCTCCAGCTTTCGCCGCCTCTGAGTTGGTGGCGTAGCCCTCCTCCTCCTCCTCCCATCCTTCTTCACGGCTTCTGTGCTTTTACCATCTGCTCTTGGCTCACCGACCTACACTTCCATTTAAATAGTGACCTCTGACTGATCATCCGCTGTTATCCAATCGGTAGCTTCGTTAAGTCGTGATCAGGCAAAAGTCACTCAACTTAAATATGAGTACATGTTGCCTTCCAACAAGTGATCTATTCTTGCTTGGCATTTGATTTTTACACGAAGGAAGTATTTCAAGATGTGACTGTATTGCAACTTTTGCCACATCTGGTTTTACTTGAATGAACGGCCATCTATGCCAGGGAAACCAATCACTTGCATTTGCATCCAGCGTACAGTATGGTTTTCATCCTATGAATATTTTGTGAAAGGGAAAGAAACGTGAATGTGCCGAGAAAGTTACCCAAAATAGCTTGCATTTATTAATGCCTAATTCCATAGGGAGATCTTGTATCAGATAAGTAAAATTATTTGTCACCTTTCTCCTGAATACAAATTTGGTACGAAGAAAGTGTACGAATGTGATCAAAGAATACCAACATAATGTTATTTACGGAGAATATAATTATTATGTACAATGCAATACATTCAACCTCAAATTAAATCAGTTCATCAATTAAATTGTAACAATCATTTGTGCTCCAGACATTAATGAATAAATCACAAGTGAAGACAAGTATTTGTTTCGCATGCGTTTAGATGTACGTGCCTTTAACGCGCTCGTAAAGACCATCGCCTCGCGTGTCGTGTCGTGTCGCGGCGCGTGCGTCTCCCGTGCTTGTTTGGACTGCCCCGCGGCGCGTTTACCTTCTTCGACGCGCCCCGATTGGCGCGGAGGCAATGGGTTACTGACGGCGGCCGCTGCGCTGCGGCCCTGCCTTTCCCACCCACGCGACCCTGCCTCTTTGGGGCCTGCGTGGACGACATCGATTTGACGTCTTGGAACCGTGCTTGTGAGGCAGTCCTGTTAAATTTTGTTATTTAAGGAGTAGCGTTTAAATATACTTTTAAAAAATTGAATATAGAATTAACAACATCGAAATTAAATAAATAAATAAATAAAAATAAACATTGAATTTCGATTTTCGTGAGTTAAAAACATATGGGAGCTTAATTGCTGTTCTAGGTAAGATAAGTAAACATAAAGAAAATATAGGGATTTTGCATCGAATACTCTGTTCTTGTTTGAATTCCGCAGTGACCATTTTGATTTTGTAGTGAAATTAAAATTATAACATCTTAAAACAAATTCATTTGCCAAAACCTTGTAAACGCATTTGTTCTATCATAGGAACAGAATTATTTTTATAAATAACAGTATTAAACATTAGTTAAGTTAATTGCATGTGAATGATCTGAAGAGTGAAACAATTTTAAGACAACTTTCTTGGAAAAGAAACACGTTGATTTCAATATGTGTTGCCTCGGAGAAATTCTGAAACGTATTTCAATTGCCCAATCTGCCAACGCCTCTCCGAGCGCTCGCGTGGCTGTCGCGGGCAGAGGAGCGTGGTCCCGGCGCCGCCGCCGCCCACTCGTCCGTGATTCCGAGCCAGCCCGGCCTTCGATCCCGCGCCGCTCACTTAAGCCTTCACGGCGCCTGGGCGCGGACGCGTCCGCTCGGCGCTGCGCTCGGCTGGTCTCTGCGAAGCCACATTTGGTCTTGAGAACACTGGACCTGCTATCCACTTCATGAACGAATATGCCACTTTCTTTTCTTCTAAGTACTTTACAAGGGGAAACGAAAAAGAGACAGAAAGGAAACTGAAAATCTTGAAAAAAGTATCTAGTAAAAAAGTTTGGGTTCGAAGAGAAGAAATCCTAATATTTGAGAATGTGGAATAACATTTATAAAACGGAAGGTTTATTAACCAGTTTGTTCGCCAACTGTTGAACCTTACGTTATCTTCCTTTTTTAAAAAAGTCAGTATACCACGTAATGAAACTTGCAATCTAGAATGTAAAATACAATAATTTAAAGTACCCACATAATCACGAATATCGTGGATGAAGTAGAAAACTTAATTGCAGTTCCTCGTACCGTGGAACTGTGGAGAGTGCGTGTTTCTTGCAATCGAAGTTTACATCAACTCAAAACGTGATATTGTTTCATATTTCTACTTGAATGTTTAAAAATGGCCCATAAATCATATTTTACATGATTTATTTCATGAAAAAAAAATCGTGAAGAAAATTATTTGCTTTTGATCTCTGCGTCCTTGCTGGAAGAGATCATAAAAGCGCACGTTTCCCACGACTGTCCTCGCGCGGCTCTCGACCAGTCGGGGTTTCTCCCTCCAACGCCAATTCTGCCATTCTCCAATTCAGTCAGCGATGGGTCCACAACCTCTGCACGCATCACCTCTCAGGCTTTTCAGGGCCGTTTGCCGCCGCCCGTAAAATTGTGTATCGCTGTGTTCGCACTTTCCAAACCACCTTCTCTCGCCTCCCTCCCCCTTTCCAAGTTTCCGTATCTCTCTCTCCGCCCTCGCCCTGTGGCACAGACTGCTGCCTTCGACCTCTCAGTTTCTCTGTATTGCCATCACTGCTGCTACATACCTCTGTCCACCCCCTCACAGAGCATCGCCGTCTGTGGGGCCCACACTTTTCCACCCCACCCCACCGCCGCCTTACCCTGCCCACACCGCCCTTCCCCGCTTAACTCTGCCCACTCCGCCTCCCCCGCCTTACCTGCCCCACACCGCCCTCCTCCGCCTTACCCTGCCCACACCGCCGTGTCCGCCTACGCCTGGCCCACACCGCCCTGTTGCCCTGCCCCGCCTTACCCTGCCCCAACGCCCTGCCCCGCCTTACCTGCCCCACACCGCCCTTCCCACGCCTTACCCTGCCCTACCCCGCCCACCCTACCTACATCTACCCTGCCCCACCCCACCGCCCTACCCCACCCCACCCCATCCCCGCCATACCCTGCCCACCCCGCCCTACCCTACCTGCCCACCACCCCGCCATACCGCTGCCCCACCCCGCCCAAACCGCTCCACCCCGCCGCTCCCGGCCCCATCGCCACCCACCACATCCCGCCCCATCCGCCATCCCGCCCCAGTCCGCTCTCGCATCTCGCTCCATCCCGCCCCACCCGGCCCCACCCCACCCCTCTCCCCTGCTCTACCCCTGCTTCACCTCCTTCCACTCTCTGCGTCACCACGGCCTCGCCTTTGGTCCATTCCCGCCCGGTCCTTTCCCGCGCCGGAGGCTGCGCCGCGTGTGCGCCGCAGCCCCGTCCGGCGTGTTTGTCCCGAGCGCTGCGGCGTGCCGGGCGAGCGCCGCGTTTCTCCCGCGATGCCCCGATGCCCCGGGCTGCGGGGCGGGCGGGCGGAAGATACCGTCGTTGGGCAAGAGGAGCGCGTGCAGGACGTGCCTGGGGGCCGTGTGGCGTCACGCGCGGGACGGGCGCCGACAGGGTTGCCAATTTACCCATCAACGCGAAGTGTGCCAAATATTTCGTATCCAATTCGAATAGAAAGGTTAGAGCCAATTTGATGTGATCATATGCCTGTGGTGGACGTAACTTTTGAGAATCATGATAAACATTGAAGAAAAGGTTTATAGTCAATATAACGAAATTGAGGCGAAATTAATACATATTAAGGTTAAAAAATGCACTATTAGAAAGAATAAGAAATATTATTGTTATTCGCAGAAAACCTAAACCACTTCAAAATAATATTTTCTTATTCACGCGCATTTCAAATTCAAAGAATAGTACTTTTTTATACATCATAATTATTGTTGCATAGATTTTGTGGTGTGTGTTAGACTGTTTTGACATTTGATACCATTTATCATCTCTCGGGAATTATTGCATATGAAGTTATACTTCAATATACGGGAATGACAATAGTCAGCGGTAGTGTTTTTTTAAAATTATTGTAATCCACACTGTGATTTGAAGTGGCATATTTCGGGTAAGTCTGGAGAGCACGGAGATAACCGTTAATAAATGAGCTTTGCACACGTCCATTGTTCGGATTCTGTGAATTTTTGAAATGATATCAACTTCAATGTTAAAATAAAATTTACGACTCTTTAATTCCTTCGTGGCACTGATATTGCTGTGCCATTCATAGTTCTGAAAATCAAGTATATCGTCATGACAATTGGTTAAAAATGACGTAAATCAATTTTCTCAGAAAGCGACCAGCAAACGAGACTGTTTGAAGGCAATAATCTAAGCCGACCGGTCGGCTTAAATCTACTGCAGAAACATGTGGTGGGAATAGTGATGCCTCGAGAGCCCGATGAGACACTCTCCATGAACTTGTAATCATATATTATTAAGTTGAAAAGTCAATGTTTTTCCTCAACAGAAATAATCTTTTGAAATATCAATGTGACTCGGGTCTCCGACACATGAACATACTCTTGTGGCAATTTCCTGCCAGGAACAAAAGGCCAAATGGTATCCAGGTGCTTTCAACCGGCCATTTTAACAACTGAAGTTGGTGAACAATGAATTTTTTGTTTTTTACAAGACTGCCAAGTCTGTGCTCTCCACTCTCTCTGACGAGTATTACGGCATTTCACCGCTCTTGTAACGGTACACATGTGAAGGCGTCTTCTCATTGGACATACTCATCCTTGCTGCTGCGAGGGTTTTTAAAGAACGTTAGAGCATCTTCTGGAGTGTGTTGAGATACTTCACCCAAGTGAACCGTTCTCCAACTCGGTTCGCGTTGTGATGAAATGTGAGTCTATCCCCTTGCGATCTTTCTCAGTAAAGTAGTTGTTGACTTCATTTATTGGGATGCGATGTATTGTTAGGGATTCATCACAATGTTTGGTGCCTTGTGATGAGCAATACAGCTTTATTTCTTTTAATTTTGTTCTTGCGAATTAACTATTTCATGTTACAGTCTTTGGTTTGGAGTTTCATATACTACGGATCTTAGGAACAAAATATTACGGATAATAAGCCTTACTTGCTAGATGTTGAGACGAACAATGTAATAATATAACGCTGACCGATAATGTCTATTTTCGTGAGAAAAAAGAGAAAAGTAGAGATTTTCTTAAATCTGAAAATCACGGTAATACGAGCATTTCGAGGAATGTTTAGATTTAGTACAAGACGGGTTATTTTTCAAGATTCTCATGAAACTCGATGTTATTTTTCAAATTTTCCACATCGATAGATTGTGCACAATTTTCAACTGAAGTGAAAATTGTTTTATTCAACTTTTTGTGGTGAAATTGGAAGCTGTCATATTTAACGGGATGTATTGAAGTGTGTGTTTTAATCGTAGTGTCAGTCTAATTGAGTTTGTTGTAGAGGATCTGAATTGCCACTGAGGAATGGTATAAGCCACTTACAGCGTTTTAAAATCAACCCATGTCACGCTTTTATTTCATATTTTCTTTCAAATCGTGGAAATCCTCTATACACTTTGCCAGGTAAAAATAAAAAAAAGTCCCAGAAAACGGGAAAAATCAGGGAAAAGTTTCCGAGGAAAAGTGGTCACTGCAATTCTTATCCTCCATTCTTCTGACATTCCCCATAGCTCATGAGCACACGGTGTGACAGTTTGTCTCGGTGTGACGAAACGTTCGCTCAGGGGCTCCGTTTTGGTCCAACGCTGTCGCAACGGCGACACTTGCCTCAGCGGCCGACGAGCCCTGGCGTGTGGGTGGATGTCGGGCGACAGCCGAGACCGATGCCGGGGGAGCGGTGCTCCGTCACGGTCGTGACTGCGTTTGTTTCGTTTCGAGGACGAGTAGAAAGTGCGCTCTGCCGACAGTCTTTTCCTTTTAAGTGTCCTCGAGAGAAACTGCACACATTCTGGGAAAAGTGTGTAGATGGTTTATGGAAATTATTGAAATTGTCTGCGGGGTAGTATTTGGGACATTTTCATTAGGTTTCCATTCCCGTTGCTTACATTTATTAGGCTTGTCTTTCCTGTTCAAGATATGTTGTGTTTTTCTCATCACTGTGCGACTAAGCTTTAATATTATAAAATTCTGGAATCTGATAATTTTAAAATGTAAACATTGATGTTATTTTGAGACACATTGCTAATCTTCAGAGGGATGGTATACCGTGTTACGTGTGTGTTATTCCACATCTGCGAGATGGAGGGGTGCTCGGTTATGTACTGTTTCCAGCAGGAAGGAGCACCGACTCAATATTTCATTGCGGTTAGAGAATGTTCGATGTGATGGGGTGTGGTTCGATCAATTTGCATGCGCCTTTGGAGTGGCCATCACGAAGTCTTGATCTTTCGTCTTGCGTTATGGTGATTCATTACACAAAAGGCTGCTGCTACTCGTTATACAAGACAGTTGGCTAACTTATGGATGCCGTTCAACGTACATTTACTGTCATCACGCCAGCAATGGTGAGAAAGTATTTCACATCGTACACGGAGGGTAATCAAGAACGTTATGGAAACGAAGGTGTACACAGAGAGAAACTCAGGAGTAAATAAGAAAACTAGTCACATTACCTCAAAGTTGTCCTCTTCCATGATCTCACATTAATTCAATACCTCTGAACATTTGGACACGCGAAAGGGGATAATGGGGCTTTGTGATCACCCTGTAGTGTAGTCAACGAGAAGCAAAAGACATCGTTGGTTAAGCCCCATGATTAATAAGAGTTTGAAGTTCCCTATCCTGTGCAGTCTCGGCCACCGACTGGAAGTTGACGAGCTGTGGCCGGTTGGAGTCCTCGCTTTGCTCCGTGTGGAGCGCTTTGCTTCGCCCGCCTGCCGGGGGGGGAGGGGAAGGCTTTGTCACCCGGTGTTTTGCTATGGACCCGCCTTGTGTTTTCGGGCTAATTAATAGAAAGCGCGCCGGGGCCCCGGCGGCCGAACGGCCCCCGGCTGGCTGGGCGTGCGTGGCGTGGCGAGGAAAGAGGGAGCCGCTCGCCCGCCCCTTTGGGCAGCTTCTCGGCCCAACATAAGCCGTCCGCCCCCCTCGCCGCAGCCCTCCGCTCCCTCGGGCTTCGCCTTTGCCGAGCCGCCCCGCCCCGCCCCCTCCGCATTATGACTTCCCTTCGTCGTTTGCTCAGTCGATTATTATTCTAGATCCTGAGAGAGTTCGCCCCCGTTACTTTCTTTTCTCTCTTGCGTTGTCTTTCTTTCTCTTTTCCCCTGTGACCAGTCGTGATATTTCCTGCAGCGCCTTCATTTCTTAAAATCAATTCGCGTAGTATCCTCTTCTCTGAACTAGTTCTTATTTGGTATTATCGTATTACCTCAGTCTCAAATATGATGAGCAGTTTTCATTTCCGCCATTTACATTATTTTGTACTCGCAATGGTCTCCGTCATTACTAAATTTTCTGATTCTTCTCGTTCGTTCGTTCATCCACTTTCAGATCAATGCAGTGATCAATTATACAAATCAAAAATATTAACTCGACTTTTCGCAATTTTACATCAATATAGAAATAATTTTTTTTTCACATATATCTTACTATCTCATATTATTATTGACAATTCACGCTTGCACATTTAACATTTAGCATACGGCCGTTTTCTGATTAGTTTTACCCTCTGACGAGTAATTTTTCATGATTTGTATTATAACCTATCCAGAACAAACATTAGTTTGCTCAGAGCTGTTTCGAGAAGATAATATTCATTGAGTTGTGTTTTCATTTGAATAAATGACATTTTGTTACGCCTATCGCAGTTGGACATTTCTGGTGTTTTGTATTGCAAATTTCAAAATAATAGCGTATTGACAGTTCTTTTGGGAATCGGCATTACATTGGGGTGGTGGTGGTGGTGGTGGTGGTGGTGGTGGTGGTGAAAGGCCACAGGAGCAAAAGCCATCTAGCGCACTTTCTCCGACAACGCACCCGACAATCGATGTGGTCGCGACCTCTGCGGCGGGCAGGTCGATTCAGTGGCTCAGCTGGTCTCATTGGGCGCGGGGGCGCTGGCGTGTGCGTGCCGTGAGGGGCGTGATCACCCTCGCAATACAGGGTAGGCGGGCAGAAGAATCGCGTCGCGCCGTCGCTGTAAGCAAGGCTTGCGATAGAAAACATACTTGAAATTCACTTCGGCGCGCTATTACGATGCGAAATCGAAGAATATTTCATACGATGCGATCACGAACGGTCACATTAAGGTATACTTTAGTGTGCGACTAATGTACCTATGTTAACTAATGAAAATTCGATCCACTGAAGGACACCTGTTTGAATTCGAAATTGAATAATTGAGAACGAGAAATATTTTAAAAATCACCTAGAAATAGTTTCAATATATTCTTGAATGAACGAGAAGTAAAGCAATACCCACACTAAGAAGTGCAAAAAACTTTTCTTAAGGCCGGCCTCTATTCAGGACAACGGAAACAAACGAGTTGTAGCTTAAGATGTCGGATGAGTACTCTTGAATGATTGTATCTGATACAAAGATAATACCGTAAGCATTGAACGCCACGACCGATCTCGAAAATAACGGATTTGGTTGGTTATGAACGTCGACTATCGCCTGGATTAACAAATTTCATCCCTCTCCGTTATTTGCTCTGAATCGGCCTATTGACATGTAAAACTACAACGAAATATTTTCTGGAAATGTTGATGCTGTATTTCGCATTCCGCACAACTTTATTTGATCTCTGTGAGGTTGCGAAATGTCTAGGGGCACGAATTTCGTTGAACGACGTGGGCAATACGAGTGCCATGCGCTGTCCTCGCGGTCGCCGCTCCAAGCCGCCCTCGCCCCGGCCCCCGCCGCCTCGTCCAGCGCCCTGCGTGGCGGCGCTGCGTCGGTGCGGGTCGCGCGGGGTCACGCGCCAACTCGTGTGCGTGCGTGCGTGAGCGAGCGCGCGGGCGAAAGCCTCGGCCGCGCGCCCACGCGCGAGACTGGGGCAACGAACGGGCCACTCGGGCGGCGCGGAGGTCGCCATGGCCGCCGTAGGTGTGTGGATGGATGTGTGGTTGTGGACGTGGATGTGTGGTTGTGGACGTGGATGTGTGGTTGTGGACGTGGATGTGTGGTTGTGGGGTTGTGGATGTATGTGTGGATGTGTCCCATGGCTTCTCGCGCTGGCGATCGATGTCCAGACGGCGCTGCTTGGGGAAGATGTATGAATGGTTGCGAAATGGGCTTCGGATTGAAATTGCCGTCGTTGTGCCGGCATGGGATGATCATCGTAATCAGACGTTTAGCGACCTCGGTTCTCGGTTCCAATTTGCGGTCAATGGTAACGATTGGGTGGTTCAGAAGTTTCGATTTATGTTCTCAACTGGTGCGGGGGTTGTAGACCTGATGCATTTCTTTTGTGAAGTAAATCATAGCATTGTTTTGCAATTTAACTTCTCTTCGGTAATCTATCCCCAAATTCTTCCAAGAGAATGCGCACTTCTGCGCATTTATTATGTAATGTATAATTTATGACGCCAACTTAAAAACAGTACAGTGTAATTTCGAGTCAAGAAACAGTACTTTATAATAAACATACACTTACGGACATCTTGTTGAAATAAGATAAAATGCTTCGTGCAGATAATATCTATCGTGATTTATCCCGTGAAGTTTAACCATTGGTTATTGTTTTGTGACGTTAATATATTCCTAAAGTAAACAAATAAGTAGTAAAATAATGAGTGAGTTATATAATTTTTTGTACCACCGCCTCTAAGATTTTGTTTCTTTGTTTCAGGTAAGAGAGCTGATAGTTCAAAAGTGCTCTGGTGATCGTGAGTACAGAAACATTGCTTTCAGACACTTAAAAAAAACGTAGTTATTCAAACTGAAATCGCTCGTTTATACATTAATAGCATTAACTGTCCGGGTTGAGTTTAACTCAGAGACAACATAACTTCTGACAACTGACTGCCGCTGATCTCTGCAGCGACACTTACTTGAGTTGAAGCTCCTAGGCTTCCAGACATGGGGAGGGGGGGGTCGAGTCTTGAAGGTCGCTTTAATTGGTAGTTTTCCATGGTGGCTGTGACCAGTACCATTAGACTACGATGTAGTATCCTAACAAACGGGCCATGGACCAAGGACGGTGTGTCCTCCTTCTTCCTTGTTTTATCCTCTCCCGTAGTATCCTAACACACTTGCACGCAATACATCACCACACAAGTCGGGAGACCAGTCGAGTGCTTAGAGCTTATCCCGAATGGGGGCGGGGCCTCGCCGAGGAAGGTTCTTGGAGGCGGGGGGGACTCCTAGGTCGGCCCCGGAACTTACAATCCGATGGGGAAGAAACATCGCTACCTTCAGTCGTAGAAGGGCATTAACTATCCCAACGGGACGAATGACAATAGAATTTGACGAGCCTGGAAATCAACCGGACGGTCGTCGGAAAAGAATATTACAGAATAAAATACTATGGAACACAACGGAAAAGAATATACAGCTTGTTGTCAGTTTGGAGTTTACACATGAAAATGAGAATGCGTACAGATTACTGGGATTTACATTGGTCTAAAAAATCTAAAGAGGTTTTCGTGGAGATAATGGTTTTGATTGGTTGAATTTCTTGTTCAGATTTGCTCCCTGATCATTTTTCTGACGTTCTTGTAATACATTATATTGAACCAAATCAATATTTAAAATTAAAATTTACGTTTAACTTTTTACGACGATTAAAAGCATATCTTCGAACGTTGATATTTTGTCCATTGTGTTGAACGGACTGGTTGCATTTTCCACTATCGGAAAGAACAAGCGTTGCTGCATAGCGGTCGTGTCATTAGCTCCGCATTTTCCTCGACTGTTCGATATAGAAGGCGCCTCCGAACGAGCTCTTAAAATACAGCGAGGAGGATCGATTTAGTCGAGCTGCTTGCTATGGCTCAGCGGAACAACTGTAAAAACCTACGCTACAAAAACGGCATCGTGTGCCCAGCGAACTGTTGACTACATCGGTTTATCGAGCTAATAATTCTGGTCTCTAAAACATACGTCTAGTAAGCGGGTGTACGAAACCGTTTCTGTTATGCTTTGTAGATATTTTGAGATCATACAGGAAATACGAGCTTTTTTTTAAATAATGCTTAGGTCCCATCGCCATTCAAAACAATCTAGAATAATGTATTGTATTTTTGTACGTTCTGTTTGCAATTTTTCCTTTAATGCCTTCTTTACAGGAATATTGTAATAAGGGTTAATTCCTAATAACTGATTTTTTCGTTATTCTTTTTAAAAAAATTTTAATATTTAAATTTTCTGGCAAATTCTACATTTTTAAGACGTAAATCCCTCGCTAGTATTGAAGTTTTTAAATTTAGCCTGTTGGAACGCTGCCAGACCACTTTGTATTCAGTTTTAGAACATGTAGTACATTGGAAGTTAATATTAGAAAAATATAGCCGAAATCGGACCAGAGCTCGTGTATTGCCGTTCATTTACTCCGTAATTGAGTGTACCGCGCAGTCGCACTCGTAGGCGCCTTCGCCCTACCTAGCGTTCACGGGAGTGCGATCTGCTCCAGGAAGCAGATCCCGACCGTGAAGGGGCGATCGCCTTCCTTCTCGCCCGCTGCCCGCATTCCGCCGCCCCCTCCGCCCCCCTCCGCCGCGCTGGCGGGCGTTTCGGGGAAGTTGACGCCTCGTAAACAGAGCGCTAACGAACGGCGCCCGCCAGGCCGCGCCACCGCCGCCCCGCTCCGCTCCGCGCCGTGTCAGCACGCCCGTCTGCGTTTCGCGCCCGCCGGGGCTGCCTGCGGGAGGCGTGGGCGGCGATGGAGACGGAAGCACGCTAGTGTGACGTAGTGAAATAAGAAATAAATTTCAATAACAAAATAAAAATAATATATTCAAAGATT
>BOPP01000014.1:8618068-8628381 GCA_017312745.1 Gryllus bimaculatus | reverse complement strand
CCTTCTCATCTTCGTCTCTTATTTTACTCCACGCCTTCTTCCTAACCGTAGAACCTAGATAATCGAGACAACCTCCGCTGCTCATTCTGGCCGGCCCCTGCCGCCGCCTGTACCTCTGGCACCGTCTTCTCGCACGCAGCCGCCGTCATTCCCGTCGCCGCGACCGCCTGCGCCTCCGCGGTGTAAACAAACGGGGCGGCTTGGGCGCCGTGGGCGGGGCGGGGCGAGGCCCCTCCGCCGCCTTGTTCAGCACGACATCGGTCGGGCGCGCTGTCAGGCTCCACTCCGCCTCACAAATATGGCCGGCCGCTCGGCGAAGCTGGCGACGGCGCCACGCGCAGGAACGTAGCTTTGGCTTCTGGCAATTAGCGGCTGTCGCATGCGGTTCTGTGCGCAGGCGACGACGAAATGCCGTTTCTTTGGTATGTGCGTCTGAACTAATTGGAATTGGCGAGAAACGTGTCGCAATCAAATGAACATATTAAACTCTTATTTGGACAAGTTAATCCAAAATCTGTTTAAGATTTTTTTATTCTATTCTTTATTTTATTCTATTGTTTCAGTGGATTATTTCTTTTCTTCGTTTACTTTATTATTTTTGAACGTTTGTTTGATTAACAAGGATGGTTTATAAATGAATTTAAGTATTTAAAGACATATTGTGTACCGGTTTCATACTTTCCTTGTGCTACTTTTGCTTTGAAGTCTACAGGAGGGTTTGCCCTCCTTAATACAATGATGCCATCTCCTTCACTGCCATTTTTCTTCATTGCCGATTATGACGATTAGACTATTTGCCTTTTATTGTTCGTTATTATGTTACGAGTTGCCCTATGGTCCCATTTAATATCCAT
This sequence comes from Gryllus bimaculatus, assembly GCA_017312745.1. Classification (NCBI taxonomy): domain Eukaryota; kingdom Metazoa; phylum Arthropoda; class Insecta; order Orthoptera; family Gryllidae; genus Gryllus; species Gryllus bimaculatus. The sequence continues at coordinate 8,627,527 of BOPP01000014.1, read as the reverse complement.
CAGCTTGAGTTAGAGCCTCGTGCCAAATACTGTGATTTGCTACGCAGGCCGTTTATAGGAGCGAACGGCCGGCAGTATTTCTTCTGTTTTGTTCTTGAAGATCTTCGGCGACGGCCCAGATAACTTCTCGCAAATAACTCTGCCTGTTCTCAGTTCACTCACGCAGCAAATCCTGAATTGTGTTTTTCCGTTTCTTTTCTTTTTACTTTTCCTCCATTTCCCCACATCTTTTCCAATTTCAAATTTCCAAACAAGTACCGATTTAACTCTTTTCATTTATTTGTGCTTGGGGGTTAATTTGATCATGTAAGTTTTAATGGCAAATAATGTAATATGTTATAATATCTTAGATAGAGTGCTAAGAAAACGATTTTTACTCTTTTCACATCTCATCATCGCAGTTTAACATTTCACATTTCACATCTCTGCATCTGCTGGCTGCATCACTTCCACACTTGAGACATCAACGGCAATTGCTGTCATCACTCCAATTGTTACAAAAGGTCCATTAAAGTTTCATCGCTAAGTCGTATTCTGTAACTGTCTGAAGGGGATTTCTAGTGACCGGTAGCTGTCATTGGTGTTTTTCAGTACGTAGTTGTTTTGCAATACCAGATCAATGCTGAAGCAGTTCCATGAGAAATGAGCTGAGGACGGCGCGCGATCGTTTGTCCTCGGCTTTGTTCCTTCCTCTCCCCTTCCCGACACACATGCCCCCCCCCCACACACACACATCACACCAAAACCGCACAGTTAGCGAGACCAGCCTTGTCCAGCCTGGGGTGCAGCTCCCACAGGTGGAGATACCTTAGGAACCAAACCCCACGCAAGCCTACCTAGAGGCTGCGCTCTTACATTCCAACGGAGGAAGAACTCGATACACTTTCCTTACGGGACATAGCTGATGATCCGGAAAACAAAACATTCGCGCGTCCCATGCTGCAGTGCCGCTGTGTGCGAATCGCCTGCCGCGGCGCCGCGGACAAAACGAAGGCCGAGGAAGCGCGCTGGTGGCGTGGGCGGAGTTTTCCCTCTGTAATTACGGCGCTAACGGGACGCGGGCCCCGCACGCGGAGTTTCGCAGCCGACTCGGGTCTGCCGCCCGCGTGTTCCGCCCGGCTCGATAACATCGTTCGCGCGTCCGCAGCCGCCGCCCGCCGCCGGGGTGGCGCGGCGTGTGTGGCTGCAAACTCACTTCCCTGCCTCCCGGTAAATCTCGAGACGCGTGGGTACTTTGTTAATATCTTATCTTGCCCTTTCATAGCTGTGTTACTCTTATTTGTCTGTCTCCTCGATTCCGTATATTCCTTGGAGATCTTCATCCTGAGTTTGTTTATTTCATTTGCTCAGTAATTCCATTGGTTTCCAGGGCAATACGGAGGTTGAATCGAGGGAAACAACCTACTACTAAACAACTCCCATGCGGCAGCATTAAAAAGCGTCAATAGTTGAGTTCTTCGAAGAATGTGGGCATTTCCTCTTATTCCTCAAATAAGAAAGAAAAAATTACTCGTAATTTGTTTATTTATTCCTGTATTTAAAGAAAGTTTTGCATTTGGTGTAGAAAGTTGACTTGCAAATGACTCTTCGGATTGACTGGTTCAGAAAAACCTAATCGTCGGTCTCGCGTATATTGTGCTAGGAGAGTAAGGGTCACGATGTAAATCTCTCGGATTTGATTGCCGTTTTTACGCAAATATCAATACAGCATAAACAGGCATGTAAATAGGCGCCAGCCTGGTAGAAGAAAGAAGCTTGTTCAGCGTAAGTGCTAATAAAATTGGTGGGATACAAACGTTTACTCAATTTCCATTTATATTAGTTTCCTATAATTGCATTTGCTGACCATGTTTACTATCTCTGTTTATTGCAAACAATAACGCAATCTTACTGATTCGAGACAACCGAATCTCAGTTCACAGTGGAAATTCCTCGAATTGTATTACCGATCTCGTAATTAACTTCTATGAAAAGAGTGCATATTCGTCTCATGTTGGAAGACGAAACAGCTTGCTCAGCATAGTCGGTTGACTCTGGTCGTCTGCGCCTGACATCCTCGCGGAGGGCGACGCGCGTCCGGACGCGGGTGACCGCCCCACGTGCTGCGGAGGGCGCCTGCTGCAGCCGTGCGCCTGCGCCGCAGGTGGCCCCACGCCCCCGCCCCCGCGCTTCCGGCCGCCCCGGCGGCGCCCGCAGCCACCCTTGCGCCGCATCCCCTAATGGCACCGCGTGGCCCTGCGAGGGCGTCTCAGGCTGCTTCTGGACCACGACGCCGATGAGGAATGCGAACATTTGGTTGTGGGAAGGCGATCGTCAGCGAATGAATGCTGCGTGTAGCAAATACTGTTGGATTGTGTGCATTTGATTCTATACTTCGGTTTAGTTTTTATTTTAGTTGTTAGCGCTTGTAAATATCTAAACTTTAAAGAAATGTTAACTCGATGGTTATTGTGGTATTATTGTGGCTTTAAAATATTAATAAAAAATTAAAATTGCAATATTTAACTCGTAATTTTGAGGATCTCGATAAGAGCACGTGAATATTTGCTTGTCTAAGTAATAATAGCTTTTGTTTTGTGGTTGATGATGAATAATGTTAATAAAGAATACATGTGGTGACATTCAGACTTTAATTTACAAAAAGTAGGCACTTAGTTAGGCGAAATTGTAGAAGCCTTCGCTGTCCTCGCCAAGGAAAACATACAACTCTTCTCAACCCACAAAAGCTTAATTGAATCGAACTCTGAGATAACACGACTGTAACAACATCCACGTCGACCACCGCCCATTAACGAATTGTTTCAGTTCCATTATCCAATTGTTGACGGCTACGAACAGTACTATGCAAATGTGTACAATTGGGTCTAGCCATCCGATGTGTGACCTTTGCCGTTTCCTTTGTGAGGAAGTGCGTTCGCCTGTTTTCTCCCGTTACAAAACGCCGAACAGCGCGAAGCCGTCGGCGTGTGCGCTTCCTGGCGCGCTGCACTTTGATCTTGTCGAGTACGCGTTTACGGACGGCGTAGAGCTGAGCCGGGCCCGGGATGCTGGCGGGAAACTCGATTTACTACGTCGCGCCAGCGAGAAACGAATTTTACTGTGAAAAAGATCGGCTCGTGCGTGTGCGCACGCGAGCGTCCGCCCGTAATCGCGGCGTTATTTCTGTTCATATTCATGGCGCGGGCAGCCGCGTTGTTTTGTTTGCGCGGAGGCGGCGGCTGCTGCGTGGAGCGCGAGAGGATGGCTGCCGGTTGGCGAAGGGTGCCGGTGGTGATGTTGGTAGTGGCGGTGGCGTTGGGTGGCGGCGACGGTAGCGGTGAATGGCGGGTGTCGGGGGCGATGTTGGTAGTGGTGGGTGCGGGTGGCGGTGGCGTCGCCTGAGGCGTGCGCTTCGCGCCGCCTGCCCCGCGCAGCGTTCCTGCCCGCTGGGCCCTGACGCGACGCGATCGCGAGGCGAGGCGCTGCGCCGCCCACGCGCGTGGCGGGGTCGGTCATCTTCACGTACGAACGCGCTTTGCATAGTGTCTCTGGTGGCAATAGACGGGGTATTGTATATCATTGGTGCATTCGGATTGCGTTTGATATAATACCAGTCGGATGTTTGCTCATTGGAGTTTTTTAAAGTGAAACAGTAATGCTGAAAATCTTATGTACTTCATTGTCGCTTATAAATTACCAATCAGTCGTTATCTCATTTATTTTTATGTTAAAAGTTGTTTATTATAAAATCACGGTTTTAAAGATAGAAGAAATCTTACTCTTAGAGATTAAATATATTTCGAAATAATGTGATAAATATTCTCAGATACATCTTGCAAATATTTCGTTGGATCAAATCCTTATATTTACCCCCAAATCAGTATTTTATAATGTGTATCAAACTATTTTCCCTAACAGAATGTGTTGTAAAATGCCACATTTTGCTTCGCTGTCCAGGACTGCATCTGCATTTCAGCTGTTAGATCCCTTCTGCCTCGCGGCGTGGAACCTCGGTTGCGGATCGCGGCATTCGCGCAGCGGAGGCCAAAATCTGCTTTGGCGACGAGTGGGTCGTTGCGCGAAACACACCGCGCTGCCTCGTTGCAGCACGGAACGCGCCGCGTTCCTCTGACGCGCTCCGCGACAATCCATTGTACGCGCATCTGCACGCGCAGCGACGGAATGAACGCACCGGTGCACTTCGGAAGCTGCGGCAGATTTAAGCGCAGCGGACGGATACAATCTAGATGGGTGCGGTTGCCGACCAGAACCGATTATTGAGGAAAAAGACGTGTTGCAACACGATTTCGTTTTGAATTTAGTTAAGAAGTACTGTTATTGCTCTGAAGTTTTCAAAATTATTAGTTTGTTTTAATTGGTAGTGATTTTGACAAATAAAGGATGTTGTCTGGTATCAATAACTTTTTTATGCTCGCTTATGATCGTTTCGATCGCATAGCGATCATCCTCAGAGCTTGCAGGTTCCGGGCCGAGAACAAAGTTCTGCCCTTAATAAAAAAGTTATTGATACCAGACATCATCCTTTATGTATCATAATAATAGAAGGTATCTAAATCACCAGCGATGTAATTAATGGTAGTGATTAATGTACTTGTTGCGTTATAAGTGTAAACTCGTTTCACTATTGTAATTACATATGGAAGGTTCAATTAGTTTGATAGGAACGTGTTTTGATCCGATTTGGTTTTTTGCAGAGCAACCCAAGCAAACATGTTGAGCTAAATTGTGTTGTGTGAATGAGAGCAGTTGGGAAATGGAACGTAACTAAATGCTTCTGACGAGTTGCGTTGTCTGAATGATTTATGATTAACTATGATATGGACTTTCTTTCTGTTTTGAAGCTAGCCCTTTTCTATTCATGCAAATCCTCTCCAATAACAATACTTTTATAAGACCATACTAGTTTTGAAAAACATCGGCATTAATACTCGATTGTAATGCGTTCTCGACCAACGCAAGTTCGTGGTTATGTGTTCGCTGGCGAGTTTTAATGAGAAAAAGAAATACTAGGGAATTTTAGGGAATGCTGTAGCAGAACCCTAAAAAGAAAGTTGCCGTTGTGTAGATCGGCTTCGTATCTTACCACTCAGAGGAGGAAGAACGCCACCTCTTGTTATAAAGCATTACTACACTTACGGGACTAACGTCAGCTGACGTGCCTGAAGTACGAAATACTCAGTCACTCCAGTTGCGCTTGTCCAAATGCGTTTGCTGTTGCTTTACGAAGCTGCGGAGCGGAGGGAAGCGGCCGCCGGAGGCACACAGTCCCGCGAGCGCGGCGCGCCAGTTCGGCTGCCAGCGGCGGCCGGGAAGCGCCACGGACGAACTGCTCTCCCAGAGCGCGTCTCTCCGCGCCATTGTATGCAGGCGCGCAACTCCGACAGCGCTCGGGGAACTGGGCGCCACCGGCCCGCCCCGCCCCGCCCCGCCCCGCCCCACCCTCCCCTCCTCCCCTCCCTCCCTCCCCTCCCACGCCGCGCCTTCGCTCCGCTCCGCCTCGCCGCCGCGCGACCTCACGCGGTCGCCCCCGCTTCCGCCGCCAGCGTTTACATTTTTGTAAAAATATTTCGGGCCTGCGGCCGCCATGTTTAAGCTGAGCGCACGGCGTATCGTGCGCCCCTCTGGCACGTACTTCTAAAAGCGACACGCCTCGTTTTGAGCGGTTTCTGAATTTCTTTCTTAATTGGTTGAAGTGTAAGGAGCCTATGTGGCATACCAATGTTTTAGTCCAAGATTCAAACATCACTTTAAGGTCACGTGTTGGACAGACGGTCATTGTCATACAATTGGGAACTTCGTTACAACTTATATTTTTGCTGTTGGATCTTCCGTGTATATGACAATGTTCTCATCTCCTTGCAGCTCGTGACCTTGAAGTGCCACGGCGTTTAAATCGGAGTGTAAGGCTGATAGTTAATGACATTAAAAGCATGCACTATGAAATTGAAATGAAAGGGAATCACATCCTCAACGAATTACTATAGTTTTATAATTGAGATTGTTTGGTCTAAGAATTAGATTATTACGATAGGGATTTAATCTATTTATTGTTGAAGACAACACTTTCTACTTACATGAAAAGTGTGCTCATGCTTGAGGTGATAGGTTATTCATTTTTGGATTTTATATTTGTATGTGATAATGCAAATTATGTTGATATAAAAATCCTGTACTGCGGCGGAAATTTCACACACGTAGAACTGACAAACGCGAACGAAATCTCTTACATGTAATCTCACGAATCGCATAACACAACTACATATTAACTCAGAAAGTCTATTACTCGGTTATTGGCGCACAGTTTCACTTGCCAAGTGATTATCCTCGACCTTTACCACGACCCGATCACGAAGTACATTAAGCTGGGAAGAGTAAGTTCTTATAGCTGCTATTTCAACAAAGCAGAACCTCGAAGTTCCCCTCGAGAGCAAAAAAACTTTTTTTCGAATCTGCGAACAGCGTCTGAAGCACATTGGGGAAACATCGCGATCTGCGCATGTCTAGAATCGAACTCTGTAAGGCGAACCGCGCGCTGCGATTTCTGTACGCTATGCGTGACAAGTGGCTCGCTGGGAAGACGGTAGCGGCTGCGGCGCCGGTGGCGAGGTCGTCGCCTTTGAACGAGCGAGGCGCCCCGTCAGCGCAACTTGCACAGTTCGATTTTGGTGCGGATCGACGGCAGAGGCGCTACTCGGCATTTCTGCCCTCTTCTCTTTTCCTTTTGTCCCTTCCCCCGCGCGTCCTCGATGCAGCGCTCTCCTCATCCTCCGCATCCTCAACCCCTCGGCCGCTTCCCGCTCCGATTTCGTCGCCTCCCTCCTTCGATCCAGCCTCCGAGTCCTCTCCCTCAATGAAGTCGTAGGCTTCCGCGGCCAGAGTCATGTGCGTGATCTTGGCTGCAAGGGTGACGACGCGTCGAAGGCTGTGTTGCCGACGTTTCGACATACCAGCCCTGAGGAAGACCACGACAAGATGGTCGAAACGTCGGCAACACAGCCTTCGACGCGGCGTCACCCGGACAGCCAAGATCACGCACAAGACCTCTCCCTGTTGGCAACGTCAGTTGGTGCACTAGGCTCATCGAAATGGGTAGTCTTCTTCCCGTTGCAAATACATCAGTTGCTTTGGAACCAGTTGAGGGAAAAACATGAAAAATAATATTTATTTTAGAGTGTGATACGATTTTTGCGCCTTCGTGTTGAGGGTACTATAGCATTACTTGTCAATTATATTGGAACGGGAGAGAGTAGTCTCACATAAAGGGATCAAATGGTGATCAGAGCGACTTGATCACCGTATGTATGAATGAGCAATATCGTGCGAGGCAGTGTTAACAAATCTACAAATATTAGGAAGGTATTGTAAAAAAGTAATGTAATAGTATACGTCCAGATGAGTGATTAATATAAATTTTGTTGTCAGTGCTTCAGAGTGCGTTTCCTTCAGAATTGTGACTGAGGTTACTTGATGACATGTGTAAGATAAAATTACTCCTTCTCCAGATAATGAACGAAAATATTTGACAATGGAACATTGACTTGTTACGAGAAATCCCTGCCATTGAGGGGAGAAAAAAAACAAACAACACCAATCTTTGACAGTAGTGAAGTTGTGCTAGCATGTCTAGAGGCATGCCTACGCGAACATCATTGTGAATGATCGTTTCTCTCGAGTCAAATACTCAAGTTCCCTGGATGAAGAACTGAAGTGGGTGGGGGCCCCAACTGTCACGAGGGTGCGCTCGCGTCTTGTTAACGAAGGGCCATTGTGATCCGCTGCGACAGCTGTGACTGCACGGAGGGGGATTGACAAGAGTCGACACGCGCTGACGAACACGCTGCAGTGAGCAGTCGCCAGGAGCAGGTATTGCAGAATGCACGCTGATTGCCAACAATGAACCTCTCAAGAAATCGCCTTCGTTGGTTTATCTAATGTCATGTGAAGCCGATAAGCGGGAACCAAATGGGGTGAAGATGTTAGTGAATGTTAAAAGCAAGTAACGGATTTTCGATTTACGTATTGTAACGTTGGTTGGTTTATGTAGATACACTAAGCTCTCGTGGAAAGCGTATGACTGATCAAAGGAGCATACAGTACATTACAAGTGATCAGCAGTAAAAATGCTGCTGCACAAAAATAGACATGATTTTCCAAAAAAGTAGCACGTTCACTAGCCAACAAATTATACATAATGTCACATAACACTCAAAAAATTACTTTAACAAAAAAGTCAACTGGAATACTGCAATATATTACAAGAGATCTTAACTAAGGAAGGTTCTTTGATCTTCCATGACACTCTAATATAAAATATTTAATTGCAGACGGCCTCTGTTTTAGAGCCTTTCTTTCGCATGGCGACCGTTGCGTTCTGCGCAATGACATACTGAATTTGAGAACATCGTACACGCAGTGTGATAATAGGCCAAATAACGCAATCAAATATCGGTATTTTTTGTTAAAATTAAAACTGTTTAATTACTTTTGGACATTTTTCCGAATTTATGGCCTTCTTACCTAGACGTGGGTGGAGGCCTCGGTTTTGTTTCAATTTCAGCGCAAATTGAAAATTGTAATTAAAATTTTCCAAACATGAACTGTACACTATGAACGTACCTCCAATCGTATTTGTTTCGTCATTTCTGTACTTTTGGGAATTGGGTGGTAAAAGTAATATTGAGCGTGTATGAAACACTTCGTTTAATTGTAATAAAAATACTCTGAGGTTCCTCTATTGTACCATTGGTTGGAACAATGACCAAATCTGTGTCGCTCCCGTGAGCATCCGTAATGGTGTTACCGCAGCTAATGAATAACAAAACGAGTTCCGCTCTCCGCCCCGCCAGCACGCGGAAGCCAGGCGCTGTTTGCGTTCTGCCGCGAGCGGCACCTCGGGGCGCGTGCGTGCGGGAGCCGTTGGGCGGAGGAGGCGGCGGCGGCGCCCCGGATCCCGCGGCCCGCCCGGCCCGGCCGCGTCGCCAGCTCCCACGGCCAGCGCGGGTAACGGGAAGACGCCGCGCGGCGCGGCGGCGGCTGCGCACCGGAAGCGACGGCCCCCGACGCCGACGCCGCGCCTCACGCGCCGCTCCGTCCCGCTCCGCCGCTCCGTCCCGCTCCGTCCCGCTCCGTCCCCGCCCCGTCCCGCTCCGTCCCGCTCCGTCCCGCTCCGTCCCGCTCCCGTCCCGTCCGCTCCCCTCCGTCCCGCTCCGTCCGCTTTCTTTTCGCTCCGTCCCGCTCCGTCCCCGCTCCGCCCCGCTCCGTCCCCGCTCCCCCGCTCCGCTCCCGCTCCGCCCCGCCCGTCCCGCTCCGCCCCGCTCCGTCCGCTCCGCCCGCTCCGCCCGCGCTCGTCCCCCGCTCTCGCCCCGCTCACGGCCCCGCTCCGTCCCGCTCCCGTCCGTCCCCCGCTCCGTCTCCGTTCCCCCCGCTCCCCGTTCCGCCCCGCTCCGCCCCGCTCCGCCC
>BOPP01000014.1:8608939-8612663 GCA_017312745.1 Gryllus bimaculatus | reverse complement strand
CGTTGTGGGTTTCTCGAGAAGACGGCCTGCAGACTAGATCGTACTTACGCTGTTCTCGCTACAAGCTACGTGTTGCCAGCTCCGCGCTGCTTATCGCCTAAAGCTTGTTGAGTGTGTTTCTGCTGCTGCTTCCCACTCTTGGTATCTGCACCCCTTTTCCGCCCAGCTCACACTTCACGACACCGTCTCGTCTTACGATCTCGTCTCCCGTTTCCTGTCTTCTCGTATTCTCTGTCGCGTTCCTTCTCCTCTGTCTACGCCGCGTGGCCCGGTTCATCTCCCGCGCCCGTTTCCTGGGCCAGCTCGCTCTTCTGTCTTACCTCCACCTCAATCTCCCGCGTGTGCGCACGTCGGCTGCCGCCTCACTCCACCTGCCCCGAAGGTGGCGCCTCGCGTTGCGAGAGGAACTTCCAACTCCGCCGCTGCCTTTCGCTGCCCGCGCCGCGTGAAGGGCCATCGACCTTCACTGCGAGGCGCAATATCGCACGGCCAACTCCGCACGAGTTGCTGTTTTTTCGGAGGGAGAAAGTCTCCTCGTCCTGCCTTCCCCACGCGCCGGCAACCGGCAATCCAACTCGTGTGTATATAGTAATGAGAGTTGTTTGATGACCTGTTGATCGTGCAGTAAGAGTACGTAGTGAAAATGATTGGTATGCAACAGAAGCGTCATGATATTACATCCGTCAAGTTTCTTATTCAGCTTTCCTTCATCTGTTAAAAATCACGATTTGTGTTACACGGCAGATGTGTTTGGATGAGAGAGTCTGTGTCGTGCCGACACATCTCGTATCTATTCGCCTTCGTGTAGTAAACATGAAGTGGCGGACTGCGCGTTCTGTGATACGCAAATCATTACACATACGAAGAAAGCGCAAGATTTATTAGTTAGGATTTTCTAAAGGAAACGGGACTTTTGGCCTGTCAAGTCTCTAATGAGGGATAAGCTTAGCGAGTTAATGTTTGAGAGGCAGCTACAATGCTTTTCTGTGAACATAAAAAAAATAATTTTCTTTTTTAAAACTTCTGGCTGGGTCATCCTGTCAGTCCGCAAATAAAGTAAGCTTCTAGGATTTTTGCTCGATGTACCATCCTCACTGTTAGGGGGTCCCAAAAGTGTTGGAAAATACGAGGCATAGGTTTACGAGAAAGTCATCGTATGTATCGGTACACCGGTTTCTTTGTGTATATTTAGCCCCGTTGACAAACTCTTTACGATCTCGCTCACCAACCCAGAATGTCAGACTCACTCACCAGTGGGGAACGTTATATCGACGCAATCTCACCAATAACCCTTCTCGCACGCGGCGATGGTGTAACGGTTAGCGTTTCGGACTGTTGTACTCAAGTTGGCGGGTTAAAACCCGGAAAACCCGGTCGCCCCCGCGACCGCCCCTTCCGTGGCCGCTGTCTTCGGAAGCGACTTCGGCGAAACAGAGCAAGGAATTCCCTGTCTTCTTGTCGGTACCTCGCGTCCTCTTCTTTTCTCTTCGTGTTTCAGAAGAACGTACAATTGCGGTGTGGTTTCTATTTGAATTTTGTTTCCTCCTGCAACGCGTACAGTTTCATCTTCGCATTACTTTCGTTGTGAAACTGACTTGGCTGCAGCGAAACGCCTCTTAACCTCTGACATACCATTTATCCTCTTCCTTCCGCTCGCTGTGGAGGTTTCATTTGTTGGAAGCGGTCTGGAATAGCGTTTAGGAGAAAATGAAATGCTGTCATGAACGATATCTTCCGACATTTGTACTACAAAAAAAAGGCTATGAAAGTCGTTTGTTGAAATAAACAACACATCATTTAAAAGTCAAATGCTGCTTTTAGTTTGGAAAACTTACGTGAGTTGCGAGATTATCTTTTTGTTTTGGCGATTTAAAGTAAATTGCCGTAAATTGCCGTTGTTTTGGCGATTTAAAGTAAGTGCAGAAGATGGAAGTAAACGTCGATATTTAAATTATAATAAATATATTTAATTTTGTGGGTCTCATCTTTTCCACACATTTTATGTGTAATGTGATTTTTAAAAACATTAACTAAAAATATGAATATTAAATTTAGGTACGTTTCCTTTGTGGAGTCTCAGCAACATCTTCCTTTTGTCTTCCATTCAATCCTTGCCAATGATTTCAGTAATTTTTCAATCCTGAAAATCAGACAGGCAGTATACGAACGTATTAGCAGCGCGTCCTCATCGGCATTCTATTTGCGGACCGCTTGTTGCGGCATTAGTCTCGCCACAGGAAAGAAAGGTTTTTCCGTAAAGGAAAAACGCGTGGAACGGGAGCACAAGGCTTTTGGGTGTCTTCCGGCTTATAGAAGCTTTTCACTTGTTAATAACAAGCCGCAGAGGGGGCTGGCGGGACGTCAGTAGTCACGTGTGGCCTCGCCCTATATCAACAGAGTGGACAACCATGGCTGGGTACTGGAGACAGTGGAGAACCTCCGTGCGTGTGCCACAAACTTGGCGCCAAGACGGTGCATATTGCGAGCAGGCTCGCGGACTAGACAATTAGTTGACGAAACCTGCGGACTTTGTCTGGGTATGCGCTCACGGAGGGAGCGATGCTGTGTTGCTCGCTCCGAGGTAAGAGTGTGAGTGCCACGATTCACGCGATTCTCATCTGAAGATCGCTCCTGCCGATCGAGCAAACCGCCGGTGGTCCGCCAGAACCGGACTTTGTGTCCAGCGACATCCGGTCACGGAAGCTAGGCTTGGCGCGCTTCAAAAGTAGGCAGTGTGCGAATGCCACCAAATCAAACCATCATCAATCGGGTTTTTGGATCGCTCCCGCGATCAGGGGGATAAGTAGGCTCTATCAGAGCTAGGGTGTCATAAGACTTATAAGTGTATATATTTAGTTTTTTGTTTTCTTGTTAATAAATATAATCTGTTATACGAAAGCTCTGTGTCTGTGGTCGCTACGAGAGTATCCGTGACGTCACACAACCCAAGAAGGACTATTCTGCCCTATACGTAAACTATTTTGACTAAACCTATAAAAAACCTATAATGGCCGTACCGATTCTCAAATACAAGAAAAAATCGAACTTACATACATGTTCACCTTCTTTCGAACGGTTGTTCTCGTATTCATATTTTTGCTTCTCTTTGGGGGGAGAAGGAGGCCATGTTTTCAATGACCCGTCGATTCTCGATGAGGCGTCTTGAATGCGTGTTGATGAGTGGGAGCCGTTCTAATAGTTGAGAATCGCGGGTGGAAAGGCGAGAAACGGGGCCGGGGGCGTCGTCGAAACGGCTGCAAGTGGATGCGCGCCCTCGGGGCTAACCTTTTTCCGATATCGCCGGCGCCGATGCAAGCAAGCCACGCCGGAGGGAGGTGGTGGCGGGGGGCGAGGTTAGGAGTTGTCGCAGTGGAGTGCCGCTGGCTGCTCTGCTGCGCCCCGGCCTCGACCCACTTCCCCCCCTCCCCCTCCCCCGCGTTGGTGGCTGCGGCGGCGCCCGACGCGCGGGGCGGGCGTGGAAGCGCCTCTAGATGCACCATTTGGATCGTCGCTCCTATTGTTCTCATTCTCTATTAATATTTATATTTGCGACAGTATTACTGCCAAATTCGTAAGACTTTTTTGATTAGCATTTAGCCTATATGTGTCCCTTAAAAGCCAGTTGGCCCCAATGCCGTTAGATCCCGGGGTTCCCAGTCGGTCACCCAACCAGGAATTCGCGATGTCTCGAATTCGCTTAAGCTTCGTGACTACATGTAGTTAA
>BOPP01000014.1:8581439-8603939 GCA_017312745.1 Gryllus bimaculatus | reverse complement strand
GCCATGATAAATGTTTGTACAATAACAAACTAAGTGTGCTTTCTGATAAATGTAACATTAAATGCGGTAGATTTTTATTCTGTATCCACTCTGATTCCATTTTATAACATTTTTATCAATTGTAAAGTTCGCATCTGTGTCATGTAAAGTCTGCGACGCACGCGCGTTGGGCCGTTGCGCATCGTTGCGGCCCATTGTGGCCCGTTGCCGCCGGAGCGACGCGTAAACTCGTCGGAACTGGTCGCCCCGGAGCGGGCCGCCCGAAGTAAAACTCCAGAGTAAACGCCGGCCCGAGAGCACTCAATGAGGCGTCCACGGTTGAAACACGGGGCGCCGGACGCGGGGGCGGAGGCGGAGGAGGGGCGTGGGACGGAGGGCGGGAGAGTGCGCGGGCGGCAGTGGACACCGGAACTTCGGTCTTGGCCAGTTTGACCAACCGAGTGGCGAAGGCTCCTTAAGGTGGGTTGTTTGTCTGAGGATTTTGGAACCGGGTGTGGGAAATATAGGTTTATTTGGAGTTCCATTATAAGGAATTTTCTGCACAGTGTTATATAGACACTAAACGTGTAAACCAGAAGAGCAAACTAAAAATAACATAAATAATGGTGTATATAGAAAAGGAAAAAAAGAACCGCTCGAGATGCTGGGAAGTGCACGATACTAGGTCGTCGGAACTACACTTCGCGTGAAGACAGCTTTGTTTATCGTGTATTCTGGCAACTTTATCTTCTGTGTATCAATGTCAGTTTTCACATCATTGTGGTCACATACATTTTTTTTAATTGAAAACTTTGAAGGTCATATGAAAAGTCTTCTGATGTTGATGAACAATCAAAACGCGAAATTTATTTTAAAGGAGAAATACACCCGAAATCGACACCCAACAGTAAACATATAGCTCCATGCACTCACGTTTTTCTCTTTCCATCAACCAGGCAAGGAAACTTTGAGCTTCGAAAACGGGACCGAGCCTTGCAAAGCGTACCCTTATTTGTGCGGAGTTTGTGAAGCGGTGGCCGTGTGGTTGGACCCGTTCCCGCCCATCCTCCCCCGCGCTGCTCCTTAGGGGCGCGGGGGCGGCCGAGTGGCCGGCCGTTCCCAGGCGATCCGCGCGGGGCCGCCCCGGCCGCTTTGTGGTGGCGGCTCCGCCGGGCCCCCGCGCGCATTGAGCGGGCCCGCGCGCCCCGGGGCAGGTGTGAGCAGGTGTGCGTTTGTGTGTTGCAGCTTCGGGAAGAGGACCGGCGGCAGTGCACGCCGCCCGAATGAGTGCTTCGTGCTGGAGCCGTCCGAAATGATCGTGGTGAGTACTCTCTTCAGTTCACTTTTGGCGCGGACTTGCGATTCGGCTTCTCCGATTAAAATAAGCGTTGAATTACCGCTGACGCACGAGGACCACAGCGCTGAAACAGTTGACTTCGTGTCAGTTTTAGCGACATGTGACTTCGTGGAATTCATACATTTCAGTATAGCTTGCATATGAGCTTTTATTTTAATCGAATTGCATGATATTTTATTGATAATGTATATTTGAAATTTTAAAGGTAAAAATGGCATGCATACCCGATGGTTTCTGACTTATTTACATTAACTTTGTAATTGCTTATCGCTTTATTGAGCTTTTATTCATTAACGAGGAAAATCTCTTAACGCATCGCTGTTAATCTAACTTACGTTAATATTAATATTAATATTCATCCAGGTCTTGTACAAAAATGCTAAGTGGCGCCGATTCAATTTGAAAATTCATTTCCGATTGGGTAAAAAAAAACATCGTTTCCGTAATATCAGTGACCACGGTGAAGAGGACTTTTTAATTACAGTGCTCGTTCCATGGAGGCCTACAAAAACATATTGTGCTGTAAATCACATTTAATTCTTTACCGAAACGTAAATGAAGAAAAGTTGCATTTTGAGATCAGTATTTTGCTTTTCGATTTGAATAAATTTCAATGAACATCCACGTGCAACAGTTGCGGTCCGCCTGTGTATTGGAATATTGCTTACAGCTACAGGCAACTCAGCAATTTGTTCTCGTTAATTGATTTTAAATTTAACAACAGGGCCATTAATTCTCGATTATTGCAACACTCTAAAGGGTGCACACGAAATTACTTTGTGCGAGTTGTTTGCTCAGGAAATCAGCTCGTGTTTCCGACGTAAGTGCTTTCATTGGGACTCGTTTTGGATGTGCATGTCTCTCTCGAGTACGCACTCCAGGGCCGTGTGCAAATACTGATGAGATCAATAAATTTCAATTTGTAATGTCGTTCTCTTGATGTCAGTGTTCATATCAATGCAAGTCTTTTTCGAGTTCTTATTGTGTATGCAACATTCTCTGGTTCTATTCTAAATTAATTTACATATTTTTGAGAAAAGGATATGTTTCTAATATTCATGTAGTTTCCAATTTTCCTTGTCATTCATCGGGCGCGTTCAGGGTTAAGACTGAAGTGCGGTCTCTTATGACGACAGTGACGCCAAACGTGGCGCTTTTCTCCTGTACTGTATGAATCGAAAGTTTCGCGCTCTATAGTGACCACGAATCCCGCAATGGGGGCGGAGAGCGAGTTTAGCAGTCAATTATTTTATCTCGAACCTTTCCAATATACTGAAGTTGTATTGTCCTCCCTTTCCTTAAATCTAAAGCCCTTCCTAAGAGACTACAACACACAGGAACGTTTGTGTTCAGCTTCTCACGTCCTTTGTGCTTCGAAATGCTGAGAAATAAGACATCAGGAAGAAATATTAATTTTCAAGTGCGCCACTATTTCCATACAATATCCAAAATTCAAACCAACTACGTGCAGTTGCAAAATAGTCAGTCGTATTTCTTTTTAACCGTATATAAATAAGAACTTTTGATTACCGAGAAAAATATTAAAAATTTCTTTGACAAAAGAAGTCGGCCCATCGGGAACAAACTGATTTTATTCGCGGGAATTCGAGCTGCCTCGCGCCAGATGAGCGGGCAGTTGTCTACCTCAAGGCATTGCGTACGAATCCCGCCGAAAAGCATAATTATAGTTAAATGGTTATAAACATTAATTGCCATTTGTGCAACTTGATAATGCTAATGGCTAAATTCAGGAAATATTGAGTCTTCGTTTCGTCGTTTTTTAAAAATTTGATTAATATTAACAATATTTTTATAGGGTGCACTCTTGGTAATAAAGATTTTTCAGTGTTTTCTCTTTGCATTAAATTATTTTTTTCGATTACGATAATATTCTGAAACACACTATTATGAACCTTTCAGTGCCCCTTTGAGGTTCGGTTTTTGTGTTCACTTATGTACTTGTGTGTTTTTAAAACTAAATTAAATTCCAGTGGATCTAGCAGAAAACATAAGTGTTAAATGTGTTTATTAAAATATTACTGAAAGGATAATTTTAATGTTGTTCTGGACTTTTAATAGTGTATGCAGATAAGTGGTTTCGTTTTCAATCTATTGAAAAACCAATTTGTAATAAAAGTCGAAATTAATTACTTTAATGGTAGGGCGAAACAAATAGAGATCTGCTCTCGCTAATATTTATAGGCATATTAAATGGACAGTCACGAAGTGTTTACTCTTCCTGAGCGACACCCATTCGCTGCTATTAACCGGTCATATTTTACCGCAATGAATTGCGTCCGTTGGCCGCTTGGAAGGTGCGTCTGGGCAGCGAGCGGTCGTCCTGGCGTCGCGCTGGCTCGAGCGTCTCCTTTTCGCTGGCGTCTTTGTGTGTTCTGGCGGCGCCGGCGACGTCTGCGTGTTTGACGAAACGCGAGCGGCTCGCTGGACTTTTTCCAAGTCGCGAAACTGGGCCGGCGGAGGCGACGAAGGAAAGTTGCGTCCAGCGCCGCCTCCGCCTTCGTCCCACGCTGCCCGCCGGCGGCGAGTCTGCCCCCCCCCCCCGCCCCTTTCCTCAAGCCGCGCCTCCCTCGGACGGCGGAAGTGATGGGGAAGAAAATGGACTGCGTCGGCCTCAAAAATTGTGCCCAGGAAACGAAGTTAGGCGAAACGCAACAAAAAGAAGGCAAGGGCTTCCGTAAAGACCCCTCGCTCTCTTCATGTCGTTTCAGAAGGGAGACTCGGAAGGACATGCTGTAATGTGTCACTTCTGAGGCTTATTGTGGTACTAGAAGAGTTAAGTAAATATGAACTGTTTACAGCTGCTTAGAAAGTGCACGTTGTGCTCAACGGTTTTGGTTGTTAGTATCCTATTTCTACATTCCTACATCCTAGCGGATTTTCTTTGTTTTGAAGTCGCAGTGTTTCCTTTCTGTGAATTCATGTTGAGAAGCTGGAGTTTATCCTGAATCATCATACATCACGGGCTATGTTGTCAGTGTTTTGGAGGCGAGAATAAAATAATAATTGCAGTCGTAATTATGAACAGTCATCTGGGTAAATGCTTGCACTATTTTGAAATGTTTTCAGAAGCGCTGTTGCATTGTTCGTATTATTACCGTTCGTCGCAACTTCCCACCGAAGTGGCGTAAGAGTAACTAGTACATGTGTTTCATGGGCTTCGCTAAAACTAACCATCAGAATTCCTCAATTATTTTAATTAGTATCGCATATCGAGGAAGGTTGTGTTACGATATGAAAATGTGTATTTTATGCGAGTTGTTTGAGCTTGTAGCGAAGAGCCATTGTGAGACGGAGCATGGGTTACTATGAACGCTAGATTGGTGACAGAGATTTAAGTTTTTCGAGAGTATGGACTCCGGAATGTAGGCTGTATTTGCGTATCCAAATCCTTGCTCTAGTGAATTAGAAGCACAGTTATTTTTCTTTTCCACACAAGGACATTGGAAAATATATTCGAGAGGAAGATAGTTTAATACAAACCTATAGATTCTTCTGTTCTGACCTATTTACTATTGTCAGGTTATCACCTATTAACTGTTGATTTTTCATAACGGTTTTGATAGGGAAGGTGAAACAACACATGCAACCGTTCATTTTATGGTTCGTCGGCTACAACACTATTCTTAATCTCGGGATATTTTGAGTGTCATACTATCTCCGGGGCACTTGTTAGCGTACTACCAAAACGTTAGACCGCGTCGCGGTGGGGAGGGGAGGGGAGGGGACGGGACGGGACGCAACGGCACCGGACATGTCCCCGTTTCGCCGGACGTGTGATAACCCGGGCGACGCGGCGGCGGCGGCGGCGCTGCGCGTCGTCGGCAACGGGGCCGCTTCCCGACGACGCAGGGGAGGACGTCCTGGCCCGGGACCGCGATCGACTCCCGGCGGAGGCGCCTGCGCTCCCGGCCATTCTCCGCGCCGGCCGCTCGGGGACGTGCCGAGTTGGGAACGAACTTCACTGTGCTCACGGCTTTCGCACAGTTCGTAGTTTGTGTTGGATTTAGAAAGTACGTAGTTTTGTTAGTTTTGTGGTTGAATGTTGGATGTTTCAACAAGTTTTAAATGCTATATGCTTCCAAAATTCATCAGAACTTTGTTCTTCTCAACATTCAAATCCAATTTAAAATAAGTGTAAATCTATTATAGTATCTGTATTCTCGTAATTGTATTCTTAAAGGATGATGATAGTTATTCGTATATAAAATGGCTACTTCTGAAAAAAAATATTCATTTCAGCGCACATCTCTCAATTTCATTATATTTTCAAAACCTTTTACTTGTCACATCTCGAATGCATTTCCCTTAATTAAGTGTACTTTGTAGAGAAAATGGCATATTTAGTTATGTTGTTTCATATAATGGAAATTTAATTATCTTCTTGGTTGATTCATGGTACAAGATTTCTCTGTAATTTATATTTTAGATCTTGCGATGTTAATCTGATCCGATAGTTTGCATGATTTATATTCTTCCGCTCGGAAGTTAATTTATTAAATGCTTATCTGTAACAAATAAGGAAAATGTCCATCAACAAATATTACAATCTATGTGGCTATCACTTGCTTGGATGGATTCAAAAATTTCCTCTTCGTTCCGAAGGATCAGTCACGCTGCCTCCTGGGCCCTGGCGACTCGTCGAGTGTTCTTGGCCCCATTTTCTTGATACGGAAAGTCGGCATTTTAAATCTAGTTGTCACAAGAGTTTGAACTGTGCGGTATTGTTTGTGTTGCGAACCTGCAATCTATCCAAGAATATTTACAGTCTCAAAAACTCCCGTCATTGGCATAATTTTTGAACTTGTGCATGTGGCGGGACTATTGGGTGATAGGATATTAGCTGCCCACGTTTTCGTGAGCCCTCGTTTTTCTACATTGGAGAACTGGGTGTTCAGTTATTTCGACGGCTGAACTTTAGCTCATTTTGAATGCAAAGTAGCATCAGTGCACTGGCGTGATAATTATTGGAAATCAGTTTTGTCATCAGCGTTCGTTCCTATAATTTATTCGTAATTCAACTGTTGTTTTTTACGAGATCGGGTAGGGATTGCAGTGCTAAAGAACACTTGGGCTTAAAATCCTTATATAAATAAAATATGCGTACAAGTGTCCACATAGATGCAAAAACTACTCCACCAACTTCTCTGAAATATTCATTTTTCTTCCTATTAGTAATGGGAATGTTAAAGAGTAGGGTGAATTAAATCAGATGTGTGGGGGCGTTGATGAATTATTCGTTTATGATGACTCAAGTGCCCCTGAAATCTACGCAACCTGCGGCACCGTAAAGTATTAAGCGCGTGTTGAATGCATCCAAGTATTTTGTCCTGGCGATTGTGATACATCGGCCGGAATTATTACTTGAATCTCTGACAAATTAATCAAATTTCTCCAAGATAGTGCCGTAACAAATGCGTGCCAAAATTTGACGGAGACCATTTTAACAATAGGATACTAGACAACCACGTGCAAACCAAGACATGGAACAAACCCGTACTCGGGAGAACGTCTTTCATCTATGAGAATGATTGCACAGCGTAGCGTAAAACGTGATTGACCATCACGTGACAAGTAGTACGTGATGTGCAGTGCACTGCAATAGCGAAGCATTGCCGGGTCCACTAGCATTAAAAATCGGCGACCGCTGAGCTACGCTGCATTCTTCCTCCTGCGCCAGGGCGCGTTCGCGGTGGCTGTCCACGCGCGCGTCGCCGTCCTCGCCCTCGCTGCGCTGACCTATCACGTCACTGATCGGCCTGCGAGCGAACGCGCCGCCGGATGCCGGTCAAGGGCGCGCGTGACCGCGGGCGGCAGCGCTCGCGGATTTGACGCCGCCGCCGCGCGCGCGGAGCGTGATGCGCGAAACGCGAACGCGCCACGCGAAAAAGAAAAGAACAAGAAAAAAGGGAAAAGCCGGCTTCTATCGTGACGAATAGCCCGCCCTCCAGGGATACAATAATGGCGGACCGGAGTTGACGATTAATGTGGTTCGTGATCATTAGGTTTGTGGTTGGTTCGGCGAGGGGGGTTAAACAGCGAGATTGCGGTATGTGGAATACGTCAGTGTTGATTTCTGTGTTGTTTGCTAGGGATATTACTTCATTTTTACTAGACCTATCTTAAAAATAAATGTTTTCTTATTTATTTGAAAACGATCGCGTATGATAATTAAGGATGTAGATTGTTATAGGTGTTTCGACTCTGCTTATTTTTTTGAATCAATGACTAAAGTGCTGATTCGGCTTCTATACTATTCAATTTGTGTTTTGTCCCTTAAACCTTTCTTTCTAACCCTCCTGAAGTCCTCATCTTTTTGATCAGATCTATAATAATGTACGTAATATAAACTTAAACTAGAATCCACAAGTTATATTCACTTTTTTCATACTATTCTCTTCTATGTAGTTTTAAAATGAAAATGTTCCACAACGTTCAGTCATTTTCGTGTATTTCAGCTCACCAAAGTAACGTCGAAACCCTTTTTAAGTGACCCTCATTGTTTCATGATGTGCACTTTAATGAACGCGATCTGCATCCGACAAACACTTGCATTTTGAAGTGTGCGCGTCGTCAAATCCATTCGATTCGGACCGGATCGACTGTCGAGTGCTTTAAATTAATCGGCGCGCCTCCGTTTCCGGAGAGCGATCGACACGCTCATTTAACCCCGGCTGGCCTCTGCACTCTCCGCTCCTGCCTCTACACCCCAATACTCCGCACTCTCCATTCCCTTGCTTCGTCAAGGGAACTTGCCGACCAATCTATAACGCACTGCGGCGAAAGTGCACCACGACAGAATCCCCACGTTATCCAACGCTATCTTGTTCCCTCTGCACACTTTCTCGTCCCATGAGGCTGCTGATGTTGCGCATACGTTTTGAAATCCATGACTTTCTTTCCTACATTGACTCCACACGTCCTATATCCTGTCGTGCCAAACCTAATCAATCATGATTGTGGTGAAGTGACATTTATCGTCTTTTTTCTCGTTCCATTTCTGCTTTTCGTATTTATTGCCGACCATTTTCTCCCCTGTGTGCTGTCATTTGCGTAATCGCCGGTTTGTTTTTGCTTTTCTTGGACACCTTTCTGATCCCTAAGCTTCCCGGTGGTGTTCCCTGGCCGTCGACGGCGCCACCGCCACCATCTTCGCCACCGCCACCGCCCGCCCGCCCAGCGGTCCGCTTGTGGAAAATTGTTCCATGGGCCATTACCGGTCCATCGCCGCTCGGGGTTCCCGCTTCGACCGCTTGCCGTCACCTCCGCCGTCTCCGCCTCCGCCACCTCCCCCATCTGCAGCGGGGCCGTCGGCCACCCACCGCCGCCATCGCAGCCGCTGCCGCCACCGGCGCCGCCTGCGCTGCCGGCGGTGTGAGGCGAGCTGGCCGAGAGAGGTAGCGTCGGCAATTAACACTAAATGCCCCCACGGCAGCCGTGTATTACACCACTCCGGGGACTACTTCGCAGGCGCGTTGGCGAGAGGCGCTGTTGCCGCGCCGTATCTGCGCGTCTCGTCTCGCGGAAGGAGCGCAGCGAGCGCTGTTTTAATTCCCGGAATGAACTGTCCCTATTAAGGCTTACATAATTGCCGTGTAATTCGCGGTTTCCGGTGCATGATTTGAGTATGACTCTGAGTGTTAGCGGCGTGATTGCTTACCTTCAGACTGGCGACGATGCTTATGGAAATGATGGCGTTGTTCTTTCCTTATTATGATAGTTTTCACTAACTCATATTTTTTCAGCAATATGTGTCTCTTGGAGCTACAATTGATGATGTTCTTCAGTTTCGATAATGCCTGAATAAATAATCGGAAAAAAATTGTTTTTAATGAAAGTCCGGAAGTTACATTCTAAAGATTGTTTTGATTTTTTTTTTACTCTATTCATGTTATGTTTTGACTTAAACCCTACCGAGGGAAGGAAAGCGCGCAGTCCATGGCCCATTTGTTAGGATACGCAGCCATTCGCCTGGAAATCACGGAAAACTATAGATCAGAGCAGCCTGGTTCTAGAGTTGCCTCCAGAGAGCGTCTGAATTTGACCTGTCTGTCTAGCTTGTGTCGAAAAACCTGCCACCGTTGGGACTCGAACCTTAGAGGCCCTGTACACGCCTGCGCGACCTTTGTCGATTTCAATTCTAGAGTAAAACAATGTAAACGTTAAAAGGTTTATTTGTACAAGAACGATCTTCATAACATTGTGTGACGTCATGGATACTCACAGCGACCACAGACACAGAGCTTTCGTATAACAAATATAATTTATTAACAGAAAACAAAACAAATATATACACTTAAATAATCTACTTTCACCCTAGCTCTGATAGACGCTATTATCCCTGATCGCGGGGAGCGATCCAAAACCCGATTGAAGATTGTTTTGATTGTGGCATTCGGCCACTCCTACTGTTGAAGCGCGCAACAAGCTAGCTTCCGTGACCGGATGTTCACGCTGGACACAAAGTCCGTTCTGGCGCACCTAACGGCTTGGTTGGCCTCGATCGAGGACGTCTATCCGATGAGAGATCGGCGTGAATGTGGCAATCACCACTCTTCACCTCGGAGACGCACCAGCATGCCCCTGCCGTGACGCGCAGTCACCCAAGGAACATAAGTCCGCAGGCTCGTCAACTAATTGACTCCAGCCTCGCGAAGCCTGGCTCGCATATGCCCGTCCTTGGCGCCAAGTTTTGTGCACACAGCACGAGGGTTCTCCCACGCGTCTCCCAGAACCTTGCCCACTGGCTTCGTACACTCTGTTATATAGCGAGGCCCACGTGACCTCCTACGTCACGCCCCCCGCCTGGTTATACAGGAAGCTTCTAATAAGAGCCGGAAGACACACCATAAAGCCTTGTTCTTCCGTCTCCGTTCTCCTTACGGAAAAACCTTCTTCCTTGTGGCGAACTAATCCGCCACCAAGCGTCCCCAAATAGATGCCATGAGGCACGCTGGCTAATACTTACAATTGGTACTCAGAAAGCTTAAGCTACGAGGAAAGCGGGATGCATTCGGACAGGGGGTTTGGGAGGCTGGTACGCAGGCGTGGATGCAATCGGACACGCCCCGCTCTTCGGCTTCTTCTCCGCCCTCGGCCCCGCGCCAGCCTCAGCCCAGCCGGCCCGCGCGGCGCGGCGTCTGCGCTTCCGGCAGGCGAGCGGCGCGGGGGCGTGTCGCGCGGCCCGAGGGCCTGCGTGCGGGGGCGCCGCGTCGGCGCGCTCACACGCCGCGTCGCGCCGCCTCGCGTGTCACCCGGGACGTCGCTGTCTGCGCTGGGAACATCGCTACGCGTCGGCTCGCTGTCGCCCGGCCTCTCACACTGCACTCGCCGCTTTGGCCTCGTCACGTGGCCGCGCCGCGCCGCGCTGCGCGAAAGCCTTGCCGGAATGACGGCGCTCGACGTCGTTAAAGAACCGTATCGGAAGTTGTCGGACATTTGTGTTT
The DNA here is from genome assembly GCA_017312745.1 of Gryllus bimaculatus. Classification (NCBI taxonomy): domain Eukaryota; kingdom Metazoa; phylum Arthropoda; class Insecta; order Orthoptera; family Gryllidae; genus Gryllus; species Gryllus bimaculatus. The sequence continues at coordinate 8,593,139 of BOPP01000014.1, read as the reverse complement.
GGAACACGTATGTTTGCTTATCTGTTGGAGTAACTGGAAGGAATGATAAAAAGGTGCATTTAAAAAAACATTGAACTAGTGACTCATTGGAGCCACTTCGTGATATTGGTGTTCCTAATGTATGTAGAGTGACCATAAATGGCTTTGATAATCATATTTCCGTATTTTATGTGCACGTTGTCCCGACGAAGAAGCTAGAGGTTGTTGCAAGGGCCTTGTGCTCTAGAGCCTAGGTAGTGCTGGCCTCGTGCTTTTTTTTTGGTTTTGTCCCCAACACATATTATCAGAGTACAATTTATAATATTTGGAACTTTCGTCATGCTCAGGAGTTTTCTTTGTTATTCCCATTGCAATCATGAATAATAAAACTAGTTTTCGTGCTTGTGTGTTCAGATTAATCTTCGTAATTTTACCTTAAGACATATTTATAATTATATTTGTAGTATTTTTTTGTGTGATTAGGGCAGAACCAACCACAATATTGATTGAAGTCTTATCCCGCATGTATCTCGGATAAAACCTCGACCGTCTACAGAACAGCTATTGCTTTTACGCGATTAGATCATCCACTATTTGTGGTTGACAGCTTCCTCATTTGTCTCCTTCCCACGTCCAGTGTTACTTAACGTGAGCTGCGCTTGTGCCATCCAGCGTAGAGAGCAGGGAATGAACAATCGCTGCCACTTCCCACTCCCGCCTTCGTTCGTGGAGGATGCTAATGTTTGCTATAGTAACCCCCAAGAGCATTCGTTTGTCTTGATCTTCGCCAAGGACAGTTACAGGATGGAAAAGAGTGTTGATTGCAAGTGACAAGTTGCCTATCTCAGCGTTTTTATTTCACCCCGAGTTAGGTAAGACAAGTTGAGACGTACGTTCCTGAAAAATTGGACACGTATGTTCTTTGTTTCGGTATCCTCGAGTTTGTAATTAAGTTGATTTGAATGTAGTTGTATTTGTATTTGTATTCTACAACAAGGAACATTGTATTCATTTCATCCTGTATCGTTGTACTATGTATAACTGCAGAGAGTTGTTTAACATTTCTAATCGTACGGAACCTGTTATTATGACAGCGTCTGTCACACCGATGTTATACGTGTAACATGTCAGAATATAATGTTTAAGTTTACAATGGGCCGTGCACAGCTCGGTAATCTTCGATGAGCGTTGGTGTTTGACAAGAGATGCGTTAACAAATAAATAATAATCCTCATTTTTGTTCAAAAGGGAAAATAAAAAATCACAGCCAATTAACCTTAATGTTAAATAGCCGAAAACGTCCTGTGTGGCAAATTGTGAATACTATCAACATCGCGCAGTCATGACAGTCATAATTACTCACATCTAAGATGTCTCTGTTTGCTATCGTGAGTCACAAAACTACCCCCCCCCCGTTTCCAAAAAGAAGTCTCTCTTGTTAAAATTTTCAATTGACATTATTAAGCTTGGGTTTTCAGTTGTGTGCTAGTCGCGGTTACATCCATAATTTCCCCTATATAACACCCAATCATTTTGTTCATCAGTTGTTCAAGAGTCACCAATATTCATATTAAATCACTGAATGGCCAATCTCTTTGTTGCCGGGGCTTCTGCCAATATTCCGCCGCCGTGATAGCAGCCACCGCTTGCGTTTCTAGTGCTTGCGCCATCACTGTTACTGCTGCTGTTGCTGTTGCTTTTTCTACTGCTGGCGCTGTTGCTATTTTTGTGTTTTGCTGCTATCGCTATTGCATTTTTTCGGCTGCTGTTGCTTTTGCTGCCTCTGCTGCCTTTGCTCTTGCTGTTTTCGTTGCTATGATTGCTGTTGCTTTTTTTTTCTTCTTTTTTTCGGCTGCTGCTGTTGCTGTTGGTTTTGCTGCTGTTGCTATTGCTGCCGTTGGTTTTGTTGTTGCTGCTGCTGTTGCTTTTGTTGCCACTGGTGCAGTTGTCGCTTTTGTTGCCGCTGCTGCTGCTGTCGCTTTTGTTGCTGATGTCGCCGTCGGCGCCCGCGAGCGCCAACCGACTTGGCAAGTGGGGCGGGGCGCGCGGCAGCGCGGTGCCGGTGGAAAGCGTTGGCTGGGCGGCGTGGCGTGGCGCAGCGCTGGCGGGGGCGGGGCGGGGCNNNNGGGGCGGGTAGTGCGCACGCGAACGTGCGCTGTGGTGCGCATCCGCAGCGCGCTGGACACCGTCGCTCTCCACTCCTCGGTCTGCGCTGTCGATTTCTCTCTGTTTCCTCTCTGCTTTGTTGCTCTTCTTCCAGTTCGCGTGTCTCTTGATCTTATCAATTTTTAGTACTTTTTTCTGAGAGTACGTCTTTTTGTGATAATTGTTTCCATGTTATCATGACGCATGGACTTGACACAGTGTTCGCGCGAATAAATATCGAAAATAAATTGTTATGTAGTCAGAGATATTTTTTTTTATACAATGCGACTGAAGAATGGCATAATTCTGACTTGACGCAAATTTTACTGGAGAGTATTTTGAATGTTTGAATGTGTCTGAAAATTATCCGATAAAAGAAAGTGTTATTATGCAATTTTGTTCATAAACATTTTACTTTATGTATGAACGTTTTTATACGAGACTTTAATATTCGTGAAACCTTTTTAATATGTTGTTGATCTAGTAACATTAAGTTTAAATATATCAAAAAGAGAACGTTCACATTCTAAGGCCTCGACTTGTTGATACCGAATTGTTATTTTCCCCTTTGCAGTTTATGAATAAAATATTTTTTATGAAGACAGCGCCTGATGCTTTTATTTAAATCTTGATGGCTGTTTTACAATGTTCTAAGTTATTTAAATACTAAAATGCTTTTGGGATTCGTGTAATATTTCGTCGTCAGTCGGAAGTTTTGCAAAACAGTGGATATGTTATTTTTGCTGCCAAACTTTCTTCCTGTGTATAAACGAGGTTGTAGTGGGTCTGATCGGAGTAATTCTAGTTGCTTCGAAAGGAACGTTTGGTATATAAACTAAGTAATTTTTTGTTTTTGTCAGGAAAATCCTATTCACGCAATTCATGTTTGCGCACTCGAGTCTCTCTTTATCGCGCTATTTTTACCCTTTGAGTTTGGCATGACAGCGGCTCTGGTGTTCTCTCTTCATGGACTAGCGTAATGCCCCTTATTGGTTACGTCATAAGCTCCCTGCGTACACCGCGCCAAAGCCCGTTCCTCTGGCGCTAAACCCTTTCGCCGAAAATCCGATGCGCAGCGCAGTTGGCAGCGCCGCTTGCGTCATCGCGCGCAGGTGAAGTGAATGAGACTGCCGCGTCGATTCACGCGCCCGCCCGCCCGGTCGGATGCCTCGAATCATTTCACAATATCCACCCCAAATGAAATTTTAACTGTAGTTCGTTAATCAGATATTCGATTAACACTCCGCTTCCGTGCGGGGGGGGTGCGTTGGGATGGGCGCCGCCGCGTGCGGCCGCTGCGTGCCGTTCCGGACGCGTTTATTTAACGACCGCCGTGTCCGCGTTTGCTGTAATTTAGTTCGCATGCTGTAGTTTGTTGTTGTTGTTGTTTTTTCTCACTTGGGCGTGCCTTGTTGTTATTCGGAAACGATTGCAGAATATTACTTCTCCCGTCGTTCGCCATCAAAAGGGCTTATTTTGCCTCCGTTGCAGCTGGTGGGAGAAAAAAAAAGCTTCCCGCGTTTCGGTGGTAATCCCGTGGAAACCCGTCGAAATAACCGTCGGCGGGTGGGGAAGGGAGGCGAGGTGGGTAGGGGAGGGGGTGGCGAGGAAAGGAGCGGGGCGGCCGTTTCCGCAGAACACGTGAAAATCCCCCCCGCGCCGCCGCCCGCGCCGCGATTGAGCGCGGCCTCTGCATATTGCAGCGCTGTGGGCTGCGGGGGAGGGCGGGGCCGGCCGCGCGCGGCGCTCTGCTGCTCCGGCGGCGAGCGCGGGCCCACGCCGGCGCGGCGGGTGCGTGGAGTGGGCTACGAGGGGTGAACGGATACGCGTTCAGACGGGACGAGAGATTCGAGTAATGAGATGTTGAAAACAATAAGATGAATGAAAGCCCTGGGAGGTTATGAATGGGAGAAGCGGTGCGAATTTAAGAGAGTTCTGTAGAGCGTGGTGCTGGGGTCGGGAACCCAATACGACTAGAGTTGTGCGTCTATACTGGAAGGCTGAATCTAATGCGCGAATTGGATGTCTGGAACAAAGTATTGCAGTAACGTTCAGCAAGTTGTAGCAATAGTGAGTAGTATGTAGTCGACAAATACGAATTCGAAAAGATGATGAACGGTTGCGAATACCAACGTATGGCCATTTTTTGAAGAGCGTGGCTCCAATAACAGTAACTGATTTTTAAAACTTTGCTGTCCAGCCATCAGGGTAAGGACACATGCCTACGACATAATGGACCAATAGTCAAACGATCGCCATACGGAAGACAGAGGAGATGAACTTGCAATTATAACCGAAGTAACTAGCTAAACCAGCAAACGAAGCCCCGTGGCAAGGCAAGGTGTAGTTGAACTCGTTCACGAGGAAGATGTTTCCGCTTTCCCGCCCGTGCCACCCGGGGTTGGACAGTGGAGATCGCGCGCAGCGAGGGAAGCGGCCCGGCGCGCCGCGGGGCGTGAGGTCACATTGAATAGGCCGGCGCGTGGGCGCGGGCGAGTGCTGCGGGGGCGCGCGTGTCCGCGTCCGCAAGAGGCCGCAGCGGGATGGGCGGGGGGGGGGAGCGGGCGCGGTGACACGCGCTGAGCGTTCGGTACTCTCGCGCCATGAAACATTCAGCGCCTCGCCGTGCGGCCCGCGCCGCTGCTTTATTCAAGCGCGGGGGGGGGGCGAGCGGGAAGGGAGGGGAGGGAGGGGTAAACGCGGGAAGCGGCGGAGCTGGAGCGGAAGTGAGGCGGGCGGGCGGGCGCGGCGTTTGTCGATGCAGACAGGGGACGAGCGCGGCAGCGGAGGTCAGTGGCGCGATGGCGGTGCAGAATTAATGAGAAGCGCTATGGGAATGGGGGAAAAAAAAATATATTTAGGAAGGAGGCTTGCGTGCGCCAACATATTGAGGCAAAAGAAAAAAATTAACACTGTGTGGTTAATACTGTGTGATGTAGTGAAAAAAAATAATCGATGGATCGGTTTATTTAATGTAATTTGTGGAAATTTTGGAGTTACAATATTTTATATAAAAGAAACTTCACTTGTATAAGAAAAATGAACATGTTTTACTTGGATATTTCTGAAACTTAACTAAACGCGTTTCAAATGACTAATATTTGTATTATTTAAAGATGTTTTTCTCTCTGAACCATCTCTATGTCTTACAGCAAGCATAACTCCAACATTTGTCACTTCGGCTTTAGGGTCTAGGTCAAACGGTACCCAGAAAAAAAAGTGAGAAAAAGACCGGAATGGACAATGAGGTTCGGGACGGGCATGCTTTGAATAAGGTAAATATTAGGCGCCGTCGGAGATAACACTCGCCGCGCCGCGCGGAGGAGAAATACAGCCGGCGAAAGTCTAGCGGGGAGGGCGATGAGCTCCGCGGAGCTCCCCGGCGGGGGGGAGGGGGGAGTCTGTGGAAGTCGGGGCCCCCGCGCGGCGCACGCGCACGCGGGAAGCGCGCCGCATGAGGTGCGAGGGCGCGGAGCGAGCGCAGAATGGGCGCCAGAAATTCTTCACAATGAAGTTTAATTTCCTCCGCCAAGTTTTGTTCTCTGGCGGAGGCGGCCTCGCGATTTAAAGCCGGCGGTGCTCCCGCACCCTCGTCCTTCTCGGCAGCCCCCCCCCCCCCTCGCTCCCCGCCCCACGATGCGACCTTCAAACCTCCGGCGCCACATACTACTCCCGCGAGTTCCTCGCAGGTTTAGATCGCGCCGCCTTGTCTCTTGACGGCGTAGCTCCGACTGGGCCTTTTCCACTTCCGCCGCCTCGATCTCTCCTTTCCTTCACTTTGATCCATATTGCGCGTCTCGGGACATCTTGCCGGACACCTTCCTTCTCTTCTCGATTTCCTCTCTTTCTCTGCATGTATCTGGTTTTTTGCCTTTTCCACTCGCACCATCATCTCACCTTGTCTACTCTTCATCCACGCCAATATACCAAACCGAGATGAGAAGTTAGAAGAGATACCTTTTTCGTAATGAACCTTTGCCGCTAGCGTTTTCAACGACTCGATCCCAGTATCCTTCCCATCTTCATGTCGACCTGCCCTGCCGTCTCCATCTCCACGTTCACCTTCACCTCCCACTCCACCTGAAGTGTGCCCTCATCCAGTCCTTCCCTTTATCGCGTTCACCCTCCACCGCTACCGCCGCCGCTTTATCTGCAAAGCTCCGCGATTCGCGGCGTGCCGTACGCGAGGGAGCGGGCCCGGAAGCGAGTGCGGAGGTGAAGGCGGGGCTGGGGGCGGAGGTAGAGTTTCGTGGGTTGTGAATGCGAAGTGGGGGCGAGGAATGGGCGCACGAAAAGAGCGAACGCGCTGAGATGCTTTGTAAAGGCGGAGACGGAAGTGAAGTACAAATGGAAATTCCGGGGACGGGTGAGATGTTGAGAGGCAACGTGGTTGGGGTTAGGGAGCATTGCGCTATTGCTGTCTGCTCGGAAATACTTATAAAAGAGGGCTCAGAGTGGGTGGGTGGGGGGTTGTATAGGCTTTCACCCGAAAAATTATATTAATAACCAATCTTGATTAGGAAGGCTGGTAGTAATTCAGTAGTATAGTCCCACCTTCTTCCTGCGAAGAATCGCTGGCTTAAGTTCAGTCACACGTATATGTCCAATAAAAATTATAAATGAAAGCTTCTTTCCACAAAGCTTTACTTATGTGTATGTAAATGAGTCCCTGTATCTCATCCAAACTCTCGACGAGTGAACTGTCACTTCGCTCATGGATCATGACGTGGTCGCTTTTCGCTCGTACGGTCTTTCACAAAACAGTTATTGAATGATCAAGGGGCGCTGAAAGAGTTCATCGGAAGATAAAAGGAAGAGGTGTGTGAAGAGAGGGTGGTGTAGGGAGAAGATAGCCCTTTGCGAGGTCTTTGATACACCGAGGAATGGAGATCCTTGGAGAGCTGTGCGGGTCGAACATCGCCTTGCACGAGACTCTTGAACTTTGCTACACTTTTCAAACCACAAGTGGCAAATCTCGTTGCTGCCTTTCTGCAGAGCGCCTCTTAGCTGTTGCTGCATTTTACCTTAACCTCGTAAAAACACTTCGCAGGCATAACCACTTGCTTTCGAATTCTTACCGCAGACTCAAACGTTAGCATCGCTTTGCCCCGTAAAACCTGGAGAACTGCCAGTAACTTTTTCCTTCCAAGAGCTTACGCCTGATCTGGACCTCTATTTGTTCCTTTAAATCGAAGATTTCTCAATTGGGAACTTATTCTGAGAACTTTAAAGCCATCGAACGACTGTTAAATAAATACTAGCGAAAAACATTGTGTCGTGAAGAATAAGCCGATTGTGAAGGGGAAAGTGGAAGTTTTTCATGATCGTAGCAGTTGCAAAACACTTTACAACTTTGCCTTCTCTTTGCGTTTGTTGACTTCGTTAACTTCGATCGAGTTCTCAATTTCTTTCGTTATTCTGCCATTTGAATCGACGCATTCCCAAGAGAGAGAATTTCATTTTCGATCAATCACGGATCGTTAAATATTTGAGAAGCCTAATGGTAAGAAATGCACATAAAAAGCTGGATATTTGAATTATCCTTTTGCTATTCATTATTTGTTTAAGAAGTAGTCTTTCTTTGTAATTTTCCTTAACGTTATATTTAAAAAAAAAACGTTAACTTGTTTTTTAAAGCATTCAAATGTAAATTATTTTAGGGTTAGCTATTTTGTGTTTTGTTCTGTCATCCATTTTTAGCAACGTCTATGTGTATTTTAACATAGATAAGATTTTTATACGTATCTTTGTTTCAGGTAAGTGTTTAAGATGGCCACATTTTCGAACTGAACCACACATATTGGTAATGTACAATATTGCTTTTAAAGAATGAAGTAGATAATACCTGTTTTGAATAGGGTACAAAATTGTTTTCAGCGATCGTAAGCTGAATTTTGTTAAAGTACATGTTCGGTCGACTTACTTGCAACATGTGATCGTGGACTACAATACGGGACGTTGAGATTTCTTAGGAAGGATTCAATTCAGAGGTCAGCTAGGGGCGGAGGGCTGGGGCGCGACGTGGGCAGGAGACAGGTGGGCGAGGTGGGCGGTTGGGCTGGCGGGCGTTCATGTGCAGGGAGGGAGCGCGTCGCGAGCGCATCTCTGGGGAAGCGCGTGGGCCGCCCCGGCCCGCGCCCCCGCTGGCCAGCTATCGATCGGTGCCGATGGGCGCGGCTGCTGCGACTGCGCGGCCCTGCTCTCCCTCCTCCCCCCCCGCCCCCACCCCTCACCGCGTGCGCTGCGCTGAAGGGACACCAGATTTTGCATTGGCCCCTCTCGGCGGTAATATTGCAACCTGGCATGATATTACTTTGGATTTTCGTTATGAGCGGTTGAATCTTTATTCATACATTTTTTTGACGTTTATTAGAAATGCCAAGAACGTAGGAAATATTCAATATCGTATGTTCATTATTGAAATTTTAAACAACTTGTTTTTACATCAGAATACTGAGAAAATGATCGAATGCCGAGTTCATGTTACTATTCTGCTATTTTAATGTTTTGAAAGTTGTAGGATTTTACAGTGAAAGTTAAAAGAATTAAAGAAGGAATTATTAGAGGAATCAAAGTATTATTATTATTATTATTATTATTATTATTAAATTTGTTATTCAACGAATATCCGGTGTGAATTAATAATTAAAAATAATAATTTATCACTCTAAACATCATATTCACTAATCGTGCACCATTATACTAGTTAAATAAAATTTTATTTTAGCGCTATTCACATATTTCACACATTATGCATTCTAGATTATTCCTTATCCAATTACCAAGTATCTATCTTTCGATTTCTTAAAAGTAAAATTGTAGAAAAAAAATCCCCTCGTCTTTTGTTTGGTAAATTATTTATTCATTTATACAAATTATTTATAGGTTTATGCAGGCATTTTGATGTTTCAGCTTGTTTCTCGATTGTCCTCTACAGTCTCAAAGAACAAGAAAATATACATTTAAAGTGGTATTTTAGAGTTACAGCGGAAAGGTTGTTGATCGTCAATAAAGCACTATTTTCGCGGCTGTCTCTTTGATGAGGTATATCTTTCGACAATTCCCGTAACTGTCATGTTTCATTTCTATATAAAATTGGTCTGCTTTTGCATTGCTAACGATTGTGTTTGGTAAATATCTAGTACTATGTTTTTACTTGTAAGTTGTAACTACTTGAGAATATGCTAGAGTGCAGGTGAATTACTTCATTTTACTATTTACGAGTAATATAACAGTGCATTTACGGCAATTACTGAAAGAGTAATGATTTATCATGATTACTCAATTGTCGAGTTGCTCGAGAGTTGAAATGGGAATGTTTTTGTACAGATTTCTGTCAAGAATGACCATTTAACCCCATAAAAGAAAATGAAATCTGCAGTCTGTATAACAACATAGAAAATGAGTTATGATATTCTCGACGTTGACGTTCATTGATTGCGCTCTCGCAGGATTGTCTCAGGGCTTTTTGTGGCCGGTGGCGAGTAAAGGCACGATTGCGCGAAAGAGCCCTTGAGTCTCGCAGACGGTGAAGCAAGCATGCTCGTCCGAGCTCTCCGGTCTCGAGCGCGTGCCAGCCGAATAACGATCTCTCCACCTGAAGTGGCCCTCGCCGCGACGGATACGGACCGGGCGGCCGCTCTGGCGCGGGCGCGGCGCGTTGGGGCGCGACCTCTGCGGCGGACGGCCGCGAGAATGTGCGGATGGGGATGGAAGAAATTAAAAATTGGGTGGTGTTAATGTAGAAAGTGAACATACGACCAAAGTTGCTATTACGAAATTCACACGACAATCTTGGGCTAAAAGAAGAGAAGAAAACACAAACAATTGACATGAAATGAAACCTTTGTGGATGTTACAAGGTGAAAGGGAAAGGAAGAGGAAATTGTCTGTAAATCAGAGGTTGGAAAAACAGTAAATATTTGGATGAGTAGGTTAATAGGTTCGAATTAATTCGAAAGGAGTTGGCGATATCTAACGGCATTTTACATTTCTCCTCCTTTTCAAAGTAAAATTCTCTGAAACATTTTAATGTTCTAAGAAAGATAAAATATTAACTCCAAAACCTTGTATATCTGTCAGTTGGGTAATATTAAAATGTCCAATGTATTTAATATTCCACAAAATGCCTGTAGTATTTACGTATTTACAAGAAGGCAGCAGTTTTTGAACTTCGCGGAGAGGCCTACGTCGCGTTTTATTGTGGAAGTAATTTGTTCGCATTGTCAAAACAATTCAATAGAGCAATTGTTTGTCGAGAGTCGTGACTGGCGTGAAGGCGTGCGAAAGGGCGCCGCCGCGCGGCGCGACGGGACGGGAGTGGCGAGCGGACGGAAGCGCTGGTGAACGGACGCGCGGGCGCATGGGAACGGCGGAGGGCGGCAGTGGGCGTCGCCTGGCGATCGCCGGACGCGGGCTGTCGGCGCGCCGCCCATTGCACGCGTATCCGCTGCCCGCGGGCGGCCGCGCACCGGCCGGCACCTGTTAGGTGTGGTGCCCCGCCCCCCCCGCTCTGCCTCGCCGCCTGCCCCGCCCCGCTCTGCCCCGCCTCGCCCCGCTCAGGCCCCGCCTCGCGCTCTGCCGCTGCCCGCCCACGCCCGCTCGCCGCACCCGGCCCCGCCCTCCGCTCTCGCCCGCCCGCCGTCCCGCCTCGCCCCCGCTCTTGCGCCCCGCCGCCCGCCTCGCCCGCTTTCCCCGCCCTCGCCCCCCGCCCCGCATCTGCCGCCGCCCCGCTCCGACCCCGCCCCGCTCCGCTCCGCTGCCCCCGTTCCGCCCTGTTCTACCAACCGTTCCGACCCCTCGCCTCGCCTCGCCCCGCCACCGTCCTTCCCCGGCCCGGACCCGCGTCCTCCTCCCCGCCCGCCCCGCATCCCGCCCCGCCCCGCCCCGCCCCGCCCCATTGCACCACACTATGTATGCTGAAAGACTAAAACGAACGACTGATGTTAAACAACTATTACATGACGGTAGAGTTTATTGCCAGTAAGATTAAAAGACCGTTGGTATCGCTTACACAGTGTTCGCCTTCAAAAAGAACACAAACGGTTCTGTATTGCCTTCCTTCACGGTTCGCTGTTGTTGAAATCATGTTGCAAGTTTCAACTTGCACCTAGAATAATGGGAAAGAAACTTTCAAATTTAATTGTTCAATTCCCGTTCCATAAAATCACAAACTTCTCGAAACACGTTATTTTTCCGAAACTGAGCGTACATGGTGGCGAAATGGTGTAAAGTATGAGATATTTTTCATGAATCAGTGGTAGACGCCTCCACATGTGACAACCGCTTCGATACGTGTGGACACTGGAAACTTGAACGCCGCCGTCACGTGACTACTTTTTATATCTCACCGTCCTCTGTAACCTCATCGTGAGCCGCGCTCTCTCCCGGTGGCAGCCCCTCTCGCAGGCCCCTCTCGCAGGCCCTTTGACGCAGGCCGGCGCGCGCGATCTGGTGACAGCTTTGGCCTCCGGACTGAGAGTGATGGCGTCCCGGAGCGACCCACCGCGGTTTATGAGCGACGGCTCGGCAATTTAAATCGTGTTGTGTGGCAAATGCACTGGGGAACAGGATTTT
>BOPP01000014.1:8564238-8581414 GCA_017312745.1 Gryllus bimaculatus | reverse complement strand
ATAATATAATGATATATATATATATATATATATTATATATAAGTATATACCTTATATAGTGTAATGCGTTCCCGCCCAGTAACAAATCACGCCTATTTGAAAATTAAAAATACTAACATCTGCTCTCGATGCGCCACGTACTCCATTCATGCAACACCACGCGTCTGCGACCCCCCCCCCCACCATCAAAATCTGTTCCCCAGTGCATTTGCACACAAAGATTTAAATTGCCGAGCGCGTGCGCTCATAAACCGCGGTGGGTCGCTCCCGGGACGCCATCACTCTCAGTCCGGAGGCAAAGGCTGTCCACCAGATCGCGCGGCGCCGGCCTGCGTCCAAAGGAAGCCTGCGAGAGGGGCTCGCGAGAGGGGCTTGCCATCCCGGGAGAGAGCGGCGGCTCACGATGAGGTTACAGGGGACGGTTTGAGATATAAAAAGTAGTCACGTGACGCGGCGTTCAAGTTTCCAAGTGTCCAGCCACGTAATCCGAAGGCGGTTGTCACATGTGGAGGCGTCTACCACTGATTTCATGAAAAATAATCTGCATAACTTTACACCATTTCGCCACCATAGTTACGCTCAGTTTCGGAAAAATAACGTGTTTCGCAGAGTTTTTGTGATTTTAAAATAGAACGGGAATTGAAACACTTAACTTTGAAAGTTTCTTTCCCGGCATCTATTCTCAGTGCAAGTTGAAACTTGCAACATGATTTCACCAACAGGAACCGTGAAGGAAAGGCAAGTGGACAGAACCGTTTGGTGTTCTTTTTTTGAAGGCGACCACTGTGTAAGCGGATACCATACCGGTTCTTTTACAATTTACTGGGCAATAAACTCTACGCGTCATGTCAATAGTTGTTTAACATCAGTCGTTCGTTTTAGTCTTTCAGCGATACTAGTGTGGTGCAATGGGGCGGGGCGGGGGACGGGGCGGGGCGGGATGGGCCGGGGAAGGACCGGGCCGGGCCGGGGAAGGACGGTGGCGGGGCGAGGCGAGGCGGGTCGGAACGGTTGGTAGACAGGGCGGAACGGGGCCGGAGCGGAGCGGGGCGGGGTGGAGCGGGGCGGCGGTCAGATGCGGGGCGGGGGGGCGAGGGGGGCAGAGCGGGAGAGCCGCGGGGGCAAGAGCGGGGAGAGGCGGGGCAGAGCGGGGCGGGGCGGGGCTGGGCGGGACAGAGCGCGGGCGGGGCCTGGGCGGGGCGAGGCGGGGCAGAGCAGGGGCGGGCGGGGACGAGGCAGAGCGGGGGGGGCGGGGCACACTCCTAACAGGTGCCGGCGCGGTGCGGCGGAAGCCGCCCGCGGCAGCGGATACGCGTTGCAACATGGCGGCGCGCCGACGAGCCCGCGTCCCGGCCGATGCCAGGCGACGCCCACTGGCCGCCACCTCCGCCGTTCCATCGCGCCCGCGCGTCCGTTCCCAGCGCTTCCGGTCCCGCTCGCCACTCCCGTCCGTCCGCGGCGCGCGGACCGGCGCCCTTTCCGCACGCCTTCCACGCCAGTCACGACACTTCTCGAAAAACAATTGCTCCTATTGAATTGTTTTGACGAGTTAGGCGAAGCAAATTACTTCCCTCAATGGGCAACGACGACGTAGGCCCTCTCCCGCGAAAGTTAAAAAACTGCTTGCGATTTGCTGTGTAAATACGTATAATTACTACAGTGGCATTGTTGTGGAATAATTAAATGACATCTGGAATCATATTTTGAATATTACCCAACTGACGTATAATATCAAAGGTTGTTGGAGTTAAGTAGATTTTTCGTTTCTCTAGAACATTAAAATGTTCAGAGAATTTTTAGCTTTGAAAAGGAGGAGAAATGTAAATGCCGCTTAGATTATCGCAACTCGCTTTCGATTAATTCGAACCTATTAACCTACTGCATCCAATATTTACTGTTTTTCCACACCGTCTGATTTACAGACAATTTCCTCTTCGCTTTCCCTTTCCCTTGTAAACATCCACAAAGTTTCTTTCATGTCAATTGTTTTGCTGTTTTCTTCCTTCTTTTAGCAAAAGATTGTTCGTGTGGAATTTCGTATGCAGAACTTTTGATCGTATGTTCACTTTCCTAACATTAACACACCCAATTTTTAATTTCTTCCATGCCCATACCGCCATTCTCGCGGCCGTCCGCCGCAGAGTGGTCGCGCCCAGACGCGCCGCGCCCGGAGGCGCCAGAGCGGCCGCCCGTCCGTATCCGTCGCGGCGAGGGCGCACTTCAGTGGAGAGATCGTTATTCGGCTCGGCACGCGCTCGAGAACCGGAGAGCTTCGGACGAGCATGCTTGCTTCACGTCTGCGAGACTCAAGGGCTTCTTTCGCGCAATCGTGCCTTCTGTCAGCCACCGGCGGCACAAAGCCTGAGACAATCCTGCGAGAGCGCAATCATGAACCGTCAACGTCGAGAATATCATAACTCATTTTCTACTGTTTGTTACTACAGACTGCCAGATTTCATTTTCTTTTATGCGGCGGTCTTAGAATGGTCCGCATCCTCTCGACCAGCAAACTCTGTACAACAAACGATTCCATTCTCCAACTCTCGAGCACCTGCGACACCTTCGAGTACTCATGATCAAACTCATTACTCTTCTCAGTAATCCTGCCGTAATGCACTGTTAATACTTACCTCGTGACATAGTCAGAATGACCACGTAATTCACGCTGCCACTCTAGCATATTCTTCAGTAGTTACAACTTCAACAGCTAAAAACATGTCACTAGATACTTTACCAACACAATCGTTAGCAATCGCAAAAGCAGACAAGTTCTCTATATAGAGAATGACACCTGACAGTTACCGGGCATTTGTCGAAAAGATATCTCATCAAAGACGACAGCGCGCACAATCATCGTGCTTTTAATTGGCCGATCAACAACCTTTCCGCTGTAACTCTAAAATACCACTTTAAATGTATACTTTTCTTGTTGCTTTGCGACTGCTAGAAGGACAATCGAGAAACAGAGCTGAAACATCAAAATGGCTGCATAGAATCTTAGAGAATTATCATTGTGCTATGTGTATTGGAGTGTGATAATAAACTTTTTCAAGACAAGAGACGAGAGGATTTTATTTTTTACAATTGCTTGACTTGTTAAGCTGAGAAATCGAAGGGAGATCTGGTAAATTGATAGGATACTCTAGAATGCAATAATGTGTGAATATGTGAAATGGCGTAACAGATTCACAAAATTTTATGTTTAACTAGTCTAATGAAGAGCACGATTAGTGGAATATGATGTTTAAAGATGGATAAATTATTATTTTTATTATTACATTCACGACCGGATTTCGTTGAATAACAAATTTAATAATAATAAATAATATAATAATAATAATAATAATAATAATAATAATAATAATAATACTTTGATCTCTATAATTCTTCTTAATTCTTTAACTTCACTGTAAAATTCCTACAACTTTCAACATTTAAATAGCAGCAATAGTACACCTGAACTCGGCATTCGACTCATTTTCTCAGTAATTCTGTGTAAAAACAAGTTGTTTAAATTCAATATGAACATACGATATTAGACATATTTCCCTCACGGTTCTTGGCATTTCTAAATAAACGTCAAAAATGTACTGAATAAAGGTTCAACGCTCATCAACAGAAAATCGCAAGTTAATCATCATGCCAGGTTGCGCAATATTAAAGCGCGCGAGCAGCGGGCCAATGCACAAATCTGGTGTCCTTTACGCCGCAGGCAGTGCAACGCGGTGAGGGGTGGGGGCAGGGGGCAGGGGGAGAGGGAGAGCAGCGCGCCGCGCAGTCGCAGCAGCCGCGCTCACATCGGCACTCGATCGCCACTAGTCTGGCCAGCGAAGGCGCGGGCGCGCGGGGCGGCCTTACAGCGCTTCCCAGAGATGCGCTCGCGACGCGCTCCTCCTGCCACCATGAAGCGCACCCGCCAGCCCAACCGCCCACTGCGCCACCTGTCTCCTGCCCCGTCGCGCCCCAGCCCCCGCCGCCTAGCTGACCTCTGAATTGATCCTCCTAGAAATCCTCAACGTCCCGTATTGTAGTCCACGATCACATGTTGCAAGTAAGTCGACCGAACATGTACTTTACAAAAATTCAGCTTACGCATTCGCTGAAACTTTTGTACCCTATTCAAACAGCGTATTTTATCTAACTTCATTCTTTAAAAGCAATATTTGTACATTACCAATCATGTGTGGTTCAGTTTGAAAATGTGGCCATCTCTAAAACATTACGCTGAAAGCAAAGATAGCGTATACAAAAGATCTTATCTATGTTAAAATACACATAGACGTTGCTAAAAATGGATGACAGAACAAAACATACACAAAATAGCTAACGCCCTAAAATAATTTACTTTGATGCTTTAAAAAACAAGTTAACGTTTTTTTTTTAAATATACCACGTTTAAGGAAAATTACTAAAGAAAGATAACTTCTTAAACAAAGTAATGAATAGGCAAAAGAGATATTCAAAATATCCGGCTTTTTTCAGTGCAAAGTCTTACATTAGGCTTCTCAATATTTTAACGATCGCGTTGATTGATCGAAAATGAAAATTCTCTCTCTTGGGAATCGCGTCGATTCAATGGGCAGAATAACAAAGAAATTGAGGAACTCGATCGAAGTAACGAAGTCAACAAACGCAAAGAGAAGGCCAAAGTTGTAAGTGTTTTTTGCAACTGCTACGATCATGAAAAATTCACTTTCCTTCACAATCGGCTTTATCCTCCGACACAATGTTTTTTGGCTGAGTAATTTATATTAACAGTCGTTCGATGGCTTTAAAGTTCTCAGAATAAGTTCTAATTGAGAAATCTTCGATTTAAAGGAACAAATAGAGGTTCAGATCAGGCGTCAGCTCTTGGAAGGAAAAAAGTTACTCGGCAGTTTCTTCTGCCAGGTTTTACGGGGCACAAGCGATGCTAACGTTTTGAGTCTGCGGTAAGAATTCGAAAGCAAGTGGTTATGCCTGCGAAGGGTTTTTACGAGTTAAGGCTAAAAATGCAGCACAGCTAAGAGGCGCTCCTAGCAGAAAGGCAGCAACCGAGATTTGCGCACACTTGCATGGTTTGAAAGTGTTTGCAAAGTTCAAGAGTCCTCGTGCTAAGGCGATGTTTCGAGCCGCACAGCTCTCCAAGGATCTCATTCCTCACGGTGTATCAAAGCTCGCAAAGGGCTATTCTTTTCCCTACACACCTTCTCATTCACACACCTCTTCCTTTTATCTCAGCAATGAAATGAAAATCCTTTTTTCCAAAAAAGCCCCGGGCCCCCCCCCCTTGATCATTCAATTACCTGTTTTGTGAAAGCACGCGTACGAGAGAAAAAGCGACCCAACGTCATGATCCATGAGCGAAGTGACAGTTCCTCGTCGAGAGTTTGGATGAGATACGGGACACCATTTACATATACATTAAGCTAAAGGCTTTGTGGAAAGAAGCTTTCATTTTATAATTTTTATGTGAGCATAAACGTGTGACTGAAATTAGCCAGCTATTCTTCGGCCAGGCAACGAAGGTGGGACTATACTATTCGAATTACTACCAGCCTTCAATAAAGATTGGTTACTTACTATACATTTTTTCGGGTGATTAACTTTTTTTAACTGAAAGGCTATGACACCCCCGCCCCCCCACCCCACTCTGAGCCCTCTTTTTAAAGTATTCTCGCGAGCAGACAGCAATAGCGCAATGCTCCTAACCGCAACCACGTTGCTCTCAACATCTCACCCGTCCCGAATTTCCAATTTTTGTACTTCACAACTTCCGTCTCCGCCTTTACAAAGCATCTCAGCGTTTCGTTCGTCTTTCGTGCGCCGCATTCCTACCCCCCACTTGCGCATGTCACAACGCCACAGAACTCTACCTCCGCCCCCGCGCCCCGTCCTTCACCTCCGCACTCGTTCCGGGCCCGCTCCCTGCGTACGGCACGCCGCGATTGCGCGGAGCTTTGCAGATAAAGCGGCCGGCGGTCAGCGGTGAAGGGTGACGCGATAAAGGGATAGACTAGGATGAGGGCACACTTAGGTGGAGTGGGAGGTGAAGGTGAACGTGGAGAGGGAGACGGCAGGGCGAGGTCGACATGAAGATGGAAGGATCTGGATCACGAGTCGTTGAAAAGCTAGCGGCAAGGTTTCTTACGAAAAAGGTATCTTTCTAACTTCTGCAATCCTCGGTTTGGTATTTGGCGTGGGATGAAGAGTAGACAAGGTGAGAAGTGATGGCGAGAGTGGAAAAGGCAAAACAGATACATGCAGAGAAAGAGGGAAATGAGAAGAGAAGGAAGGTGGTCCGGCAAGATGTCCGAGACACGCAATATGGTATACAAAGTGAAAGGGAACGGAGAGATCGAGGCGGCGGAGTGGAAAGGCCACGTCGGAAGCCTAGCGCGTCAGAGACAAGGGCGGCGCGTCTAAACCCGCGAGGAACTACCGCGGGAGTAGTAATGCTGGCGCGGAGGCTGTGAGGTCGCATCGTGGGGCGGGGAGGCGAGGGGGGGAGGGGGGCTGCCGAGAAGGAACGAGGGTGCGGGAGCACGCCGGCTTAAATCGGAGGCCGCCTCCGCGAGAGAAAAACTTGGCGGAGGAAAATTAAACCTTCATTGTGAAAGGAATTTCTGGGCGCCCTCTCTTGCGTCTCGCTCCGCGCCCTCGCACCTGCATTGCGGCGCGCTTCCCTGCGTGCGCGTGCGCGCGCGGGGGGCCCCGACTTCCAAGACTCCCGCCTCCCGCCCCCGCCGGGGAGCTCCGCGGAGCTCATCGCCTCCCGCGCTAGACTTTCGCCGGCTGTATTTCCCTCGCGCGGCCGCGGCGAGTGTTATCTCCGACGGCGCCTATATTTTACTTATTCAAAGCATGCCGCGTCCCCCGAATCATTGTCGCAATTCCCGGTCCTTTGTCTTCTCACTTTTTTTTCTGGGGTTACCGTTTTGACTAGAAACCTAAAGCCGGAGTGAAAATGTTCGGAGTTATGCTTGCTGTAGACATAGAGATGTTCAGAGAGAGAAAACATCTTTAATAATTCAGAATATTGAGTCATTTGAAACGCGTTTAGTAAGTTTCAGAAATATCCCAAGTAAACATTGTCTTAATTTTTCTTATCAAGTGAAGTTTCTTTTATATTAATATTGTAACTCCAAAAATTTCCCACAATTACATTAATAAACGCCTCCAATCGATTATTTTTTTTTCACTACATCCACAGTATTAAACACAGTGTTAATTTTTTTTCTTTGCATCATATTGGCGCACGCAAGCCTCCTTCGCTAATATATTTTTTTTCCCCATTCCTAGCGCTTCTGCATTAATTCTGCACCGCCATCGCGCCACTGACCTCCGCTGCCGCGCTCCGTCAGCGCTGTCTGACATCGACAAACGCCGCGCGCCGCCACGCCGCCTCACTTCGCTCCAGCTCCGCGCTTTCCGGTTTGCCGCTGCCCTCCCTCCTTCCCGCTCGCCCCGCGCCCGCCACCGCCGCTTTGAATAAACGCAGCGGCGCGGGCCGCACGGCGAGGCCGCTGAATGTTTCATGGGCGCGAGAGTTAACCGAATCGCTCAGCGCTGTGCAACCGACCCGCTCCCCCCCCCCCGCCCCATCCCGCTGCGGCCTCTTGCGGACGCGGACACGCGCGCCCCCCGAGCACTCGCCCCGGCGCCACGCGCCGGCCTAGCTTCAATGTGAACCTCACGCCCGCGACGCGCCGGGCCGCTTCTCGCTTGCGCGGCGATGCTTCCACTGTCGCAACACGGCGTGGCACGGGCGGAAAGCGGAAACATCTTCCTCGTGAACGAGTTTCAACTACACCTGCCTGCCACGCGGGCTTCGTTTTTGCTGGTTTAGCTGTTTATTTCGAGTTATCATTGCAAAGTTCACTCTCTTTTGTCTTCCCGTATGGGCAGATCGTTTGACTATGGTCCTTATGTCGTAGCATGTGTCCTTACCCTGATAGGCTGGACAGCACAGTTTTAAAAATCAGTTACTGTTATTGAAGCCACGCTCTTGCAAAAAATGGCCATAGTTGGTATTCGCAACCGTTTCATCATCTTTTCGAATTCCGTATGTTGTCGACTAGCATACTTACTCACTATTGCTACAGACTTGCTGTAACGTTACTGAATACTTTGTTGCGCAGACATCCAATTCGCGCATTAGATTCCAGGCCTTCCGTATAGACGCACAACTCTAGTTCGTAATTGGGTTCGCGACCTGCCAGCACCACGCTTCTACACACTGCTCTAAATTCGCACCGGCTTCTCTCATTTCATAACCTCCAGGGCTTTCATTCAATCTTAATTGTTTGTGCAACATCTCATTACTCGAATCCTCGTCGTCTGAACGCGTACCGTTACCCCTCGTAGCGCACTCCACGCACCGCCGCCGCGCCCGGCGTGGGCCCGCGCTCGCCGCCGGAGCAGCAGAGCGCCGCGCGCGGCGCGGCCGCCGCTCACCCCGCAGCCCACAGCGCTGCAATATGCAGAGGCGCGCTCAATCGCGGCGCGGGCGGCGGCGCGGGGGGGATTTTCAGCGTGTTCTGCGGAAACGGCCGCCCGCTCTTTCTCGCCAGCCGGGCCCTCCCTACCACCTCCTCCTTCCCACGTCCGACGTTATTTGTGCGACGGGTTCACGGGATTACCAACCGAAACGACGGAACGCTGTTTTTTTTTTCCTCCGACCAGCTGCAAACGGAGGCAAAATAAGCCCTTTTGATTGGCGAACGACGGAGAGTAATATTCTGGCAATCGTTTTCCCGAAGTACAACAAGAGCACGCCCAAGTGAGAAAAAACAACAATCAACCACCAACTACAGCATGCGAACATAAATTACAGCAAACGGGGACACGGCGGTCGTTAAATAAACGCGTCCGGAAACGGCAACGCAGCGGTCCGCGCGCCGCGGCGGCGCCCCTCCGAACGCACCCCCCCGCACGAAGGGAGTGTTAATCGAATATCTGATTACACGAACTAACAGTTAAACATTTCATTTGGGGTGGATATATGTGAAATGATTCGAGGCATCCGACGGGGCGGGCCGGGCGCGTGAATCGACGCGGCAGTCTCATTCACTTGCACCTGCGCGCGATGACGCAAGCGGGGGCTGCAACTGCGCTGCGCAATCGGATTTTCGGCGACAGGGTTTAGCGGCCAGAGGAACGGGCTTTGGCGCGGTGTACGCAAGGGTCAGCTTAATGACGTAACCAATAAGGGGATTACGCAGTCCATGAGAGAGAACACCTAGAGCCGCTGTCATGCCTAAACTCATAAGGGTAAAAATAAGCGCTGATAAGAGAGACTCGAGTGCGGCGAAACCATGAATTGCGTGGAATAGGATTTTCCTTGACAAAAACAAAAAAAAATTAACTTAGTTTATATACGCAAACGTTACTTTCGAAGCAACTAGAATTACTCCGATCAGACCTCACTAGCAACGCTCGTTTATACCAGGAGAAAAGTTTGGGCACAAAAATAACCATATCCACTGTTTTTGCAAACTTCCCGACTGACGAACGAAATATGTACAGAATCCCAAAGGCATTTTAAGTATTTAAATAACTTAAGAACATTGGTAAAACAGCCATCAAGATTTAAATAAAAGCATCAGGCGCTGTCCTTCATGAAAAAATATTTTATTCATAAACTGCAAAGGGGAAAATAACAATTCGGTTCAACAAGTGAGGCCTTAGAATGTGAACGTTTCTTTTTGGATATATTTAAACTTAAGTTAGCTAGATAACAACATATTAAACAAGGTTTCCACGAATATTAAAGTCTCGTATAAAACGTTCATCATAAAAGTAAAATGTTTATTGAACAAAAATTGCATAATAACACTTTCTTTATCGGATAGATTTTCAGACCATTTCACATTCAAAATACCTCTCCAATAGTTTTTAAAAAATTTTTTTTGGCGCCCCCCCCGGGTTCAAGGTAAATCCCCCCCCAGGAATTGATGGACCATTTTCAGTCGCATTGTATTTAAAAAAAAATATCTGCTGACTACTATAAGAATTTTATTGTTGATATTGTATTCGTCGCGAAACAACTGTGTCAAGTCCATGCGTCATGATAACATGGAAACAATTATCACAAAAAGCGTACTCTCAGAAAGAAAAGTAGCTCAAATTGATAAGATCAAGAGACACGCGAAACTGAAGAAGAGCAACAAAGCCAGAGAGGAAACAGCGAGAAAATGACAGCGCAGACCGATGGAGTGGAGAGCGACGGTGGTCCAGCGCGCCTGCGGATGCGCACCAACAGCGCCGTTGCGTCCGCACTACCACCGGCCCCGCCCGCGGCCCCCGCAGCGCTGCGCCAACGCCCACGCCGCCCAAGCCAACCGCTTTCTCCACCGGCACCGGCTGCGCGCGCCCGCCGCCCACTTGCCAGTCGGTTGGCGCTCGCGGGCGCCGAGGCGACATCAGCAAAACAAAAGCGACAGCAGCCAGCAGCGGCAACAAAAGCGACAACTGCACGCAGTGGCAACAAAAGGCAACAGCAGCAGCAACAACAAAACCAACGGCAGCAATAGCAACAGCCAGCAAACCAACAGCAACAGCAGCAGCCGAAAAAAAGACGAAAAAAAAAGCACAGCAATCATAGAACGAAAAGCGAAGACGCAAAGGGCACAGAGGCAGCAAAAGCAACAGCAGCCGGAACAAAATGCTAATAGCGATAGCGCAAAACACAAAATAGCGAACAGCGCCAGCAGTAGAAAAAAGCACAGCACAGGCAGCAGTAACATGATGGCGGCAAGCACTGAAAGAAAGCGCAAGCGGTGGCTGCTATCACGGCGGCGGAATATGTGGCAGAAGCCCCGGCAACAAAGGATTGGCCATTCGTGATTTAATATGAATATTGGTGACTCTTTGAACAACTGATGAACAAAATGATTGGGTGTTAATATAGGGACATATGGATGTACCACGCGCACCTAAGCACAACACTGAAAACCCAAGCCTTAATATGTCAATTAGAAATTTTAACAAGAGAGACTTCTTTTTGAAACGGGGGGGGGGGTAGTTTTGTGACTCGAGTAGCTAAACAGAGACATCCTTAGAATGTGAAGTATTATGACATGTCAATGACTGGCGCGATGTTGAAGTATTCAAATTGCCACACAGGACGTTTTCGGCCTATTTAATATTAAGGTTAATTGGCTGTGATTTTTTTTTTCGCTTTTGAACAAAAATGAGGATTATTATTCTATTTTGTTAACCGCATCTCTTGGTCAAACACCAACGCTCATCGAGATTACCGAGCTGTGCACGCCCGCCGCATGTAAAACTTAAACATTATATTTCTGACATGTTACAACGTATAGAACATCGGTGTGAGCGGACGCTGTCATAATAACAGCGTTGCGTACGATTAGAATGTTAAACAACTCTCTGCAGTTATACATAGTACCACCGATACAGGATTAAATGAAAATGTTCCTTGTTGTAGAATACAAATACACAATACACTACATTCAAATTCAACTTAATTACCAAACTCGAGGATACCGGAAACAAAGAACATACGTGTCCAATTGTCTTCAGGAACCGACGTACGTTCTCAACTTGTCTTAGCCTAACGGGGTGAATAAAACGGCTGAGATAGGCAATTGTCACTTGCAATCAACACTCTTTCCATCTGGTAAACTGTCGTTGGCGAAGATGCAAGACAAAGAATGCTCTTGGGGTTATATTAGCAAAGACATTAGATCTCCACGAACGAGGCGGGAGTGGGAAGTGGAGCCGATTGTTCATTCCCTGCCTCTCCTTACGCTGGATGGCAAACAAGCGGCAGCTCACGTTAAGTAACACTGGACGTGGGAAGGAGACCGAAAATGCAGGAAGCTGTCAACCACAAATAGTGGGATGATCTAATGGCGTAAAGCAATAGCTGTTCCTGTAGACCGGTGAGGTCTTTAAATGCGAGATACATGCGGATAAGACTTTCAATTCATATTGTGGGTTGGTTCTGCCTATCACACATAAAAAATACCTACAAAATATACATTATAAATAATGTCTTAAGGTAAAATTACGAAGATTAATCTGAAAGCACACAAGCACGAAAACTAGTTTTATTATTCATGATTGCCAATGGGCATAACAAAGAAAACTCCTGAGCATAGACGAAAGTTCCAAATATTATAAATTGTACTGCTGATAATATGTGTTGGGGGGACAACACAAAAAAAAGGCACGAGGCCAGCACTACCTGGGCTGCTAGAGCAGCAAGGCCCTTTGCAACAAACCTCTAGGCTTCCTTCGTCGGGACAACGGTGCCACATAAATATAACGGAAATATGATTTATCAAAGAAAGCCATTTATGGTCACCTAATGCATTAGGACCCAATATCCACGAAGTGGCTTCCAATGAATCAACTAGTTCAACTGTTTTTTTAAATGCACCTTTTTATCATTCCTTCCAGTTACCCAAAGATAAGCAAACATACGTGTTCCAAACACAAATGTCGACAACTTCCGATACGGTTCTTTAACGACGTCGAGCGCCGTCTTCGGCAAGGCTTTCGCGCAGCGCGGCGCGGGCGCGCACGTGACGAGGCCAAACGCGGCGAGTGCAGTGTGAAGAGGCCCCGGGCGAGCAGCGAGCGCGACGGCGTAGCGATGTTCAGCGCAGCTCAGCGCGTCGGGTGACGCGCGAGCGCGCGACGGCGGCGTGTGAGCGCGCCCGGACGGCGGCGCCCCGCACGCAGGCCCTCGGGCGCGCGCGATCACGCCCCCGCGCCGCTCGCCCTGCCGGAAGCGCAGACGCGCGCCGCGCGGGCCGGCTGGGCGCTGAGGCTGGCGCCGGGAGAGAGGGCGGAGAAGAAAGCCGAAGAGCGGGGCGTGTCCCGATTGCATCCACGCCCTGGTACCAGCCTCGCCGCAAACCCCACCTGTCCGAATGCATCCCGCTTTCCCTCGTAGCTTCAGCTATATATATATATGTATACATATATAATTTCAATAGTTTAAACAATTTTCTTTGTACCTTTTATTCGGAGTGAAGTTACTCTTCAACTTTTGCTTGCTTTTAATGATTCCATACTATCGAATATTGTATTGTTTAGACATTATTTCAAATATTTCCGTATCCAAGCCTTTTACTCAAATATTGTGCCAATTTTGATTATCATTTGGCAATTAAAGTCAGTTCAAATGTATGGAAGTTGATATATTCTTAAGGATTAATTATGCAACAAATCGTTAAATTGTCTTCGCATGCACAATGGAGAATTATGTGCCAAGAATATAAAAAAAAGAAAATTCTGTTTCCATCTACTATACCGTACGTAAGTAGTAAGTATAAAATGGTAGTAACATGTCTGTATGGCGTGTATTCATCTTCTGAAGAAATGTCGCGCTGTTTGTGGAAAAGGAGTGTAGAAGCACGAAAGCCTTGGTAATCTGAAAAGACGTCGCTTCCCGCCCGGGCGCCTATAGCTGCACGCGCGGCTCCTCGCGCCTTCTCATCAAGTCTCCGCGCCGCGCCGCGTCGGCGGCGGGCGGGCGTGGGCGTCCTTTGCGCGCCGCCCTCTCATCGCATGCATATTTGAGGCGTTCTTTGCTAGCTAATAGACTTTTGCCGGCTGCTCGTCGCGCGGCAAGTGCGTGGCGCGGGGCGCATGGTAAGCAGGCGGCTGCCGCCGGCCGCGTTGAAACGCCGCGGCGCCGGCAACGCGCGCCGCCTTGCGCTGGCCCTACCATCGATCCCGCGGGCGGCGCGCGCGGCGCGGAGAGAGGAGAGGAGGAGGCGCGGGCGCGGCTGGCCGCAGGAGCGCGCAGCTGCCGCGTGGAGGTGGGGCAGGGCCGGTCCGCGGACGCAGCGCTTGCACGAACGCGAGAAGGATTGACGTTCTCACAAATGGGGGGTCTTTGTTTAAAATGTGGCGTATTTAAGCCTTCGCATAACCTTACCGCGGTGCAGATGGTTTTCGATGATCCAGTCAACGTGTTCTGTTCTGGATATTTTTTTTTATTTTTTTATATTTTTCTGTTCTTTGGTTCATCAAGAAAGAAGGACGTACCTTTAAGTCAGGATAAGCTTCACTCATGGCCCCTAAGGAAATTAGTGATAGGAGCATGTCACACTTACATCCTATTAATTTAACAAGATGACTAAATGAGACTTGATTATAAGATTAAAGTTGTACGTTAACAAACAATACTTAAAATTGTCTCGAAGAGTTATGATGTTTTTAGCCTATAACCTAAAATTTGGCATTTTTACCCCAGATTTCGATTGGATTGCGTACTAGAACCCCATCAAGTAATATAATGTATCTCTACAATCTATTTGTTTCTGAAATGAATTTAGGGAGGTGATTTAATTCTTCGGCGCATTGACCATCTGATATTATTGACTTTTAATGACAATGAGTTATTTATCAAATAACTATTATTTTCCCCCTTCATTTTTCCGTTAATTGCAAATTCTGTGCAAAATATCCATTTCTTTAATAATGCAAGATTGATTATTTCAGACATAAATGAGAAAGAGGAGCGTAATATTCGGATTCATTTTAAGAATAATTACGACTGTTTTCTGTGGGCTCAATCCAGCGCTCATCTCTTCTGGCGGGTTAGCGGCTGAAGACTTTGTACATCAAAGCGAGGGGCGGGCGACACAGCACAGGCCGTCAGTGCCCGGAGGCTGGGCGGGGGGCGGCGGGGGCGGCGACCTGCGCGGTGTTGGTCTCTTGGGAGCGTGCGTTTGCAGCCTGCGGTCAGTGGCGTCCAGCAACAGAATTAGAGGCCGGCGGGGCGGGGTAGGGCGAGGTGGGGCGTCCGGCCAACCGCCCGCGCTGCCCATTAGACGAATGGATCGCCCTGGGTGCTCAGTGAGCAGACGAGGTTTCAGGAGGCGGTGGCAGGTAGCCCGTTAATCCACGGAGGCCTTCGCTTTGTACCGAACGGCTTAGTGCGTGGGATCTCTTCAGACAGGACATCCTCTCTTGCGTTTAATTTTTAATTTCATCTCTATTCTGGAAAACTAGGAAAAGGAAAAAATGGCTTTCATGGAAATTTCGTAATGTGTCCATTCCTAGTATGTTGGAATAAAAAGGATATGCTACTACTCGTTTTGCTTTCTCTTGTTTCTGTTTATTTCATTTCTTTCTTTCTCACGGAACTTATAAAAGAAGAAATTCATCTACCATTAATTTTTCTTATTGCATATGGTCGTGTTTTTTAATATTAATTAGTGTTTTGTATTATAACTTCCTGCACAGGGGTGCCTAATTTAGGTACCATTTACGAACAATGAAAAATACAATATGAATATTGCAAGCATAAAAAATCACGTGCTGCTTTCATTAGATTATACATAGACGTATGATATTTTGCACAATTCTCGGCGGGTATTCAGTATACAATCGGTACGTTTCGAGTACTGAATATTTTTTGTTCATGATTGTCGTATGCAGGAATCGGTTAGATTTGAAAACTACCCAGGCATTGATGCCTCAAACCATCTCCAGCGTAAACCTCAACGCGCGTATAGCCGCACTATGTCGTGCGTGAGGGCAGGACGTAAACCGTTGGGACCGTCGCTGTTACTAATGCCGTTTTATGGCCACTGACTCCACAAGCGACACCGCAGCTCCCTACACCATGTCAGTGCTACATCGATGCCACTGCTGTCTTCACTTCTAGCACTGCTATCGCCTACTTTGCCACCTCTGACCCGTCGCAGTTGCATGAATTACCCATACCCAACGCCTCCGGCCTTTTCTGTCATCGCCACCACCACCGCCTCCCCTCCCTCCCTCTCACCCTCTGCCTCTGACTCCTCCTTCTCCTCCTACTTCTTTTTCTACTTCTTCTTCTCCTTATTGTTGTCCTTCTCCTTCTTCTCCTCCTCCGCCATCGCCACAGGCCCTGCGCGGCTCGCGCGGAGAAGTTACGGGTCCCGTGTCCGTGCGTAGGCGCTTTGCGGTTCAGTTTTCCTGGAGCGGAGCGCGGGCGGTGGCGACGGTGGGGGCGGCAGGTCCAGCAGCACGGCCACGGGAAGCGTTTTCACGCGCCCATCCGGCTGCACGCGCGTGGCCTCTCGCCGTCGCTCTGGACGCGTGCGTCGTGGAACAATTTGCGTAATCGGAATCTGGCCTCTGCTAGTCATTGGACAGTATTTCTGATGTGAGCAATGCGCAAGTCGATAAATGTCCTTCTAATTACAAATGATCGGATGAAACTATCTGGAGGCAGGATGAAAATTCATGAAAGAGATATTTTGCAGAGAAAACTAACCGCTTTCATCAATTCTCTGATCATAACTAGAACGAGCAAATGCTAGTAAAATGAAAATATCATAATGAAAGAAACGTCAGAACCACGAGTTAATTGTGACTAACTTTAGATTTCTTAGAAGTATAACCTTCTAAAGGTAACTTTTTGCAATGAAATAAGTTTTCGTTTTGTTGACAGATTATGTATTGTTCGAAGGATATCTATAAACACTACCTACCACTTACCACGCACTACACATCTGACCACTACACTACCACTACCACTACACTGACCACTACCTACCACTACACTACCACTACCACCACTACCACTTACACTACCACCACTACTCCTACCATAACCACTGAACACTTACCGACTACCTGACCACTACCACTACCAACACTACCCACGCACTAACCACTACCACCACTACCAGACCAGCTACCACCACTGACCCACTAACCCGACTACCACCACTACCACTAAACCACCACGTACAACACTACCACCACTCAACCATACCACGCACTACGCACACTACCGACTACGCACCACTACCACTACCACCACTACCTCACTATCACCATAACCACTACAAACAGTACCACTACACTACGACCACTAACCGACCACTATGCCACTACCACTCGTCACCACTACCACCACTACCACTACCACCACTTGTACCAACTAGCAACTACCACCAACTACCTACTACCATACCAGCTCGCACTACCCACCACCACCACTACCACCACTACCATCACGCACGCACTACTACTACCACCACTACACCAACCACCACGGCCGCCACCACCACCACCATCACACCATCAGCCACGCAATCACACCATCACGCACCATCAGCCACCATCACCACCAAACCACCACCAACACCTCCGCCTTCGACCTCTGGCCCCGAAATCGGGCGCAAGAGGTCACGCAAAGTAGAAATGAGAACCATTC
>BOPP01000014.1:8543702-8553703 GCA_017312745.1 Gryllus bimaculatus | reverse complement strand
CGGACGACTCGGCATCCGGCGTACCTCCTTATGTGCGCGGCGTCCTCCCTCTCGCCGCCTTTTCCTGCGACGTCGGAGGGGGCCGGGCGCAATTCGCGCAACCTGCTTTCTGAAGTTCAAGATGGTTCTTTCCGAAGATAGACATATGTAAATGTATTAAAGTGGTTCTTCAATATGACATTTCAAGAATAAATTAATGTCTTGAATGGGGTAACTAAATGAACTGTTACAAAAGCTAGGCAAAAAAACGGCGAAATAAAAATATTTGTAGTAGGAAAATCAGTTTTTCGATTTGAAGGTACATAATTTCAAATGAAGAGATGAAAGTAGACAGTGTGCTGAGGATCTTAACGTAATTAAGGGGCTTATTAAGAGGATGTAAACCATGTTTGATTCGTCATTGTGTGTAAACATTTCACCTTAAATTTCTGAGTGAAATGAGAATTAATATTAACTCGATAATTTCTTTGCATTCTCATTTTTGTGACGCCGTTTCAACTAAACCGCCATTTAGTATGACGGCATTTTCAGATGAGGTATGTCACCTCCGTTTTAGCTACTGCGTCCAAGGGTGATTCATCCGAAATAACGACCTCCTTGGTTGTGGGTGCGAGCGGCGCGGGGCGACGTCGGCCAGGTGGAGCGCGCAGCCGCGGGCGCGGAGTGCTCCTGGGAGCGGTCGCCGCGCTCCTCCGGAGGACGAGAGTCAGCGCGGCTGAGTCAGCGGCCGGGGGGCGTGGCCCAACCACCTCACACGCGCACGCGCACTCGCACCGGAAGCCGCTGCGCCGGAACTCGCCACTTGCGATGCACTTGCAGCGGTGCATGCAAGCTACCTACGTCCAATTATGTATGAGGCGGTGGTGCCTTGGTTGCGGCCCACGTGCTTGCTGGCCACCTCAGAGTTCCGGGACTCTCATTCGTTGCTACATTCGCAATTCCTTTTGACGCTTCAGTGACAAAAGAAGTTCGTGGCAGATTATATCCGCTTTTTCTTTCACCCTTGCTTCATTTCCCATTCTTGGCTGCTTCTGGTTCAATGCTTCCATCATTTTTGATATGAGACAACGTCAATGTTTAGAATCAAGAAACCGTGATGTATATAGAAATATAACTTTCATGGTGTGCATTATTTGGATTTTCTAATTGGATTCATTGGATTTCAATTGTGAAAATATCTTAATCATAATATCATGTTCGCTTTGATTTTGTGTACTTTTTTGGGTAAACATTTATTTACAATTACAATCAGATCATACATGTGAACAGGAAGTAATTTGGTTAACTTACATAAAGTTGAAATTTGTTGACTTTTATGAACTGCAACCAGAAGTAGTGAATAACGTTTTCTGAAGTTTTTCTTCCATTCGTGATAGTGTTCGTTAACACTGCCGCTTTTGGGCGAATGTACGAAACGTTAAAATAACTTTAAATAAAACAGGATTAACAAGTCGTTTTAACGCATGTGTTTCCATGCGCAAAATGTTTAAAAATGCGATGTAAAAACTTTTCCTCCCAATTTTCACGTGCCTCTTCCTTTATTCACGAGGCAGTATTAAAGTTTGAACTTCGTATTGAAACCGTTTGCAGCTTGAGGCCTGATCGAATTTAATCTTGGCGGACCTTCCCAATCTTCGGGGAGCAATGCTCGGCATGGCCGCCACGAGCCTGCTGTCTCCCGAATCGGCCCTTTGGCCCTCCCGGTGCAAATCGCCGGAAAGCTGCTTCGTGCACTGCCTACCTCCCCGGGCCAAACGGTGCGTCGCCCCCGAGGCGCAGGAGCCAATCGCCACTGCTCCTCGGCTGGCATGTCCACGGCATGTTCTCGCTATTGTCGTCGATTTTGGAAGGCGTTTCTTCTGTGCCTTCCTTGATTTCATGGGTTTATTTCGTCAGTTTTTTTCCAATACTTATGAACGACTGGTTTTCGGTATTTTCTTTGTTGCTTCGCTTCCTGCATTACATCCCGATTCTTCTTTATTCTTGGACTTACTTTCGCTCTTTCAAGAACTTCGATTTTATTCTCTCTATATTTGTCAGGTTGTCCCTCTTGTCTCTCGTTGTCCGGTCTTAAGCTTCCTATTCCGCCCGCCGTTTCGCCCCATGCTTCTCCCTTATTTCCCTCCGCTTCCGCTTGCCCCCGGCGCGGCGCCTCCCTCCTAGGGTGCGTTTTACACCTCCGCCCCCCTAGGCCACGCCGCCGCGTTCGGCTATATAATTGGATCGCGGCGGCTCCCATGGGACGTTTTACCGATGCGCCCCGGCGGCAGGGCGGCAGAGCTGTGCTGCTGCTGCTGGTAAGATGAGCGCCGGCGCCGGCTAATCGCGCTAGCTCTCGCCATCACCCCCGCAGTCGATCCCCGCCACGCCCGCCCCGGCCTCGTCCCTCCGTCGTCCCTGCTTTGCTCGCCCGCCGCTTCTTTCCCACGCTCTCGAGCCCCCTCCTCGCCCCGCCCCGCTCGCTCCCGCCCTCGTCCTGCCTCGTCGCCCGCCCTCGTCCCTGCCTTTGCCTGCGGTCCTCGCCCTTGCCTCGCCCTCTCCCCGCGCCCTTCTCGCTTCTCGCCCACGCTCGTCGACTCGCCCCCGCTTCGGCTCGCTCCAACTGCGTGTCCGCGCGCGCGCGCAGCCCTCTCCGTCGACGCCAGCGCGCCGCCCGAGGCGCTGAGGTCCCTGGCCGCTTCCCCCGCCGTCCCGGCGCCCGGCCGTGCCCGCTGCTTTGCGGGCTGGCAGCGAGGCTCTCCTTGTGATGGATGCCTGTACGACTCTGGAGTGTTCCTGTAACGCTTGTTTATCGAGTTCTACTTGCATTTTTGTATCGAATCTCCGGTTTTTAGGGAGGAGAATGCCGGAGAGTAGTGTAAGCATTGTTTGAATTCCTTTGATGATTATCTACTACATTGTATTGATAATTTTGTGTTAGTTGAGAAAATAATAGAAAAAAATTTTTGCCATTTAGAAGTTGCATCGATATCTATATATTTGATTTGATGAAAAATAATTTCGACGGCAGCAATGTGAATTTTTTTTTCTTCCTTTTTTTAAGGGTAAATGTATGTAGACATTTCGTTTCGATATATTCGACTGTTGTATAAAGCTCTTATTAGAGTAGTGTATATATAGTATCTTCCCTTAGAGCTTTCAGTGCCTCAACAGCCGTCGAACGGAAATGAGGGCTGCTAGGTTCGCGAGTTTGCCTGGGGGGAATTGGCTCGGTGGGCAGGTGACGTATAAAACTCATTGAGTTCCTCGGCGCCAGACGACTAAGCCGAATTCCAAAGTTTTGCACGGGAGCTTGCTAATCCAAAAGAACTGGGAATTATCCGGTTTTAGCTTTGTGAGGATCGCGGATTCATTTTGGTCCCTGCTGTAGACTTCGTTGCCATGAACGACTTGCTAGTCAGCGTCTCTGAGCTTAAGCAGGTTAAGTGGTTACATTTGCGAATGGTATCTTCTGGATAATACTCATTAAAACGCGTTTTTTGTCAGAAATGCTTCCTCTATGTGCTGTAATTAAAATAGTACAATCCAGACGTGTTTGTATTTGTAGAGCTCCTTCGCAAAAGGAAAACCGCGGTAAGCTGGTACAAAAAGAATCATGTAGCGCTGAAAAACTAATTTAGATTCTTTGGCGGGTTATTGTATGTTAGGTGTATGTAATCATTTCCCATGTCCACGTTGTAACATGATCGCATATTGGCACACTCCTATGAAAATATTGCTGAATGGTTACAAATGTAATTTTGTATTTTGATTTAGTATTGTGAAATATCAAAATCATGTATTTCATTTTTGAGCCTTGACATTCAGCCCCACATTCCGTAATGTAATCTTCAGAATCAATGGATCCCCCTATTTACAAGTATTAACGCTCCCATCCAAAATGGAAGCCTGTTGATGCCTTGGATCCTTCAAATGTCCCATGTCGGTTAGAGCTGGAGTTGAAACATTTGCCTTGGCTTCCCTTGTCGCCACCCGGGTCTTCCTCGCTGTCCCTCCCTTCTCGGGGGGGGAGGGGGGTGCGTGCGGAGGGCGCAGTGTCAACACAGCCGTCCGAATTTCCGTAGCGGCTACCGCTTCCCCGCGGGCTTTGACGTCGCGTGCGAGGCTTGGCGAAACCTGGGTGGCGGAGGGAAGCTGGTGGGGGCGGCGTGGAATGATTGGGGAATACGTGGTGTGGGGGAGGGAGAAGGCCTGTGGGGAGGAGGGTGGAAATGCATGTGTGGCCGGGCGTGATGCGTGGGTTTGAGGGGAGGGCGGGGCATGCGGTGTGGAGGAGGCAGGGGAAAGCTGTGGAGGGAGGGCCGGAATCATGTGCGGCGACGGAAGCGAGAAGAGCGTGTCGGGGAGGAAGCCCGGCGTGAGAAATGCGTGTGTAGAGGGCGGGAGGAGAAAGGCGCTGCGGGGCTGCGCCGCGGGGGAGGGGTGGCGTCGAGGACTGCCGGCAGCGGCTATCCTTTGAGGCCGCTCCTCCTCAAGCGGTCGAGTGCAGAATCTCGTCAAGGGGACTCGAGCGAGTGCGAGCAGGAGGCGGCGGTGGGCAGGACAGGAGGCGCGGGAGAGGCTGAGGCGAGAGGTATTTTGATGGGATCTGACCGCACGCTGAGATAGCGGGAACAGGCAAAACGAAATATGTTGTGAATGTAAGTTGACTCAAAAAGGGGACAAAACTACACGCGAGAGCTGCGTTCCCTTAGTTTTGACCCACTCTAGATGGTTTGGTGGCAAAATTAATGGCAGTAAAAGAAAAAAAGAAGACGGAGCGAAGAAAGCTGTGCGCTTTCTGTGATTTGAAATAAATTAATTTCATTCAAAAGTGACGTCGATTTCAATGCGGCCTTTCAAAAGGAACAATATTCGGGGACGTTAAGTTAAACTTATTGCACAGCGTGAAAAATCTTGCTAATAGTTCTTGCAGTGCGAGTCCCTTGGACGGAACCTGATGGAAGCGGGAGGAAGAACGTAGAGAACAGTTGCGACCGGAAGAGGAAGCGATTGCGGCGAGAGTTAACGGGGTCTACTTCGCAGATCTGCTGGACAAGAGTAGAGGAATGGTAGCCTGGCCGGAGCGGTTAGTCCGTAAGCGGCGGCAGCGCGGTGCGGGGGCTGAAAGAAGCAGACAGCTGAGCCGATGGCTGACGCCGGCGCCTCGAACGGATATTTCATTGATGTCCCCGGGCGGCGGCGGCGCTCCTCGCTGTAATTACGCGGGGGCCTCAATCAGTGCGGGCGGCGCGCGCAAACAGCGCGAGGGTGAAGCCCGGCGAGGGGGGGGGGGAGGCGACACAGCGCTCGGACAAACACAGCGCGCACGGCACACGCGCGCCGGAAGCACGCGTCACGTCCGGCGCAGGTCACCACCGCCCCGCGGCACGTGGACGCCCGCGCCCGCCTCCCAGGACGTTGACAGACGGCGGCCGCTTTGAAATGGGGCTCCTTCCAAGATAAACGCGAACGGGCTCCTCGGATGAGACGCCTCGTTTTCATCTGAAACTTGTTTGGTCGGGTTGTTATAAACGATGTACGCGTAGTGGCGTGATGAGTTTGTGTTGATTGCGATATGCGTGGCATGCTTGGATGTGATTTTACACCACGCAAACAAAAATTCATTTATTTATAGTTTCTTTATATATGTTAAAATGTCTAGCGTCTTCAATATCGACTTTACCTGCAAAAAGTTTTCGAATTGGCCTATGATGGAATGCAGGAGATTTGGCACTATCTATGTTTTTCAGGTTGGTTGCACAGGATTATATCATATTTTGATTTTTACCAAATGCCAGCAATTAATGTCCGAAAATATCATTGCCAAGAATCTTTCACGAAATAATTCCATTTAAATATCTCTGTTTTAAGAATTAGGAACGTGAATCATGCTGGCCATACATTTCTTAGAAAGCATTCGTATACCATCCTGCTTTGTAAGCGACTGGGCTTCCGTTCAAACATAGGAAAATAACTTCTCTCCTTACGGCGACAGGCCCCAACCTTGAGCATCCCATATGCATTCGGGCTGGGGGGGGGTCTGTAACCGGGCGAGCGCGAGTGGGATTGCAAAGCGGCCTGGCCCAGCGCCCTTAGCCTGCACCCGCGCACGCGCGCTGCTTCAAACGGAGGTCGCCGGGCTGCCGGCTGGCTGCGCTCCGCGCGGCCTCTTATCTCACCATCTCCATTTCATCCATTTATACATCATCGCCCACCCCCGCCGCCTGCGATTATCGCTACGCCTCGCCTCGCACTTTCCCATTCCCCCGCCCCGTCCCCCTCGCCTCTTCCCGCCCCGTCCGCCCCGTCTCTTCCCGTCTCTTCCCGCCCCGTCCGCCCCGTCCCGCCCCGTCCCGCCCCGTCCCCTCCCCGTTCACCCCGGCCCGCTCCACGTCTCGTCTCTTCCTCACCTCGGCCCCGCCCCGTCTCGCCCGGCGCTCTTCCCGGCCCCGTTCCGCTCCGGTTCACCCGGCCCGCCCTCGCACTTCCCGTCCCCGCCCGTCTCGTCTCTTCTCCGCCCTCCTCGCCTGCGTCCCGCCCCGTTCCCACCCGGCCGGCCCTCGCCCTGTCCCCGCCCCGCTCCGCCCTGTCCCGCCCCCTCTGTCCGCGCCCGCCCCGTCTTCTCTTCCCGCCCATTCCGCCCTGTCATTCGTCCACCCCCACCCTGTTCCCGCCCGCCCCTCCCACCCTCTTTCTATTGCCGCCCGTCCACACCACACGCGCGCTAGGCCGCCTGCCGCCGTCGACGTCGCCGTTGGGCCAATTAACGTGCAAATCCCCCGCACGCGCTCGAGGCCCCGCGCCTCTTTGTCGCGAGCGCGGCGGGCCGGCCGGCGTGCTCGTGGAAGAGAGGGGCCATGCAACCAGGAGTTTGTGGTGGGGGTGGCTAGACGAGGTAATTTTGGAGCTACGGATAGATGGGTGTCAGGAAGGAGATGATGGTGGGAGATTTCTCTTCTTCACTGGCACAGCATGCAGCACCCACCAACGCTCGTATCTGGAGTACTGAATTATGAATAAGTGTTTAGCATGTTATTCCCTAGTGTGTCTTAGGAAATACAGACAAAGAGAAAACAATATATATATATTTTAAAGCTAAGGATTTATGAAAGTTACTATTTTTGCCTATTATTCAAAATCTTACCTTTTCGCGAGTATTTTATTATTTAGTAACGCAATAAAATATTTTCCACAATTATCTAATTGCTACAAATATGCCTTAAGATTTAGATTCGCTTTTTGACAATATAGGTGCTGAGAAAAATTAAAGTGAAAATTACAACTTTACAATATTGTTCACGAAATTCGCGTAAAGACTTTTTTCCTACGACGTGGTAAAATGATATGCGTTGCCTTTTTTCCCTACGATTTTTCCGCGGCGCCCCGTCAGCGACGTCTGAAGCCGCAAAGGCGCAGGTCGTCAGGCCCACTACGAGCGCCGCGTGTGCGGAGGCTCCGAGCCCCGGAAGGGCCCTCGTGCCTCTGGAAGGGCGGAGGACGCGAGGACGGGCCGCGCCCCCCTAATTTGCAAGCGCGGAGGGCGATTTGTCCTTGCTTACGCGTTCGGTGAAGTGAAGTGGCAAATATTTCGTTCCCGGAAAGTTTAATTTTCATTACGAACTGTCGCCTCGGTTGAATCTACGGCGTTCGCTGAACAAGGGACGCATCGAGTCCTCATGGATTCGTATATAAAATGCGAGAATATCATTTGAATTATGTTTAAATGACTGTTAACGTTGTGCACTTGGAGCGCGCGAATGTTGCCGTTTGTGACGGAACGTTTTGGAATAATATCTTGTTACAATTAACATCAAAATGCACATTTTTCTAAATTTCATGTTATGTTCAATATTAAGAAGACGGTAGGTTTTGGACCTGGCAGGGATACTTATCTCCATACTATACTCTGCTGCCCGTCGCATATGTAACTTGCAGACACAGATGTCGCGTATTTTCTCCTTTCACCGTTATTTTTTTTATGTTTGTTGAGGAGAAACAAACAGAAGCTAGGCAGAGAATGAAAGAGGATATTCAGATTTCGAGAGAGGCACGCGCGGAGAACATTTGTAACGCTTGGTTTGTAAAAGTGCCTGGAATAATGTTGTGGCGGTTTGTTTAGGGAGTGGCAGCTCACATGCACGCCGCGGCTAATTATGTTTAAATTGTTTCATTTCCTCTGCGTTAGGAGAGCTTTTAAACACATCTCATTTCGACGCCGTGATCGTTTTCATCTCGCTTTATTCATCCAATAATTTCCTTTCCTTACATGCATTTTCCGTGCA
Source organism: Gryllus bimaculatus (assembly GCA_017312745.1). NCBI lineage: Eukaryota > Metazoa > Arthropoda > Insecta > Orthoptera > Gryllidae > Gryllus > Gryllus bimaculatus. The sequence goes on along the minus strand of BOPP01000014.1, from coordinate 8,545,439 downwards.
TCTGAAAGCAAGATGTCTAATAAGTAGATGGTTGAAAATTATAAATTATTTTGTTTAATTATTCGGATTTTAACAATCTATGTTCTTCGCCATTCTTATAAAATTATGGACGTATACTTTGTCAGTCATTGTAAAATAGCCATTGTTTATTAGTAGTCAATTATAAGCAAAGGTGACTTATGTCCTTTCGATCAGTAGTAAGCATTCTTTTTTACGGAAGAATGTTAATTTTCTTTTACAACGTTGGGACATCGTATTACTCCCCAATTAGTTTAGTGGATCTCCCCATTCTCTCCCTGCATCGTACTCTCCTTCCCGTTCAGTCGCATCTTCGCGTCCCGGCGGCGGGCCAGCGCGGCACTTGCGAAAGTAGGACGACGCAGCGCGTCATTTGTTTTAGCCCCCGTTAATTACCGCCGGCACCTTTAATTCGCGCGAACGGCGGCGACGGAAAGCGAGCGAGCGAGCAAAACGGTGTGCGCGGAGACGAGGCGGAGACGGGATTCTCGCTGCGGATTTAATATCCGCTTTGTCCCCCGCGTCAACCTATCGAACAAATCGATGCGCCGCCGCCAGCGGCCCATTTGTGCGCCGTGATCCGCGCGGCAGGCAGCCGAGGGACCCCCCTCCCCCTCCCCCTCCCCTCCCCAACCCCTCACATCCCTCGGACCACGCGTTGGCCACGTCGTGTGCCCCCGCGCGAAATGTCGCTGACGAGCCACAGTTGCGGGCTGATTGGGAAGGACGGGTTATGGAATATAAAGGAATTGATGTTGTCTAGAGTAGTTATGAATTTGTCAAGGGATTATGCGTTTTGTTTATCTTTTTTTCTTTCCTCCCGAATAGTTATGCTTCGTTTTTTATTAGGCATTGGCCAGAAATGGTTTGCTTTTTTACAGAAATGAATGAGTCCTTTGCTGGCCTTCAAATGACGTTGGAGCGACTAGTGAGGATTATCCGTTACATTAAGGTGAAAATAAAGACAATGTGATTGTAAAGATAGTGCATGAATGGAAATGCATACGCTGGGGAAATGTTGAAGAGTTCAAGGATTGAAGTTTTGGAGAAAACGACAATAAAAATTGGCCAACGTATTAGAATGAGTAGTAGAATAAAAACCGAAAACTTAGTAATAATCAAAATATTTGTAATATGAGAATATGTAAAGTGAGAAATAAAACGTGGGGAATTGAGAATCTATGAATGTAGGAAAGAACGAAATGGGAATTAGCCTTTTCGATTATGAAACTGAGTAGTTGTAGAGAACAGAGTAAAGAGTGAGAAGAACACTACAATGAAGCGATGCCAGTGATTCTGGAGATGGACGTCGATAGCTGGATCTGGGACAATTAGGTAACGTCCCGTTGCTTGTGTTCGGTTTGTGTTTGCCACGTTGACGTTTCGCCCACCTGCATAATCGGTTGGTGTTCCTGTGGGCTCTGCCGACGATTGGTCAGCAATCGCAAAATCGCCGATGCATTAAGCCGCGAGTAATAACCAGCTCGCTTCTTCCATCGACCGCGTGTCGAGCGCATGTGAGCGGACTGGGAGCCGCCACTGCGTTGTCAACGCAATTTCATATCGCTGACCTTTGTATTTCAGGGCGGCGCGTTAATTGCACGGGTAGTTCGAGTGGACGTCATGTGCCAGCTGGTTCCTCGAGCTGAATAGACTGTATCCGACATACAATTCGTTCCAGAAGTGGCGAAAACGCAGCGTAATTTTGTGGAAATTGGG
>BOPP01000014.1:8530136-8543677 GCA_017312745.1 Gryllus bimaculatus | reverse complement strand
GGCAGCGTAATCCGGCGTTTTCACCAAAACAGCGGCCCCGCTTTGAATGCCTTCGCCCGCTGCGGGCTTCGAGGGAACGAGGAACAGGGCAAAAATTAACATAACGTCTAACTCGCGTGTCCGACAGTCTCCTAAAGGTGGACACCTGCTGGTGCCAAGAGCAGGCCCATTTCCACAAAATTAGCTGCGTTCTCGCCACTTCTGGGAACGAATTGTCATGTCGGATACAGTCTATTCGGCTTGAGGAACAGCTGGCACATGACGTCCCACTCGAACTACCCGTTAATATTAACGCGCCCGCCCTGAAATATCAAGGTCATCGTATAAAATTGCGTTGAACAACGCAGTGGCGGCTCCCAGTCCGCTCACATGCGCTCGACCGTCCGGTCGAGGAAGAACGCGAGCCCTGGTTATTACTTCTCGCGGTTAATGCATGGGCGATTTTTGCGATTGCTTGACCAACTCGTCGCAGAGCCCAACCGGAACACCACCATTATGTAGGTGGGCGAAACGTCAACGTGGCAAACAACAAACCGAACCAAGCCAACGGGAGTTACCTAATTGTCCCGGAGAATCCAGCTATCGACGATCCATCTCCAGATCACTGCATCGTTCCATTGTAGTGTTCTTCCTCACTCTTTACTCTGGTTTTCTCTACAACTACTCAGTTTCATAATCGAAACGCTAATTCCATTTCGTTTTATCTTACATTCATAGATTCTCAATTTCCCAGTTTTAATTTTTCACTTTTACATATTATCATATTACAAATATTTTGATTATTACTAGGGAAGTTTTCGGGTTTTTTTCACTACTCATTCTAATACGTAGGCAATTTTTATTGTCGTTTTCTCCAAAAACTTCAATCCTTGAACTCTTCAACATTTCCCAGCGTATGCATTCCCATTACGGCACTATTTTACAATCCACAATGGTCTTTATTTTTACCTTAATGTAACGGATAATTCTCACTAGTCGCTCCAACGTCATTTGAAGCCAGCAAAGGACTCATTCATTTCGTAAAAAGGAAATCCATTTCTGGCCCATGCTAATAAAAAACGAGGCCATAACTATCGGGGGGAAAGAAAAAAAGATAACAAACGCATAATCCTTGACAAAATTCTACTACTCTAGACAACATCAATTCCTTTATATTCCATAACCCGTCCTTCCCAATCAGCCCGCAACTGTGGCTCGTCAGCGACATTTCGCGCGGGGGCACACGACGTGGCCAACGCGTGGTCCGAGGGATGTGAGGGGTTGGGGAGGGGAGGGGGAGGGGGAGGGGGGTCCCTCGGCTGCCTGCCGCGCGGATCACGGCGCACAAATGGGCCGCTGGCGGCGGCGCATCGATTTGTTCGATAGGTTGACGCGGGGGACAAAGCGGATATTAAATCCGCAGCGAGAATCCCGTCTCCGCCTCGTCTCCGCGCACACCGTTTTGCTCGCTCGCTCGCTTTCCGTCGCCGCCGTTCGCGCGAATTAAAGGTGCCGGCGGTAATTAACGGGGGCTAAAACAAATGACGCGCTGCGTCGTCCTACTTTCGCAAGTGCCGCGCTGGCCCGCCGCCGGGACGCGAAGATGCGACTGAACGGGAAGGAGAGTACGATGCAGGGAGAGAATGGGGAGATCCACTAAACTAATTGGGGAGTAATACGATGTCCCAACGTTGTAAAAGAAAATTAACATTCTTCCGTAAAAAAGAATGCTTACTACTGATCGAAAGGACATAAGTCACCTTTGCTTATAATTGACTACTAATAAACAATGGCTATTTTACAATGACTGACAAAGTATACGTCCATAATTTTATAAGAATGGCGAAGAACATAGATTGTTAAAATCCGAATAATTAAACAAAATAATTTATAATTTTCAACCATCTACTTATTAGACATCTTGCTTTCAGATGCACGGAAAATGCATGTAAGGAAAGGAAATTATTGGATGAATAAAGCGAGATGAAAACGATCACGGCGTCGAAATGAGATGTGTTTAAAAGCTCTCCTAACGCAGAGGAAATGAAACAATTTAAACATAATTAGCCGCGGCGTGCATGTGAGCTGCCACTCCCTAAACAAACCGCCACAACATTATTCCAGGCACTTTTACAAACCAAGCGTTACAAATGTTCTCCGCGCGTGCCTCTCTCGAAATCTGAATATCCTCTTTCATTCTCTGCCTAGCTTCTGTTTGTTTCTCCTCAACAAACATAAAAAAAATAACGGTGAAAGGAGAAAATACGCGACATCTGTGTCTGCAAGTTACATATGCGACGGGCAGCAGAGTATAGTATGGAGATAAGTATCCCTGCCAGGTCCAAAACCTACCGTCTTCTTAATATTGAACATAACATGAAATTTAGAAAAATGTGCATTTTGATGTTAATTGTAACAAGATATTATTCCAAAACGTTCCGTCACAAACGGCAACATTCGCGCGCTCCAAGTGCACAACGTTAACAGTCATTTAAACATAATTCAAATGATATTCTCGCATTTTATATACGAATCCATGAGGACTCGATGCGTCCCTTGTTCAGCGAACGCCGTAGATTCAACCGAGGCGACAGTTCGTAATGAAAATTAAACTTTCCGGGAACGAAATATTTGCCACTTCACTTCACCGAACGCGTAAGCAAGGACAAATCGCCCTCCGCGCTTGCAAATTAGGGGGGCGCGGCCCGTCCTCGCGTCCTCCGCCCTTCCAGAGGCACGAGGGCCCTTCCGGGGCTCGGAGCCTCCGCACACGCGGCGCTCGTAGTGGGCCTGACGACCTGCGCCTTTGCGGCTTCAGACGTCGCTGACGGGGCGCCGCGGAAAAATCGTAGGGAAAAAAGGCAACGCATATCATTTTACCACGTCGTAGGAAAAAAGTCTTTACGCGAATTTCGTGAACAATATTGTAAAGTTGTAATTTTCACTTTAATTTTTCTCAGCACCTATATTGTCAAAAAGCGAATCTAAATCTTAAGGCATATTTGTAGCAATTAGATAATTGTGGAAAATATTTTATTGCGTTACTAAATAATAAAATACTCGCGAAAAGGTAAGATTTTGAATAATAGGCAAAAATAGTAACTTTCATAAATCCTTAGCTTTAAAATATATATATATTGTTTTCTCTTTGTCTGTATTTCCTAAGACACACTAGGGAATAACATGCTAAACACTTATTCATAATTCAGTACTCCAGATACGAGCGTTGGTGGGTGCTGCATGCTGTGCCAGTGAAGAAGAGAAATCTCCCACCATCATCTCCTTCCTGACACCCATCTATCCGTAGCTCCAAAATTACCTCGTCTAGCCACCCCCACCACAAACTCCTGGTTGCATGGCCCCTCTCTTCCACGAGCACGCCGGCCGGCCCGCCGCGCTCGCGACAAAGAGGCGCGGGGCCTCGAGCGCGTGCGGGGGATTTGCACGTTAATTGGCCCAACGGCGACGTCGACGGCGGCAGGCGGCCTAGCGCGCGTGTGGTGTGGACGGGCGGCAATAGAAAGAGGGTGGGAGGGGCGGGCGGGAACAGGGTGGGGGTGGACGAATGACAGGGCGGAATGGGCGGGAAGAGAAGACGGGGCGGGCGCGGACAGAGGGGGCGGGACAGGGCGGAGCGGGGCGGGGACAGGGCGAGGGCCGGCCGGGTGGGAACGGGGCGGGACGCAGGCGAGGAGGGCGGAGAAGAGACGAGACGGGCGGGGACGGGAAGTGCGAGGGCGGGCCGGGTGAACCGGAGCGGAACGGGGCCGGGAAGAGCGCCGGGCGAGACGGGGCGGGGCCGAGGTGAGGAAGAGACGAGACGTGGAGCGGGCCGGGGTGAACGGGGAGGGGACGGGGCGGGACGGGGCGGGACGGGGCGGACGGGGCGGGAAGAGACGGGAAGAGACGGGGCGGACGGGGCGGGAAGAGGCGAGGGGGACGGGGCGGGGGAATGGGAAAGTGCGAGGCGAGGCGTAGCGATAATCGCAGGCGGCGGGGGTGGGCGATGATGTATAAATGGATGAAATGGAGATGGTGAGATAAGAGGCCGCGCGGAGCGCAGCCAGCCGGCAGCCCGGCGACCTCCGTTTGAAGCAGCGCGCGTGCGCGGGTGCAGGCTAAGGGCGCTGGGCCAGGCCGCTTTGCAATCCCACTCGCGCTCGCCCGGTTACAGACCCCCCCCCAGCCCGAATGCATATGGGATGCTCAAGGTTGGGGCCTGTCGCCGTAAGGAGAGAAGTTATTTTCCTATGTTTGAACGGAAGCCCAGTCGCTTACAAAGCAGGATGGTATACGAATGCTTTCTAAGAAATGTATGGCCAGCATGATTCACGTTCCTAATTCTTAAAACAGAGATATTTAAATGGAATTATTTCGTGAAAGATTCTTGGCAATGATATTTTCGGACATTAATTGCTGGCATTTGGTAAAAATCAAAATATGATATAATCCTGTGCAACCAACCTGAAAAACATAGATAGTGCCAAATCTCCTGCATTCCATCATAGGCCAATTCGAAAACTTTTTGCAGGTAAAGTCGATATTGAAGACGCTAGACATTTTAACATATATAAAGAAACTATAAATAAATGAATTTTTGTTTGCGTGGTGTAAAATCACATCCAAGCATGCCACGCATATCGCAATCAACACAAACTCATCACGCCACTACGCGTACATCGTTTATAACAACCCGACCAAACAAGTTTCAGATGAAAACGAGGCGTCTCATCCGAGGAGCCCGTTCGCGTTTATCTTGGAAGGAGCCCCATTTCAAAGCGGCCGCCGTCTGTCAACGTCCTGGGAGGCGGGCGCGGGCGTCCACGTGCCGCGGGGCGGTGGTGACCTGCGCCGGACGTGACGCGTGCTTCCGGCGCGCGTGTGCCGTGCGCGCTGTGTTTGTCCGAGCGCTGTGTCGCCTCCCCCCCCCCCTCGCCGGGCTTCACCCTCGCGCTGTTTGCGCGCGCCGCCCGCACTGATTGAGGCCCCCGCGTAATTACAGCGAGGAGCGCCGCCGCCGCCCGGGGACATCAATGAAATATCCGTTCGAGGCGCCGGCGTCAGCCATCGGCTCAGCTGTCTGCTTCTTTCAGCCCCCGCACCGCGCTGCCGCCGCTTACGGACTAACCGCTCCGGCCAGGCTACCATTCCTCTACTCTTGTCCAGCAGATCTGCGAAGTAGACCCCGTTAACTCTCGCCGCAATCGCTTCCTCTTCCGGTCGCAACTGTTCTCTACGTTCTTCCTCCCGCTTCCATCAGGTTCCGTCCAAGGGACTCGCACTGCAAGAACTATTAGCAAGATTTTTCACGCTGTGCAATAAGTTTAACTTAACGTCCCCGAATATTGTTCCTTTTGAAAGGCCGCATTGAAATCGACGTCACTGAATGAAAATTTATTTCAAATCACAGAAGCGCACAGCTTTCTTCGCTCCGTCTTCTTTTTTTCATTTTACTGCCATTAATTTTGCACCCAAACCATCTAAGAGTGGGTCAAAAACTAAGGGAACTGCCAGCTCTTCTTCGTGTAGTTTTCCTTCTTGAGTCAACTACATCACAACATATTTCGTTTTGCCTGTTTCCCGCTCATCTCAGCGTGCGGTCAGATCCCATCAAAATACCTCTCGGCTCAGCCTCTCGCCCCGCCTCCTGCCGCCACCCCCTGCCTCCTGCTCGCACTCGCTCGAGTCCCCTTGACGAGATTCTGCACTCGACCGCTTGAGGAGGAGCGGCCTCAAAGGATTAGCCGCTGCGGCAGTCCTCGACGCCACCCTCCCCCGCGGCGCAGCCCCCCCGCAGCGCCTTTTCTCCCCCGCCCCTCTACACACGGATTCCACGCCGGGTTCCTCCCGACACGTCTCTTCTCGCAGGCCTTTCCCGCTCCGCCCCGTCACACCAAGCATTTCCCCGCCTCTCCTCCCACACCACGCATTCCCCGCCCCGCGCCAACCCAGGTTTCTGCAAGCCTCGCACGCGACGCAAAGCCCGCGGAAGCGGTAGCCGCTACGGAAATTCGGACGCTGTGTTGACACTGCCGCCTCCGCACGCACCCCCCCCCCGGAAGGGAGGGACAGCGGGAAGACCCGGGGGCGACAAGGGAAGCCAAGGCAAATGTTTCACTCCAGCTCTAACGGACATGGACATTTTGAAGGATCCAAGGCATCAACAGCTTCCATTTTGGATCGGGGAGGACGTTAATACTTGTAAATAGGGGATCCAATTGATTCTGAAGATTACATTACGAATCGTGGGGCTGAATGTAAGGCTCAAAATGAAATACATGATTTGATATTTCCACATACTGAAATAAAATACAAAATACATTTGTAACCATTCAGCAATTATTTTGCATGGAGTGTGCCAATATGCGATCATGTTAACAACGTGGACATGGGAAATATTACATACACCCTAACATAAATAACCCCTCAAAAGAATCTAATTAGTTTTTCAGCGCTACATATTCTTTTTGCCGCACCGCGGTTTTCTTTTGCGAAGGAGCTTCTCAAATACAAACACGTCTGGATTTCTATTTTAATTACAGCACATAGAGGAAGCATTTCTACAAAAAACGCGTTTTAATGAGTATTATCCCAGAAGATACCATTCCGCAAATGTAACACTTTAACTGCTTTAGCTTCAGAGACGCTGACTAGCAAGTCGTTCATGGCAACGAAGTCTACAGCAGGGAACGCAAAATGAATGCCGCGATCCTCACAAGCTAAAACCGGATAATTCCCAGTTCTTTTGGATTAGCAGCTCCGTGCAAAAACTTTTGGGAATTCGGCTTAAAGTTCGTCTGCGCGAAGAACTCAATGAGTTTTATACGGACCTTCCACGAGCCAATTTCCCCCCCCCCCCCCAGGCAACTCGCGAACCTATGCAGCCCTCATTTCCGTTCGACGTGTTGAGGCACTGAAAGCCTTAAGGGAAGATCTATATATACACTACTCTAATAAGAGCTTATACAACAGTCGAAATATCGAAACTGAATGTCTGCATACATTTTACCCTTAAAAAAGGAAGAAAAAAAAATTCAACATGCATGCCTAAATTATTTTTTTCAATCAACAATATAGTATCATGAACTTCTAAATTGGCAAAATATTCTTTACTATTATTTTCTCACTAACACAATTATCAATACAATGTAGTAGATAATCATCAAAGGAATTGCAACAATGCTTACACTACTCTCCGGCATTCTCCTCCTAAAAACCGGAGATTCGATAATAAATGCCAGGTAGACTCGTAAACAAGCGGTACAGGAACACTTCCAGACGTCGTACAGGCATCCATCACAAGGAGAGCTCGTGCCAGCCGCAAGCAGCGGGCACGGCCGGGCGCCGGGCCGGCGGGGGAGCGGCCAGGGACTCAGCGCCTCGGGCGGCGCGCTGGCGCCGCGCGTAGAGGGCTCGCGCGCGGCGGACACGCAGTGGAGCGAGCCGAAGCGGGGGCGGAGTCGACGAGCGTGGGCGAGAAAGCGAGAAGGGGCGGGGAGAGGGCGGGCCAAGGGCGAGGACGCAGGCAAAGGCAGGGACGAGGGCGGGGACGAGGCCAGGGACGAGGGGGGGCGAGGGCGGGGCGGGGGCGAGGAGGGGGTCGAGAGCGTGGGATAAAGAAGCGGGGCGCGGCAAAGGCAGGGACGACGGAGGGGACGAGGCCGGGGGCGGGGGCGTGGCGGGGGTCGACTGCGGGGTGAATGGCGAGAGCTAGCGCGATTAGCCGGCGCGCGGCTCATCTTCAGGCAGGCAGCCAGCACAGCCTCTGCCGCCCTGCCGCCGGGGCGCATCGGTAAAACGTCCCATGGGACGCCGCCCGCGATCCCAATTATATAGCCGAACGGGCGGCGTGGCCGTAGGGGGGCGGAGGTGTAAAACGCACCCAGGAGGGAGGGCCGCGCCGGGGGCAAGCGGAAGCGGAGGGAAATAAGGGAGAAAGCATGGGGCGAAACGGCGGGCGGAATAGGAAGCTTAAGACCGGACAACGAGAACGACAAGAGGGACAACCTGAAATATAAAGAGAGATAAAATCGAAGTCTTGAAAGAAGCGAAAAGTAAGTCAAGAATAAGAAGAATCGGATGTAATCAGGTTAAGCGAAGCAAACAAAGAAAATACGCGAAAACCAGTCGTTCATAATATTGGAAAAACACTGACGAAATAAACCAACGAAATCAAGGAGGCGCAGAGGGAAGAAACGACCTTCCAAAATCGGCAACAATAGCGAGACCATGCGTGGAATGCCAGGAGGAGGCAGTGGGATTGGCTTCCTGCGCTCGGGGGCGAGCAAACCGTTTGGCCGGGGAGGTACGCAAGTGCACGAAGCAGCTTTCCGGCGATTTGCACGGGAGGCCAAAGGGTGCCGATTCGGGAGACAGCAAGGCTCGTGGCGGCCATATGCGCCGAAGATTGCTCCCAAAGATTGGGAAGGTTCCGCCAAGATTAATTCGATCACGCTCAAGCTGCAAACGGTTTTCAATACGAAGTTCAAACTTTAATACTGGCTCGTGGAAATAAAGGAGAGGAACGTGAAAATTGGGAGGAAAAGTTTTTAATCGATTTTTAAACATTTTGCGCATGGAAACAACATGCATTAAACGACTTGTTATCCTGTTTTATTTAAAGTTATTTTAACGTTTCGTACATTCGCGCCAAAAGCGGCAATGTTACGAACATATCACGAAAAGTGGAGAAAAACTTCAGAAAACGTTATTTCCTACTTCTGGTTGCCAGTTCATGAAAAGTAACAAATTTCAACTTTATGTAAGCTACCCCATTACTTCTGTTCACATGTATGATCTGATTGTAATTGTAAATTAAATGTTTACCCCAAAAAAGTACACAAAATGAAAGCGAAACATGATTTTATATTAAGATATTTTTCACATTGAAAATCCATGAATCAATTAGAAAATCAAATAATGCACACCATGAACAGTTTATTTCTATATACATCACGGTTTCTGATTCTAAACATTGACGTTGTCTCAATATCAAATTGATGGAAGCTTGACGCAGAAGCACGCAAGAATGGGAAATGAAGCAAGGGTGAAAGAAAAAGCGATAATAATCTGCACGACTTCTTTTGTCACTGAAAGGCGTCCAAAAGAATTGCGAATGTAGCAACGAATGAGAGTCCCGGACTCTGAGGTGGCCAGCAAGCAGCGTGGGCCGCAACCAAGGACCACCGCCTCATACATAATTGAGCGTAGGTAAGTTGCTGCCCGCTTTGCCAAGTGCATCGCAAGTGGCGAGTTTCGGCGCAGCGCTTCCGGTGGCGGATGCGGCGTGCGCGTGTGAGGTTTTGGTTGGGCCACGCCCCCCCCCCCCCGGCCGCTGACTCAGCCGGCTGGACTCTCGTCCTCCGGAGGAAGCGCGGCGACCGCTCCAGGAGCCAATCGCGCCGCGGCTTGCGCGCTCCACTGGCCGACGTCGCCCGCGCCGCTCGCATCCAACCAAGGAGGTCTTATTTCGGATGAATTTCACCCTTGGACACAGTAGCTAACACGGAGGTGACATACCTCATCTGAAAATGCCGTCATACTAAACTGGGCGGTTTTAGTTGAAACGGCGTCAAAAAATGAGAATGCAAAGAAATTATCGAGTTATATTAATCTCATTTCACTCAGAAATTTAAGGTGAAATGTTTCAACACACTGAAGAATCAAAACATGGTTTACATCCTCTTAATAAGCCCCTTAATTACGTAAGATCCCTCAGCACACTGTTACTTTCACTCTTCATTTGAAATTATGTACTTCAAATCGCAAAACTGATTTTCCTACTACGATTTTTTATTTCGCCGTTTTTTTTTTGGGCTAGCTTTTGTAAACAGTTTCATTTAGTTACCATTCAAGACATAATTTATTCTTGAAATGTCATATTGAAGACCACTTTAAAATAAATTTACATATGTCTATCTTCGGAAAGAACCATCTTGAACTTCAGAAAGAGGTTGCGCGAATTGCGCCGGCCCCTCCGACGTCGCAGGAAACAGGCGGGCGAGAGGGAGACCCCGCGCACATAGGAGGTAGGCCCGGATGCGATCGTCCGCTCGGGGCGGCGCAACGGCGCGGCGGCCGTCGCGAAGACCGGAGGGGGGGGGGGCGCGTGCGCGCATATCGGAGACGGCAGATAACGCCGCAGGGGCGAGGCGTAGGGGGCGCCCCCTGATAATGCGCCAAGCGGGAGCGGGCGGCGCGGGCTGGTGGCCCACGTGAAAGGTTGGTGGATGAGGAGGGAGAGCGGGGGTAGTAGGGGTATTGGGGGAAGTAGGGTTGTGGTAATGGGGCAAGACGAGGGGAGGGTGAGAAAATAATGTGAAATGGAGGAAACGGAGTGGCGCGAATGAACGGTGGGTGCAGGGGGGGGTGTTTCCTGCGCGGGTGGGGTTAAGAGCGGAGCGTGGCGGACGGGAGGAGCGGGTTCTGCGGGGCGGGGCGGGCTTGGGCCGGCTCATAACGTGGCAGGGCGGAACCGGAAGGGGTTGCGGGGCGTAATAACCAGAGCGCGAGGTGCGCCTGAGCCCCGCCCGAACGAGGGGCGGCTGGGGATTGGCCGGGAGACAACGCCTCCGCTCATGGTCGCGCGGAAGGAAGGAGCTTCGTGAGCTTTTTGGTTAGACGGAGGAAAAAATGTTTCCGGGCACCTTTTCACGTTAAATCTTTATAGATTCTCGTGCTTCCATCCTTCAAAAGATAAAATTCCGAAATTTTGAAGATCTTGAGAAGAAAATACACTTTATCTGTGATTCGCTAAAACTACAGAGGTGTTCGCGAAATTGTGAGCAATTCCGTGTAAATATTTTCTACCGGTAGATTCCACAGGCAACACCAAAGTGGCAGAATGCAGAAGATATTTCCGTCTGTAGTCTGTACATGTGACATTCATTAACGTGGTCTATCGAGCTTTCTCTCTTTTCGAAGCAGAATCACTTTATTAAATGATGATTTCAATTCTGCATTTTTTACTCTTTTACATTGTATACCGATTCTTGTTATTAAAGATGCAGGAAATTAGCTGGTTTCAAACATTCTCATTTGACCGTTCATTTTGTGAGGCAGGGTGCGGTATCGCGGCGCAATCGTTCACCCATTATTAACAGGGCAACGAAAATCGTTTAGACTGCAAATCGGTGATTAACGAGCCAAGGAAAGCCGATAAACGAGGTTGTCTGTATTAAAAACGGACAAGGCGATGACGCAAGATGCTTTATGATCGCGACGTAATTAGGGCCGCGCCATCATATTGCTATGGACACCGCTCGATAAGGGGAGATGTACGATCCCAGCGCGCGATAATAGTCCGTAAATAGCGCAGTCGCCATGCAACTCGCCGCCGCTCAGTTGCTGTTTGTTTTATGAATCGCGCGTCGTAAATCAGTGCGTTTCACTCCCACGCCGATGTGACGCGTCCCAAAACAGTAAAGGGTGCAACAATTTCCGCGTAAGTCGGCGCTTCCGTCTCAGGACTAAGCGTTTCTTTAGGTGACTTCATGTTGCTTCGTTTGTTGTGTTTCTAGAGAAACACGTCTTGCTACTACTTGAAGGAAGTATTGTCTTGGACAATTGGTAAAATCTTATTTCATTCCTTTAATATTCTTGTTATTTCACAAACGAATTGCTCAGTAATGAATCCTTTCGGAATCTAATAAAATAGCACGGAAATGTAATGCGAATAGCATTTCAAAATATTTAATAATGAAATTATGTCATATTTCAAGTATTAGAAAAAATGGTATTTCTTATTTTTCTCCTGTACATTTTCCTTTTCGAACTTTTTTATCTCACGGTTTGTAAAGAATTTTAGGGGTCGACCTGCTACTTCAGTACGTTCGCGTACCTTCCTCGGCGCCTTGGCACCCTACATTCTATTGTTACTCCGACTCGGAAAACCTGTCGGGGCAGCGGTTTTGTTTGGGCGTCATCTTCGCCGTCAACAAGGGGCCGCATTCTTCCCAATTTCGATTTCGGTGCAACCTGCCCGCTCTCCTTCGCCGTTTCGCAAAACCCGCGTCCCCAGCTCAGCTCGCCCTGGGCCAGAGGGAGACGGCGTGCACTATACGGGGAGGAAAGCGGTAATGAGGCACCTGGGCGGGATGCGAGTCTTTTCAAGGAAACTGGAATCCCCCGGCGCTCGCGCGGTTTTTGAACGTGACGTCTCTTGCAGCGGCTCCTTTCGTGCGCGAGGAGCGGTGAGAGGGAGGGGGAAGGGAGGGGAAGGGAGGGGCCTCGCGAAAACCGTTTGGGAGGATGCGCGTCCGGAGCGGAAGAAAAGACGCGCGGCTAATGAGCAGCCGGAACAAAACGGCGCTTCTCACGCAGCCGCGCCCGCGCCGCGGCGTCCCACGCGCGTGTGCGTGCGAGTGCGCGTGCCCGAAGCGAGGGCTTATGCCTGCCCTCTCTCCTCTGTGCCTGTGCCTCTATGCCACGAGCTGTGTTCAGGGGAATGCAGTATTTTGATAGCACATTTTTAGTTAATTATTTGCGCTTCTTGATAAGGAAATGTCGAAGAGATAACGCGTGTAAGGTTTTGGTCTATTTTCGCAGCATTCCCTGTGATTCTAGCTGGGTATGTTTATTAATGTACGTCCGGATGAATGTATGTTGTGCAAGCGGTGAAATTGCGGTCTGACTCTTTTTGTGTTCATTGGAGCGGTAATGCTGTTATGCGGCTATCCTGCGTTTATTGGTCAGTGCGTTTCTGACGTACGCTACATGACCTCGTTTGTGGTACTAACAGTGTTTTCGTGTTTATATTTGGCTGCGAGTTTATTAATAATGTCACCATTTGCGCGGCGGCTATCCTGCTTCTTGTGCCATGAGGCGGCCGTCAGAGCAGATGACGGCGTCCTGTGTGTATTTACGCAGAGTGAAAACGATGTTTGCCCGTGAACGTTCACACAAGCAGGCCGCCGCGGCCGGGCGTGTGGCTCCGGGCCGAGGCTTGGCCATCCCTGGAAGGGGGCGCTGACGGACGGCGGCGGCGGCGGCCGTGTATCAGGCTTGTCTTATCAGCGATCTGGCGCTCCCCGCTCGTGGTTTGAATTCTGGAGCACAGGCGACTCCGTTGTACGGGGAGGGCCCCGCTCCCGTGTAGCTTCTCCGCTCCCACCCCAGCTCCATGCTTGGGCGTGCGGCTCGACTCGTGCCTCCCCTCCATACGTTTGTCGCACCCGCGGGTCCCTTTCATCTTGCGTCGCTCGTGTCTCTCTCTGGAAGCGCATTTAGTACAACCTCCTCGTTACGTAGCTGTAAGAAACGCGTAGTCTCCGGGCTCTTGTTAAAATAAAATATGTGAAGTTAAGATCGTTTTGCTTCTCGTTTCATGGTTTTTGGTTTATAATTCTTTCATCGATGTGCCAATTATATTTCTTAAATATTATTGGGCTTTCTATTCTTCCAACACGGATCAGTTTGTCTGCTTGAAGGCCATTCTTTTCCGCTTTGACCTCTTGTCCTCGACATCTCGCTTCTTACGTTCGAAGCTAACGATTCTTGTGATGTTCACCCTCGCTACGTGCGTTCCCCTTGCGTGCCTCAACCACCCACAAGGCGTCAATCCC
>BOPP01000014.1:8507794-8520386 GCA_017312745.1 Gryllus bimaculatus | reverse complement strand
CGGCGCCGGCGCTGCTCTGATTGGCGCTAACCGCCTCAAGTGGCCGGCGTCGGTCGCGAGGAGGCTGCATGTCGGTTCGCGCCCTACTGCCCGCCTCGCGCTCCCGGTATTGGGGCTCACGGGGCAATTGGATTCGTTTATGGCGCGGGTATTAATTTTTATTAGACGTTACGGGAGTGAAATGTTTTATTGTCTACTCTAGTGGTAAAAGTTCAATGCTATCTTATCATGTTGGCATTTGAGGAATGTTAATAGGCCCAAAGAACGTATTTGTTGATGTGGTTTGAAAACATTTAATGAAACGGCTGAATATTTCGCTTTAAATTTTCGCGTGTTGCTTTTATTTTTAAATTTTTTTTACGTATTTCCTTCGGTTTCCTTGATTGTGTACTACTCAGGTGAAGATGTCAATTTCACTTATCAGCTGAAGTATGTATGCTGCACGTAATGCCAATACTAGTCATTCAAATAAGAGTGCTGATAACATTACATTCACTCACGTTCATTAAGCACTAAGTATTCCAGAAACGTGTTTGGTGATCAGCTGCGTTACGTAAGAGAACATTACTCCTTCATAATGCATCTCGCTTCGTCACCATCCTTATCGTATGAGGTTGCCTGGAATTCGTGAGTCACTTTGATATCATGCAATGAGTCATAAGGGAGACACATTGTGTCTGTTTTGTTGTCCGTTTATCGTGAGCAAAATGTTTTTGTTTTAATGCTCATGATTGCAATATTCAAATTTGGACCAAAATAAAATAATTATTTAAATGACAATGTTCAACGATTATGCAGAGTACGTGTTTTGTATTTTGTGTATTAGTTTTGGAGAAACAGAATCGTACTAAATTTCTTCCATAGAAATAAAATTACTTCCGAGATATTCTAATGCTGTGTGTTATGAGCTAATTCAAAATTTTCAGAACAGTAAAGGGGATTAATTACGAACCATTTAGTATTCGCAGAACTCTAAATATCTCAATACATAAAGCTGTTCTTCGACCAATGGGAAGAGAAGTGCGAGTCGAATTGACAGTTCATGAATTGAATTTTCAGTCTGCAAATAAATAAACAACCATAACACACGTCAAATTTATTACTCTCAGAAACAGAGCCGACTTTCACTCGCCGTCCGCTTCCCTGCGGCGTGTTCTCGACTCCGCCGAATCCTTTCGCGGAAGAACGAATCCGCGCACGCGCCCGCCCTAGCCGCGGAGTGCGCTCCTGACCGCTGATCCGAATTCCAATAACGTTTTACTGTCTCAATCGGGCGCCGTCTCAGCGGCTGCAGCAGCCGCCGCCGCCGCCGCCGCCGCCAGCGTCGTCATATCCGCGAAGGCGGTGGAAGTAGCGGGCGCGGCGATTGAAAGAGCCCGCGGGGAACTCGCTACGATTGACGGCCGGGGGGGGGGGGACGGAAAGGCGTCCCTTGGGCGCCGAGAGGCAATATTCGCGCTGCCGCAGCTCCGGGCGGCGCCGACGAAATCTTCGAAAAGCTGGGAATTATTAGCACCGGTGACGAGAAATTTCTTACGTAATAGGCAGAAATTTGGTGGGGTTTTTAACTTTTTGATATCGTTAGTACGGCCGAGGACTTAAAACAAATCATTGTATTTGCGACCAATTTTGTACGTCTTGTCCGTGTTGTTGTGAGTCTAGATTTAGTACGTCTTTTAAAAGTTGGATATTTAAGCTCTCTTCTCTAGTAGTGTTTTAAACTTGCGCGTTTTCGCCGTCTGTTTTTACAATGTCCTGAATTTATTTTATCTTAAACGGTCTTCACATTTAAGATATGATTACATTCACATCGTCGTTAAGGTGGAACTTGATTGCCCGGGGTTGGTTGCTAGGGATAATTTCGAGTCGTGCGTTAAGTTGTGTTGCCGGAGCCTGGAAAAGCCCGCTGCGCCCCGCCCCCTCGCGCAAGTGATACCTCGCGCGGGTCCTCGCTTCCGTTTATCGAGCGCTGGTGAGCCGATGGCGCGCGAGGGCCGAGCGCAGGTGGCGGCGGCTGCGCGCTGAGCCCTTCGCAAAACCGTGGCGAACCGCACCGGAGCCGTTTGCGCTGCCTCGGGCCGATTAGGCGGCTCTCGCTGGCGTGATTGCTGCTGCGAGCGCTCGCTTCGCCTCCCTCGCTGCCCCTTTCCCTTTCTGTCTATTTCCATTCAGTTCCTCTTGGGTTTCACTCTCTTGAGCTTGGCCGTTTGTGTATTTCTGTTGTATGTCTTTGGCGTTGCTTTCCACCACGACTCCTTTCTTCGCGTGTGTTAAATTTCTTTCCGCATTATGCTCTTGCATCCAAATTTTGGTTTTCTTTCTCCTTTTCCACGCCCCTTCGTTTCAATTTGCCATCCTCTCCCTGCCATCAGGCGAATGTCGGAGCGATAGCCTTAAAAAACGGCCCACCGCCCTGCGCAATTATTCCTTCCTCTTCCTTGTTCTATGCTCATCCTTTACTTACACACACTTGCACTAGCTCCACTACTAATAACGGGTGACCGGTCGGCAGCTTATCGCTTGTCCCAGCTGGGGCGGTGCACCGCTGCGGGAACTTACCGGATTGGGGAAATTCCCAGATGCTGAGGTTTATATCCGCACCGGATCTCCGCATTCCTAGGAAAGAACACCGCCCCATCTGTGATAAAAAATGAACTACACTTAAGGGACTGATGGCTGTAGTTGATGCGCCCGGAATCATGAGATAATCAGTCACGCCCTTCTGCCGGCATTAGCCCTCGCGCACATTTCAGTCTTCAGGATTGTATTGTATCTCTTGCTTCAGAACTTGGGTACCTTGTTGTGAAATATAAATCTGTCAGTTACTTGCCTCCAGTAATATCTTTCGCTTGCACCTGTCACTGCTGCCATTCCCACTATCCTGGTTCGCTTTTCCAATAGCCGATTCCTCGTCTATTCTTTCCGCGGCCCGCAGCGCCCAGCCTCTCACCGCCGCGGCGCCCTGGACCGCCTGCCGCCCCCGCCTTTCGCGTGCTCCGGGGTCACGCGAAAGGTCACGGGTCGTGCGGTCGCTGGCGCAGGGGTCGAGCGTGCGCGCGCGTGCCTGCGTCGGCCCCGCCCTGCTCTGCCCCGCCCCTCCCCGCCCCGCCCCGCGGCTCTCTTTAGTTTCACTTCTTTCTCGATATTCCTTTCGAATAACTGATTGCCTGCCGCCTGCACACCTTCCAGTAAATCATCTTCTAACGACGCGACTCTCGACGTTCGGTCGTCTTATAAAGAACAACTGTCCATTTACATTTCGTTTTGGCTCTATCTAGTGTTCTAGTGTATTTAATCTTGTATTTACTGTTCAAATTCCCTTATTGCAGTCATATTCTCGCTTTGCGATATCTGTCCTTATCATTTAACGTCTTTTTTCTTCTTTTTATTATTTGCTTCTCGTTCTAATTTCTTATTGCTTCTGTGTGCTCCATTTTATTTCATTTTTCTGTTCCCTGGTTCATTCGCTTCTTTGAATCCAATTTTCTCCATCTTCTCAGCCTTCAAGCTCTTCATTTGAGCTCTGGGAGTTTGCTTTCGTGTCCGCCGGATCGCTCCCGCGTCTGTCCCTCCGGTCGGCGCGAACTCGTTCGGCTCCATTCAACCTCGCCCGCTCCCGTCCTCCGCTCCTCTTCCTCCTCCTCGTAAGCCTCGCGGGCCGGGCGCTCCTTTCTCTGGCGTGGGCCGCCTTCCTCCCGGTCTCGAGGCGCCCACGGCCGTAAATTGCTGGCGCGACGCGCGGAGAAAGTGGTCACTTCGCCCGTGTCTCCGCTTCCGGTGCGCCGAATTGGAGTATGCTGGCGCCGGCTCACAAGCCCTGATCGAATGTGTGTTTGGTTGTTGATAAATGATGGGGAAAATTACACACAAGGAAGAACAAAAAAAAAACTGATGTTTTTTTTAAAGCTGCGAAATTCACCTGGGTTATTTTTATATTTTGTTTTTCCTGTATGGTTTGGATTATGTGGGCTTTTACGAATTTGAGTCATGTTGGAGTCCTGTAACATTTATTTTGAGGGAGTTGCAATGAGAATGATATAGTATCTGTAGGGTACACCATGAGCAGCGGGTGCTCCTAGAGTATGACTGCGAACTGGTTGCTAATTTGCTTGGATCTAGGATGTCAAGTCCCTTTGATATAAAATCAGTGATAAATTAAAAACGAGATATTGTATCCATGTAACAATTCTTATTTGGATATGAGTTTCACACTGTTTTCATTATTCTACAGTAAATAACTCGAAGCATTTGTCCATGAAGAGTTGTAAAGTTCAATATCTTGTACTCTTTACTTTTTAAGTTTTTCTAGTCCTATTCACAGAGGATAAATCCATATAATAGTGTAAAATACCACAGGTCCACTACATCACTTTTTCTTATTGCCAATATTGAATTGAATTGATGCCTAATTGTGTGCGAGACTCAGGCTTGAGGCTCGCTCTTTCGTCTGACCACGCAAATTTTGCTACGCGCCTTCACCAACTAGCGGAGAAAAGAGGTATTTCTTGGGCGACGAAACAGGCGATTTGAATTTAGTTCAGAGGCTTCATCTAGGCTTTAGGATCTTTTACATGCAGTATGTCTACTAAATGCGGGCTGTACTTCCCCTCCAAAGGAAGGCGTACCTTTTTCGCCCTTATTAATTTACAGGTTTGGACCCGCGAATATGCGGATAATACTCGTTAACGTTACACCATCGCCACCGCTATGTATGAGTCTGACTATGTATGACTGTGAAATATATATCACGGATATACAAGCCTATGTGTAATTAGTACCAAGAATATAATTCAAGTTCAAAAATAACTCTGTAAAAGGGCGACGAGCATTGAAAGAGCTGTGTCATTATGCCGATGCGCCTTTCCGTTGCTCGAGAACGAAGAGCGGTCTCCGCCGCCCGCGTGGCAAAAAAGAAGCGTGCCCGCTGGCGTGCTCGTTAGCGTTCGGGCCGCGGGGAATTTTGACTGATCCACGGCTGCCGCCGCCCTCGTCACCGCCTCTGCCATCGCCACCTCCACCGCCTCCGCCATCGCCTTTGACATTGCCTCCTGCATCGCCTACGCCATCGCCTCCGCCACCACCATCGCCACAGCCATCACCTCCGCCATCGCCTCTGCCATCGCCTTCACCATTGCCTCCAGCATCGCCTCCGCCACAGCCATTACCTCCGCCATCGCCGCCTCTATCGCCTTCGCCATTGCCTCCGGCATCGCCATCACCTCCGCCTCTGCCATCGCGTCTGCCATCGCCTCTGCCATCGCGTCTGCCATCGCCTCTACCATCGGCTCCGGCATCGCCTCTGCCACTTCGCCATCGCCTCCGCCTCTGCCACCGCCGCCGCTTGCGATTATCCACTTGGCGACGCAGTCGGCGCGCTTTTGGAGTATATCGCGAGGAAGAACGATGCCCGCCCGGCGACGCGTGCCAAATGCCCGCGCCCGCCGCCCCGAGCCGCCCGTTGCCATGGAGACCGGATGCCGGCGCTGCGGAGGCGGAGGCGGCGGCGGCGGCGACGACGCTACGCCACGCCCTGGGGCCACCGACCAGAGGCTCCTCATAAGCCCGAAATATGGCAGGCCAGCCAATGAACTCTAATGAAACGTGTTGGAGAACCAGCCGCTGTTTCGGCTGAAGCATTTTGGGCATTATTTGCGTAAATATCCGTTGTTTTATGTGATAATAAAACTAGAAATGTGAATTTTTAATAGGTTTACACTAATCCCGGTCCTATACAACATACAATGCTTTTATAAATGTTAAATTTAATTCTAAATTGGCTTTCTCATCGTAGTCTGATGCCGATGAGAATTAAATCATGTTGCACGATTAAAATTTCATTGTAACAAATTCGTGAATTAAATTAAATAATAAATACGTTATAATTTGTTGCAGAAGATATAATCCAAATTGCATATCCTACATAATTGAGGCTACGAATATAATGTAGAGTCGTATTTATTGCATTCTAAGTTAATTCAGAATGCGGTTCGTATCGTTCATAACATCAGCGCGTTTTCATTTTTATTCACAGTGCGATATGGAATCTCGCAGTGATAAATTCCGGGACAATCACTATAGACCACTGCCCTTATATCTTCGAACCTGGTTTCACCGTAGCCATTCGTGAGTAATGAACAAGAGAGGCGCAGAAATGAAAGGCGATATATTCTTCCTCTGGTAATTTACATCCTGTGAGACATGGACCATTCCGCCGTAGTAGCGCATGGTTGGGACGTAATAGTAATTTAAGTTGTGTAGACCGAGAAAATCTTCGGTTTGGTTATTGTTTCGAAGTTATTGGAACTATTGTATGAGAATTATACGTGTCTGGTGTTTAGATAAATCATAATCATATTTTTTCAGACCAATTTGAGACATACTGGAGCAGTATTTTCGGTAATCCCGTACCCTTAACGATTCGTTTTAATTACTATTGTAATGCGAATGTCTTTGGGGGATAATCGCGTATCTCATAAGGTATTACGGCATCGTTCAAATATATATGTATTTATATTGTGTGTTAACAAACCAATATGCAAGTACAAATACTAGTATATTCAGGAGTTAAGCCTCTAAGCAAAATTGTAGACGTTTGTTTCTTCGTCCAAGTACTACCTTCTTCCGCTACTAGATAGCGAAAGGAGCGTAGCGAAATTTGCGTGAAAGATTACAGGCATGATGGCCTGAGACTCATCACGTGAAATTACACAGAAGTGTAATCCTTATATGTGTCCCTGTTAGGGATGGCAAAAAAACATCGCTATTATAACATTGATGTTTTGCTTCGGATGATTTCTTCACATTCGTTCAGAAACATGATGTTTTCAAAAACTATTTCTCGGGATATAAGTACAATTTACGATGTCCTTTTTTTTAGGGTTGCTCGCAATCAAGAGACATCCACAACTATCACTGTTGTCGATCCCCAGACGCCACAAAACCGGTTGCTATTCGCGATCTTTCTCCAACGTTATTCCCTTTTTTTATTACTTTTTACGCGATAATGTCGTTAAACTTTTAAGAAAATTAACATGACAGTCAAATTTATGCCAGAATATATACACTAATCGAATATTGACGTGTTATGTTTCACATTAGAACCAGGACATTGTACATCGATATGTTTCATCGTATACATTGATGATTTTTGTCGTTGAATGCTTCGTTTTGCTAAAATTTGCGATGATTAGCGGCTCTCCGCGTTCCGCTCGCTGGGCGGCGGCCGGAGGCGGGGCGGGCGAGTTTCGCGTGCGCACGCTGCACCACACGGGGCTCGTAACGCGACGACGGCCTCGTAGCGAGCTCCTAACGGGCGGCCCCCGCTGCGGCGGCGCGACGATTCGGGCGCGGAGTGCTCCGCCCGACAGGACTTTCGCTTTCTGTTTGCGCCCGTGGGGATAACGCACTGGACCGTTCTTTTTACGAACCGCTTTCTCCGCACGTGCTAAAATGACTGCGACGGCCGAGCTTAAAACTTACTTTGGATCCGGTGTTCTTGCGAATGGGTGCTTCTGGTGCGTGTGAGAGCTCATTTCTTATTTTCTTCTGTGCTAGTGGAGACTCCGTGACGGAAAGTGTTTTTCGGTGTTTGATGGAGGGTAATTTTTGTTTATTTACGTTTTCGTAGTTTTCTGAACATAGTATTCCTATGAAATCTTTCGAAAACCTTTCGAGAAAATCTGTGAAAATTTTATTTAAATAATAAATACGATTATTTGAAATTATTGATAAAAATTAGTGTTATCTCGTAGATGTCGCGTCCTAGTATTCTAGTATTCATTTACGAAATTCTGTAGAAAACATCGAGATTTACGCTCGTTTATTCTTAAATTATTATTACTATTATTAATATTATTATTATTATATTCTTGGAGTTTTATGAGTAAGACCTATTGGCCGGAAAACTTAATCACCTTTTTGAGGGAAAGCAAGTGTGCTAATAATGTTATATTGTAATATAAGACGCATTGTGGACATTAATTTCGATTTGTTTTGCCTTGTTGCGCATTAAACTATTATGGTTTTCACTGTAAACGATCCGTGCTATTTGTTACGGTATATGATAAGCTAATGTCGCATGAGAATTTCGCCGCAGTATTGCGTGCTTTTCGCAGTTTCTCTTTGCCCTGCGCCTCTCCCATTCTCTCTTGCTCGCTCTCTCCCATTCTCTCTTGCTCGCTCTCCTCGCGCGCTGCGTTGTACCGGATTCGGCTGGTGCGCCCGCGGGCGCTCGCCCGGTCAGCCTCGGCGGCCGCGATTGCGGGGCGAGCCGCGCGGGCGGCGCTGGCAACAACGGCGCTGCTGTCGCCTCCGCCGCCGCGATGATTTGCGCCCCGCGCGCCCTAATTGAAACGAACTGCCCATAAACAGCCGCCAGCGGCGTCGGCGACAAAAGCCCGAGGGATCGCGAAGGTTGCGCCGGCGACGCCACGGGGGAGCGGGGAGAGAGATGGAATTTGACCTGAAATTCCAAGCTTGCGCCGGCTCGTCACGCTCTGGGCCAATCGGCCACCTTCCACCCGCACCTCCCACGCCCTTCCGCCCCAATCCGCTTTTTTGGACAATTTTGCCCTCCTGCAAATTCCCGCCCCCTACCCGCAAATTCGCCCCTTCGCACCCGCCCCCCACCACCCCCAATCCGGCAAACAGCCCCCATCCAACCCTTCCCCGCCCATCGCCTCTTGCATCGCCTTCAACCATTGCCCCTCAGCATCGGCCTCCCGCCACAAAAAGCCATTACCTCCGCATCGCCGCCTCTTATCGGCCCTTTCGCCATTTGCCCTCGGCATCGCCTTCCCACCCTCGCGCCCTCTGCCATCGCCTTCCTGTCATCGCGGGTTTCCTGCCATCGCCTCTGGCCATCGCGTCTTGCCATCGCCTTTTCTTACCAATCGGCCTCCCGGCATCGCCTCTCTGCACTTCGCCATTCGCCTCCGCCTTCTGCCAGGCCGCCGCGCTTGCGATTATCCACTTGCGACGAGTCGGCGCGCCTTTTGGAAGTATATCGCGAGGGAGAACGTGCCGACCGGCGACGCGGTGCCAAATGCCCGCGCCCGCGCCCGAGCCGCCGTTGCCATGGAGACGGATGCCGGCGCTGCGAGGCGAGGCGGCGGCGGCGGCGACGACGCTAGCACGCCTGGGCTACAGACAGAGGCACTCATAAGCCCGAAATTTGGCAGGCGCAGCCAATAAACTCTATGAAACGTGTTGGAGAACCCAGCCGCTTGTTTTCAGCTGAAGCATTTTGGGCATTATTTGCGTAAATATTCGTTGTTTTAGAATGTGATAATAAAACTAGAAATGTGAATTTTAATAGGTTTTAACACTAATCCGGGTCCTATAAACATAACAATGCTTTTAATATGTTAAATTCACTTCTAAATTGGCTTTCTCATCGTAGTCTGATGCCGATGGAGAATTAATCATGTTGAACGATTAAATTTCATTGTAACAAATTCGTGAATTAAAATTAAATAATAAATACGTTTATACATTTGTTGCAGGACGATAATAATCCAAATTGGCATATCCCTACTATTGAGGCTAACGAATATAATGTTAGAGTCCGTATTTATTGCATTTTCAAGTTAAACTCACAATCCGTTCGTATCGTTTCATAATTTCAGAGCGTTTTTCTCTTTCTTCCAGAGGATACGAATCTCGCAGTGTAAATTCCGGGACAATCACTTAGACCACTGCCCTTTATATCTTCGAACCTGGTTCACCGTAAGCGTTTCGTGAGTAAATGAACAAAGAGAGGCGCAGAAATGAACGGCGAATATTCTTCCTCTGGTAATTTACAATCCTGTGAGACATGGACGCATTCCGCCGTAGTAGCGCAATGGTTTGGGACGTAATAGTAATCTTAAGTTGTGTAGACCGAAGAAAATCTTCGTTTGTTATTGTTTCGAAGTTTATTGGAACTTATTGTATGAGAATTATACGTGTCTGGTGTTTAGATAAATCATAATCATATTTTTTCAGACCACTTTGGGAAAGACATACTGGAGGAGTATTTTCGGTAATCCCGTACCCTTAACGATTCGTTTTAATTACTATTGTAATGCGAATTGTCTTTGGGGGATAATCGCGTAATCTAATAAGGTATTACGGCATCGTTTCAAATATATATGTATTTATGTTTGTGTTAACAACCAATATTGCAAGATACAAATACTAGTATATTCCGGAGTTAAGCCTCTAAGCAAAATTGTAGACGTTTGTTTCTTCGTCAAGTACTGACCTTCTTCCGCTACTAGATAGCGAAAGGAGCGTAGCGAATTTGCGTGAAAGATTACAGGCAATGATGGCTGAGACTCAATCACGTGAAATTACACAGAAGTGTAATTCCTTATATGTGTCCCCTTCAGGGATGGCAAAAACATCGCTATTAAACTTGGATGTTTGCATTCGGATGATTTCATTCACATCGTTTAGAAAATGATGTTTTCAAAATACTATTTCTCGGATATAAGTACAATTTACGAATGGCCTTCTTTTTTAGGGTTTTGCTCGCAATCAAGAGACCATCCACACTATCACTGTTGTCGATCCCAGACGCCACAAACCGGTTTGCTATTCGCGATCTTTCTTCCAACGTTATTCCTTTTTTTATTACTTTTTAAGCGATATTGTCGTTAAACTTTAAGAAAATTAACATGACAGTCAAATTTATGCCAGAATTATACACTAACTAATATTGACGTGTTATGTTTTCATCATTAGAACAGGACATTGTACATCGATATGTTTTTCAATCGTAATACATTGATGATTTTTTGGTCGTTGGAACTGCTTGTTTTGGGCTAAAATTTGCGTATGATTAGCGGCTCTCCGCGTTCCGCTCGCGTGGGCGGCGGCCCGAGAGGCGGGGCGGGCGAGTTTCGCGTGCGCACGCTGCACCACATGGGCTGTATACGCGACGACGGCCTCGTAAGGCGGAGCTCTAACGGGCGGCCCCGCTGGGCGGCGGGGCGCGACGATTCGGGGCGCGGAGTGCTCGCGCTCGACAGGATTTTTTCGTTTCTGTTTGCGCCCGTGGGATAAACGCACTGGACCATGTTCTTTTTACGAACCGCTTTCTCCGCAACGTGCTAAAATGACTGCGACGGCCGAGCTTAAAACTTATTTGGATCCGGGTGTTTCTTACGCGAATGGGTTCTTCTGGTGCGTGTGAAGAGCTCATTTCTTATTTTCTTCTGTGCTAGTGGAGACTCCGTGACGGAAAGTGTTTTTCGGTGTTTGATGGACGGGTAATTTTTTTTTTGTTTTATTTAACCGTTTTCGTAGTTTCTGAACATAGTAATTCCTATGAAATTTTTCGGGAAAAACCTTTCGGGAGAAATCTGTGAAAATTTATTTAAATAATCAAATAAACGTTTATTTGCAAATTAATTGATAAAAATTGTGTTTATTCGTAGATGTCGCTTCTAGTAATTACTAGTATTCATTTACGAAATCTGTAAAAAACGTCGAAGATTTACGCTCGTTTATCTTAAATTATTATTCTATTATTTATAATTATTAATTTATTATTATTATTATTGTTATTATTATATCTTGGAGTTTTATGAGTAAGACTATTGGCCGTGAAACTTAATCACCTTTTTTGAGGGAAAGCAGTGTGCTAAATAATGTTTATATGTATATAAGACGCATTGTGGACATTAATTCTCGTTGTTTTGCCTTGTTGCGCATTAAACTATTATGGTTTTCACTGTAAACGATGCGTGGTTATTTGGTTACGGTATATGATAAGCCTAATGTCGCATGAATTTTCGACCCGAGGTATGGCTGCTTTTCGCAGTTTCCTCTTGTCCTGCGCTCTCCCATTCTCGCTCGCTCTCGTTCTCTTGCTCTCCTCTTTCGCTCGCTCTCTCGTCGCTTTCTCGCTCGCTCTCTCTCGCTCTCCTCGCTCGCCTCTCTCGCTCTCTCTCGGATCGCTCTCTTCGCTACTCTCTCGATCGCTTCTCTCGCTTTCGTTCGGCTTGTCTCGCTTTCGCTCGCTCTCCTCGCGCGATGCGTTGTACCGCATCGGCTGATGCGCTCGCCCCGGTCAGCCCCGGCGGCCGCGATTGCGGGGCGAGCGGGGGCGGGCTGGGGCGGGCATAACGACCATGCGCGGCGAAGGGATCGAGAAGGTTTGCGCCGGCGACGCCACGGGGAGCGGTTGGGGGAGGTGACGTTTGTGACGGTGATAGTGAGGCAGGTGGACGTTCGTGATGAACGGGCGTCTGAAACGGAGACATGGTTCCAGCAAGTTGGATTGGATGATCGCAATGGCTGCAACTGGCAATTGGGTAAGGTGGAGAGGGGTAGGCTTCCGCCCCGATGTGAGGGTGGTGGGGCGTGTTTGGGCGGCGATGAGCTGGATGGTCGTCGCACCGGGCGCAGGGGGGGTGAGGCAGAGGGGGAGGAGGGGGGGGTCCGGAGGCTGGAGCTCGCTTTTTCTATTAAAATGGAAATACGCGGTGAATTATTCGCGCGCGACCCTTAAACTGGCGGTGCCCCGGTGGCTCAGCGAGGGATGGAGGGGAGGGGAGGAGGGAGCCGGACCCTAATCCGTCGCAGCCTTTCCCTCTCACCCGCCCTA
>BOPP01000014.1:8496836-8507769 GCA_017312745.1 Gryllus bimaculatus | reverse complement strand
CCCCCGCCCCTGCCCCTCCTGGCGCACACCGATCCGCTGGCGCTCCCTGGGGCGTCGCGCTCCTCTCCGCAGCTTGCGCTTCCCATGCGTTTACTGTTCCGGCGCCTGAGTTGCACCTCAGTCTGGAGATGATAAGCGTTTTGGGCTACAGTGTACCTGCGTGTTTTCGATGTAAGAGTTCACGTACTTATTTTAAAGAGTTTTTTTATAGTAGGTTGTTTGGATTTCCGGGCTGGCTGTAGAGAGAACGTCAAATAGAAAATAGCTCATTACTTAGGATGAATCTTTCAAAAGCGCGTTGGAGAATGGTGTTGGATGTTGCTGTTAATTATTTGGTGAAAAAAAAATCATTGCTTCATATAAAGTTCCGTGATAAATGTAGTACGTTTAATTTATATTGAAGTTGTTTTGTTTATAATTAATCAAATTATTCTTAAATATATACTCAAACCTTGTCTGAAATGAACTTTTTATGGTGCTTTTGTTTTTCCGATAATATTAAATTGTTCAGTAAGCTTTATATTATTTTTTTTCTATTTCAAATTTATCTTTTTTGAAAATGAACCGAATTTTGTTGAAAGGGAAGTAATTTCAGCGTGTTTTCTACGTACATCTCTCGCCAAAACACACAGCGTTCTAACATAAAATGATTGGGTAGTGGCGCGCAGGGTCCGGGCATAATTATTCCATGCTGCAGCTCCGCCTCTGTAGGGAGGCCGGCCACCCTGCGCGCGTGCAAATCCCCGTATCGCTGCTTTCCCGGTGCGCGACGGCTTCTAATGAAACAAATGTGGATTTAGAGCTAGTCGCGCCGTGCGCGGCCGGTGAACTATTGTACGTGCACTGTAAGCCTCCGGGCGCCAAGTTAAAATACGTCATTACGTGTTACGAATGCTCCGTAACGTATCCCGGGTATTCATTGGACTCTGGGTCGCGGTGTTTTTTCGACGTAATGAAGTAGGCACATTGCTGTAATGCTGCTTTGTGTCGGGTGCAGTTGTTGGCGGCGCACAGTTCTTGTGCAAGGGTGCGTGGGGATGTTTGTTTTTCTTCGGCGAACGGCCGTTTGTGCTCTGGGAAAGACAATTTGAATTTAAATTGTTTTGCTGATAGGGATGTTTTAGTTAATTTAGTTGGTTATTTTAATTAACATGATTTATTGTTGAAGGACATCTCCAGGAAAATTTAAGTGTTTTAAATTCGACGTGAACAGTAATATTTTCATATCTGAGTAGAATTTTAGCGTTCTGTGTCCTAACGCTGCGATAAATCATTTAAGTGGTTCTGAACTTGGCAAACTTAGAATGAATGCGGATATTAAGTTAACTGCAACACTTATTTAATTAGGCGAAAAATACATTCATGCTTTTAGCGGATACATTCGTCTATTCATAGAAAAGCTGTAGTTGGGACCATTTTACCTGTATCTGGTTTGTTTTCGTAGCTATGATTACTCAGTCGGTACCAAAAAAGTAAAGTGAAAAAGTGAATACAGGTGGTTAACTGTTTTATATTTTGTGAATTATACCTTTTCTTTTTCGTATCACTGCGGTGTATCTCCATTTAGGTTCTTACACTAAATCTGTATCTGAAATAAATCGGTATTGTCACTGCGAGTTTAAACAAACATTTTAAACACACGTATGAGCAAACAAAATTAATGCTGAATTTTCTAGAAAAAATACAACATTAAATATCTCTGAACAAGGTAAGTGTGTTACATCACTTGAGCTTTGTGGATCTCAAATATAGTTGATCACTCCGAATCGCTGTAGCTGTTAATTGTTTTAACAGACACTCCTCTCCTCGCGTTTATACGTTACACACGTTCCCCTACAATTCTCATGGCGAAGTGCGATGCCGAGTAAAAGGTTGAGGTCGAGGACAAAGACGAGGCCAAGAACTGCAGCCCAACACTGTCTTTCTTGAATTCATTTTATGTGAATCACGTGACCTGCGCTTTATTTCTCTTACGAAAGCCCGAAGCAGCGGGGAGGGGAGGGGGGCGAGGGCTGGTTTGTCATAGTTTTCTCCCAAAGCCGCGTGCTGAGCCCTCGTGTGCCTGCTGGGCATAAGCGTGGCGAGCGCCGCCCGCCGCACAGGCCTCGTGGCGGCGCGGGGCTCCCTGAGAGCTCTGACGCCCTCGCGCGGGGCCTCGTGCACTTCCTGCTTAGGCCCCCGACCCTCGCCGCCCCCCCCTCCTCGCTCACCGCCCCCTTTCGTCAAGGCCTCGCTCTTCCCTCCTGCGCGCTCTGCCGCTGGGAGACCGACCGCCTGCACGCCGCAGGCCTGGGGGTCTTCACCAACGCACGGTGCAACAACGCAACTGTATTCCTTCCTCGACACGCAGCAGCTACATCGTGCAAGCTCTCTCTCAGGAACTGAAACACTATTCTGCTCACAATCAGTCGAGAGATTTCTTTCATTTTGTCTTTGTTCAGTCATTCCTCGCTAGGTGAATTTATTAGTGGTTTCTATTTCAACTTTTCTTACACAACCGTCAGATCAGGTTAACAAAATTCTGAAAGTTGTCGTCTGGTGTCTGAAACTGAAATATGTGGGCACCAAAATATGAAATGGTATATCTTTTCTTTCCTAAGATAATATGTCTTTGTTCGTACATTGTAGGTTCTTTAGCTTGTTGTCAAAAACTTTCATTCGTAGGCCTGTGGTTTTCTCTCCGTCGAAGTTCAGGGTCGCGCCTGAAATTAGCGTACGAAAATTCTCATTACTCCGTTTTCTGCGTTTCTACTGCATTGCTTATTTGACATCTTGCCTTTCCCGTTCGACCTGTCCATTAGTCTCCCCCCCCCCAATGCGTACGCGCCGCGCGCGTGGGCCCCCGCGCCCCTGTGCTGCGCTGCGGCGGCCGCCCGCCGTGCTTCGGCATGTCGAGGAACGCGGCCTTATTTGAGCAAGCGTTGAGCGTGGCCGATGCGGCCGTTAGTTTGCTCCCACACGTCCCGCGCCTGGCGGCGGCGAGGGCCCGCGCTTCGCCGCCCGGCCGGGGCAGCCCCGAACGCCTCCGCCGCCGGCGACAGGTGCCCGACGCGCACGCTGCGGGCTCGAGAGCACGCCTCGGGGAGAGGATCAATCCTGCTGACAAATACTGTTGCGGGCTCAGAACCCCCTTAATGAGGATGACTGGCAAGGGGGATTGGAGTGGCGCATTATTGCCACATGTTGTGGATTCTGCAGGCCCTCTTTCCGCTACAAGTATGTTTGTATTTACTAGGCTGTCCGGGTGACGCCGCGTCCATGGCGAAGGTGCCGACGTTTCGGTCGCCATTCTGCGACCTTCCTCAGGGCGTAATGCGCCCTGGTGCCGACGTTTCGGTCGCCATTCTGCGACCTTCCTCAGGGCGTAATGCGCAGTGTCACCCGGACAACCTAGTAAATACTGACTCCGGTCGCGGAAGCCTACGCTCTCACTTAGAAGTGTGTTGTCGTTTGGAGGGTTTTGTGGACATAAGATAGTCATGTAGTCAGTGTCGTAAAGAATGGGCAGAGGTACTAATCAGGGTATCACTCACTGAATCGTTAATTTCAGAAACCCGTCAAACGTCACATTCCTCATTTCGAGGAAACTGAGAAATGTCTTCCAATTTGTCAGATTTGAAAATATTTTTATTTACCTAAGCTGTTAAAAAATTAATACTTTTCATATAAATATGCACTAAATGATGTCTATCCTCTTGAACAATAATCCGTCACTAATGCGCGTTTTGGATTTTGGCGTTTGTCGGGTTTCTGAAATCAACTATTCAATTGTCCGTCGCTTATCTCTGGTTGTTAAGAATGTTTTCAAAAAAAGAACAAATGCAGTCATAATATCATATTTTTAAGATCAGTGTTGCATGAGCATTTATGGAAAATATCCCACACTCTGCATAATTCTTATTATTGGTAATTACAGTGTGTGCTCTTTTGATTGCCATTAACGCCTTCTTTCGATTGATATGAAAAAAAACTTC
The DNA here is from genome assembly GCA_017312745.1 of Gryllus bimaculatus. Lineage (NCBI taxonomy): Eukaryota > Metazoa > Arthropoda > Insecta > Orthoptera > Gryllidae > Gryllus > Gryllus bimaculatus. Next base: position 8,503,795 of record BOPP01000014.1, on the reverse strand, counting down.
AAACTTGTAAAATCCAAGTATGAGGGTCCTGAAGAATGTTCAGGTGTCGGCAAATACTTTCTGTGAAATTTTGTGAACGCACAAGCCTGAAAAAAAAGACTTTTGCTGTGTTGTTTCTGCAACATTTGTTTTGGCATCGACACATGAAAATTGTCATCTTTGAAGGACATGGGATAACTAAACTTCGGTCTGTTCGTATTCTCCAATATTTATCACGTAGCCGACTGGGAGAATAATCCAGTGTGCGAATATTTTGTATCCGCTCAAGGCAGTACGTGAGTGGCAAGCGCGTCTTTAGAGCAACCCACGTGGTGAAAAACCAACGCCCCTTACCCACAATGGTGGCTAGTCTAGTGGGTCGCACGAAATAAGAGTGATGTCATGGAGCCAAGCTCATTGAATCTTGTTACTTTCCGTCCTTCGTGCGCGAGGCGCGCCGTGGGGAGAAGACGCGGATGTGGGTGAGCGCTGCCGCCCAAAATAGTTTGTCCACTTAGCAAACGACGGTGGGCGGTCCCCGCTGCTCTTCACGAGGAGTAATTAGTGGGGACTTGACCTTGTTCTGGAAGTTCCAGAACTGGAACAGGCTCGGGTTTTCTCTACACGAAGGAATCTCTTTGGACGTCCCCTCGTCTGAAATTTGATAGTTATTGATGTAATTAGTATTTTGCTGTATCCTCGTTGGTCGAATATTTCTTCGTTTCTTCATTGGTTTAATATAATTTGTGCGTTTGTATAACGTTCTTTAATGCGCCTATGTTTGTGAATAGAATAAAGATCAAGGTATTCATATTCGTATTATTATTATTATTATTATTATTATTATTATTATTATTATTATTATTATCATCATTTTTACAATAATGTGCTTTTCATTTATATTATTTCTTCAAGTATATGCGGAAGTCTTCTCAGATCACATAAAACATTCTCTTCTTAATTATAAACATTTCATAATTACGTGTTTTCTACTGCAATAATTTTTTTTTCACAAATCGCTGAAATACCAAAATCTCTTCTCACATTAGTTTAAAATTTTGTTTCTCACGTGAAAAACAGCATGTCTTTTCAGTTTTATTACTATGCATGTAATACTTGCAAAAGGAGGCAGTCGAAGCACACGTAAGTTTGTTTTCTTCTCGAACGCAGATAATTTTTAATTAGCACGCGAGCATCGTCTCATTATCGCGTCGTGCGTAAAGTAACGGACTCCGTCGCACGGCACGCGAAGTTCCTCGCCTCTAGTGTCATTTTTCTTGTCCCGCGGTGTTTTCTTTCCCCTTAACCATGTTCCCGAACCCGTTCTGCATTTCCTGTTCGCGTCGGATTCTCAGTTTCCGCATTCCGCGTCTCAAAAATTCTTTTCTCCGTTCTTTTCACGTAGCATGTCCGGCGCCCTTTTTAAATATACATATTTTCTTCCGTGTCTCTAGAGGGGAAATTGCGAGCGGCCGCTTAAAATATCGTTTCGCCGGCGGCGCATTTGGAAAGGAGCTCCGTTTTAAATCTCCCTTTCGCGACTTTCTAATGAAAAACCCTTGAAGAGAATTGGGAATACACGCAGATAATTATGTTTTTAGTAGCTTCGTAAAACCCGAAGCCTTTGTTTCCTCTTAATTTTGCCAGAGAGTCAGATTAGTCGATCCCGGAGAAGTGAAACAAAAAAAGAGGCGCGCGAGTTGGGTTGAGGGTGGTGTCAGGAGGGGTGGGGAGGGGAGGGGAGGAGACAACGCGAAGCGAAAATCGCCGAGCGGTTGCGTGCTGGCGGGCAGCGTTTTTCTGCTGGGTTTTACTGGCATTTTCCCGGGCGGGCGGCGTTGTGGGGGGGGGAGCCAACTCCCACGCACGGTAGGGTGCGTGGGCGCGGTGGGAGGGGGTCGAGGGGGCGATGATGGATGCGGAGCAGAGGGTGGCGCCCACGCCGGATATAAGGGCTGCGGCGGCGGCGGCGAGGGGTGCGGTGGTCACGAGAAGGGGATGAGGGGACGGGAGGGCAGAACCAAACACCGGTACGTCACGGAAATTAACCCCGCAGTCAATCAGTCGCCCTGGTCCGCGGGCGCTAACGCCGTGCGCGAGGCCGCAGCCACTGCCATGGCGCAGGCTCCCTAAGCTATTGACACTTGCCCTCTCGGCTCGTACGCATTTCCTCCTCTCGGGGTTTTTCAGCTGCGACTGCCCTTGGAAGTCATCATTGATCTATTGTCTAGCTTCTTGATGACCGCGTCCGCATACTCCAATTTTGCGATATTCTGCACCTCTCTCTTAAACGAGTTTATCTTTTCTTAACCCTCCTTTAACATACTTCAGAAGCATTTAATTCATTAATTTTATTCCTTTATGTGTTCCTCTCATCTCCCCGCACTAACGGTCTTCGGCGGCGTTGTCAGTGTGCGTCTGGCGTCCACGCGTCCGTTGCTGTGGGCCTGGCTGCGCCCAGAGGCCAGGCCACGCGCGTGTGCGGTCGCGGTCGCGGCCTGGAGCGAAGCGGGCGCGCGGGTCGTTGGCGCGTAATGAAAAAGCGGGCGGGGGCGGCGCGGTGCGGCGAGGCGCCCCCGCTGATGAAGCGCGCGCCCATTGAATCTCCGCCGCGAATGGCTTTTATTTACGCGGCGACCTGCGCTCCGCCTGTAGGGGCTGCCTGCGGGTGGCGGACGCGCCCAGCCGCTGCCGTTTCAGTGGGGCGAATGGATGAGGTGGAAAACTTAGGTTGCAATAAAAAAAAGTGTTCCAGAGTTGCCGATTGGGAGAATTAGTTGGGTCGTGTATACGAGTTATCCACATGATTAAGTTATTTTGGAAATATTTCAAAAGAAATTGTGATTGATGACGCTTCATCTTGCTTTCTTTTAATGGACTAATTTTTTTCGTTAAACTTTAAAACCTACCATTTCTGTTGCAAGAAATCGTTCATAATAGGACAGTTTACGACACAAATGATGGCGTATATCCATTTTACGGCACGAATGATTAGGTCATCACACATTCAGCCAATCGCAAAGAGGCAGAAGTAAACGGAACAGCCGACCATCGTTTTCTCGCACTGATGTCAAATACCCGAAACATTTCACGAAAGTTGTTTCGCAAAATAAAGTTTGATTCTCTTAAACATTTATAATTCTGTCGTAGAAAAAAAGAGCATATGCAACTCGTTTATAACGTGGCTTCGTTGCATTCGTACTAATTTGAAAACTCGCTTGTAGCGTCGCTTGCTTTCACAACATGTACACCTGCAATAAAGCTTAACTTCATAATCTAAATGCATAAACTACTATTATAACTTGCTTTGTGTCATCACTTGTGTTTATCTGTATATTATCCTCTGATGAAGATGGCACGCGATTTCCGTTTTTAATGAGAATGATGAGCTCCCTGTCATTTCCACGCGGAATATTTGCTTTATGTAATATGAACCCGTTCATAACGAGATTATCAATTTAATTTCTTTTATATCAGTCTTTACAGACTTCTTTCTTCCCCCTTTCCTCCTGACTTCTTTTTATCCCCCCTTTCCTCCTCTCCCCTCCAATTTTCTCTTTCTATTTCTTGGTTTTCCTATGGTGGTAAGTGCGTAGAGTATGTGAATGTGATGCACGAGATTGTTCCCCGGCGATGTGTCGGATGGAAGCTGGCTGGACCGGCACCGGCGCGTAGGTTTTCTCGCGGGCGTCTGCTGAGGAAAGCCTTCGGGTGGGTTGGCGCTCCGGCGCGTTCACTGCTCCGAAGGAGCTCTTCGCCTGCGGAGCCTTCTCGATTGACCTCGGACATGTTCTGGAAGGAGCCCGTGTCATGAACCTCGGTTTTTTAATGCACTTGCCTCAATTCTCTTAATCTGTTTTCTATTATTCTTTTGCCGCCTGAGTACCCTTAGAGAAAAGTTTTCAAAGTTTGCGTCTGCTGTTTTTAGTAGATGAATTACAAGCGGGTCAGTTCACACCATTGCTTCTTTACAAAACGTCGTTAGCAGTTACGTTTCGGATAAAATGAGAAAATGCAACATCAAGTTTGTGTTTGTACAACAACGTCGTGGAAATGAACCGTGAAACAAAGTAAGGATACTTTTTTTACGAACAGTTTCACGGAAATTATAAAGATTGTACGCAGTTACTTATAGATGTAAAATATTTAACATTAAGAAAATTCACCCAGAATTAGTGAATGTAAGGATATGTTTTTTCTTTTCGAGAAAGACGTGCGTTTGTAACCAAACTTATTCCTGAAATCACATCAGTAAGTCACTACAATGAATTTTTGTGACATGTAACAAGCTGTGCTTAGAACGTATTTCCTTGATATTTACTTCATACCTTTTTTTGCTGAACATCGTCGTATCAGAGCGTATAAATGCATCTCAAGTTCTTCTACGGCGACCGTACTACGTAGGTTCCAAAAGAGCCACAGCCGTTTGGCCAAGCGGGGAGTTGGCAACGGGAGCGAGTGCAGAGAAACGCGCGTTCGGGAGACGAGTGCGTCGCGTCCTGTCGCGCGCCTTCTCCGCGCGTCTCCAGTTAGCGATCGCGGCGGCTGCAGCGGGCAATTAGGAGCGTCGGGCCTTCGTCCCGCCGAGCGCCACCGCCCGCGCCAGACCGCCTCGCGTCGGCCGCCGCCGCGTGCCTGCCGCGCCCCTGGCCGCCGGCGCCCCCCGCCGCCGCCGCCCCCTGCGCCGTGCCGCCCCCTGCCGCCGACCGCCCTCCTCGCCCCCGCCGCCGCCGCCTCCGTGCCCCCGCCTGCCCGACAACGAGAGTCGACAATTAGCGCTGGCTCGTGGTGCGCCGATGAGCTGTGTGCGCTCGTTGTCCGCGCGGGGCGTGGCCGGCCGCCTGCAGCGAACGCGGGCACGGGGCGGGGCGGTGCGCTTGCCTCGCTCTGCGGCATGCCCTTCCACCCCCACAGCTGCGCTCGTCAGCCCGTGTGGCGGTGCTCTGCCGCGCTCTGCTGGTTTTGCCTTTGAAAGCCGTTTCTGGTTTCTAGATCTCTCGTGTGCCACTTCGGCTAAGTGCGTGAAAAGAGAAGATTTGAAAACGAGTGGCAGAGTCAACCTTGCACTCACAAAAGTCGCATTAGATGTTTAAGCAATGTCATTCTTACCATTATGAGTAGATTTCCAGCAATAGCTTGAATGTCATTACGAACTGCAACACTTTCTTCGTTTTCTATCTCCTTTTCTATCCGATGAAATAGATTTGTTAGTTCGCTTTTTCTCTTTTAGATCGAATTCAGATACTTCAAGGAAAATTCTAGCGACCTGCTGCTATAATCGGTAGTTTTCCATTGATTCTCCGATCAACGCGAAGCGAATGCAGGTGCAGGAACCTTATAAACCGGCCACGGACCTCACGCGATCTTTCCTTCCTCTTCCTTGCCTTATTCCCACCTCCTTACTTATACATGCACACACTTACATGGGAGGCTAATGACATGGTTGGGGAAAATCGCTACAAGCCGACGTAGGTGGGTGATTGGTCTCGCTATCCACAGGGGTCGTAGATCAGAAATGTAATGAATGTTTCAACATGATGAAAACATGCACTACACTGCGCGACTGTCATCTTACAACTTTACCAGTTGGCGCGCCCGGAATCAATTATCGATGAATCGTTCATCATTAGTGCTGCTTTTAGATTTTTAAATGATCTCATTGACTTAAAACAAATATTAGTTGGTAGGTAATAACTTGCGACACTATGCGAAGAAGTTTCGGTACTCCGCACATTTTCGCAAATTATTTGTATACTTACCTTGTTCTTGTGACAAATTTATTCTGATTTCCTTTGTTCTTGCTGATCCCATCCGAACGACACGGTTCAACTACTTCATAATAGTTTTTGTCCTTTCTTTGAAAATTTATTTTTTGTTTCCCCTTGTCTCGCGTTCTTAGTTTTCTGTTTCCTTTCGTTCACTGCGATTCATTACCTTCTTTTGCTTTTACCCCGCAGACTCCCTCTGTCGCTCATGTCCTCAAACGTGCCGCTCTCCCCAGTCGCTCTGTCGCCCCCGCCCCGCCCCCGCCGAGGGCCCTTTTACGGCGCCGGGTGGGAGCGTAATGATGCGCAGAGGAGGGACTTACGAGACCGTCGCTGCATTAATGGTCTGTCAGACTTCGGGGGAGGGGGGCTAATGTATAACTTGGGTGGTGGCCCGGGCTTCGTGCCCGTGGTCCAGGGACGTGGCCCTTTTGCAAAGTGGTGGAGAGTTCGATTTCAACGAGGGAAGGAAAAAATCATGCCCAGGACATACAAAAGTCGAGGGTAGCGAGTTAAATTGCTAGCAGTTGAGAATGTTTATTTTCGCGTGCCTGCTTAACGGAACAGTTTGTTTTGAACGTTTGTCATATTTATTGATGTTTAGCCGTACCTGATAAATTGTTATTGAGAAAAATTTGTCCTGCATTTTATCACACAGATGCTGTTTTAGAATTCCAAGTTCTTGTTATGGGTGTGTTCACACCACCATATTTTTAAAGAGAGATCGATACCATGAAGTTGAGTAGATGTATATCCGTATCGCGTGAAGTAAGCAGTATTAGGAAATATCGTGAAGTTAGCATTATTAACAAGCTGAATTGAAAATCTTGCCGTGTATCTTTCAAAATTGCATTTTCATTGACGAAGAAAAAATCCGAGGATTAGAAGGACGAGGGCTGCATTAGGAGTAGGAAAGCTTACCGAAATTATTGTATGCTATGCGTTATTGTATGCGTTGTAGTATATTCAAATATTCGCAACGGGATCGAGCGATAAAATAAGAAGAGACCTTGGCTGTAAATCGCGCTATATTAATTCTCGTTGGATACACGGATCTGCTAAGTGCGACGATTTGCGTGCGCATAAAGCGTCCTTCTGGCCCAATCGCGGCTTCTTAGCGGCCTCGTCTCGGAATACGAAACAGCGCCGCCACCGCCGTCGCTACCACCGTCGCCGCCACCGCCACCTCCAACACCACCACTGTCACCGGCGCGG
>BOPP01000014.1:8416912-8472457 GCA_017312745.1 Gryllus bimaculatus | reverse complement strand
GACTTTCAGAGCGACTCGGAGGCGAGAGATAAGTCAGCAGTTCAGTGAGAAATGGAAAATAATAGCCACAAAAATTTCTAAACAAATGAAATTGCTGGAAAAATTGGCACTACTCTGAAGCACATGTCATGACTCTGATGCATTAATACATTTAACTGTGAAGTTCCTAAATTTTAGAACTGAGAGTGGTGAGTGTTGAGACTTATTTTTGGACTTACATTTGTTTATATCCGTTTAACACAAAAGAAGGGAGTCCCCCTTACAGTTCCGTGACCCCTCGCTACTCGTCAGAGGCAGATGTTCCGAGGCGGTATTCCCATGTTTTCTTCTAGTGGTTTCTCGTCCAGCTGGCGATTCATGTCACTGAAAGTGGGCATTAAGTGCTCTAATTCCTTAAGCTTCGCAGGGACAACCCAACTTGTTATAAAATTGGAAAAATGAAATGTGCAAAAGTATATTAATTCTGCGAATCCTTGGCACAGAGAACTATTTCTGGGAGAAGGGCGTACACCGCAGAGAAATACGCTACTTTCGGTTTCCTCTCGATGTATTCTCGCAAGCAAGGATACTGCGGTGGCCGAGCCGACAACTATTGTGGAAGCTCTTCTTGGAAAAGAGAGTAAATGAACGAATATATAAAGATGTAGTGCACGCGTAAGTTATCTCAGTCAGTACTGCGGTATCCAGTACGATTATCTGGAAGTCGTAGTTCATGTACGTCATATCAGAACCTTCCTCTTCGTTGGAGATGAGTATTTCCAGGTAGGAAGGAAGGTAAACCACTTGGCACATTACTCGATTTTCGAGTACTGGTTTGGGAAAGACAAAACCCACGATTTTTGCCATACACAATGACGATCATTACTGTGTGACCAATCACGATTAGGACTGAGGAATGACGTAATAAAATATTGCCAATAGCCTATTGCTTTATTTTCATCGCAAGCGGGTAACTTGCATTGCTTTTCGTCAGCGGGTTGCAACTTGGGTGCGTTGCGTGGGAAGAGCTATTTTTGAACGCAGCCGGAAGGCCCGCCATCTTGCTCGCGCCCTTCCTCACGGCGAGATTTGTTCGCGGAAGAGGCTTCGCCGTCGTCGTCGGTCGCGGGCGCGGCTTTGGCGCTCACCGCCGCCCCACGCGCGCGTTCCGGGAGGCGCCGGCGGCGGCGGCGGCGGCGGCGGCGGCTTGCGCGCTGCGGTGTCCCGAGGGACGGCCGCGCGGCCCCGTGACATCACAGGAAGCTGACGCACTGCGCCTTGTCGCTGGACTTCCTGAGAGGAAGTCGCCGCCGCCGTCGCCTCGAACTTCAGTCGCTTGCTGGCGTTCGGTGCGCGTGGACGTGAAGTGCGAGTGCGTGCGTGGAAGACGAGACGTTCGGTGCGCGTGTGTCGCCATGGGGTGCTAGTGCTGCCGCGGCCGCCATGTTCAAGCACGTCGAGGCGACGAAGGAGGCGCGCCAGTATGGAACGCTGCGGTTCCGCCAGCGCCGCGGGAGGTACCTGTCCTTGTCGTGGCCCGGCTCCCCGGCGCCGGGATCGCCCTCGCTGACCGTCGAGGTACGTCTCGCTCTCGACTGGGAGGGCGCTTGCTCCGAGGCCGCCGTCGCCACCATTTTGTTGGAGGCGACGCCGGTGGCGCCCACCGTCGGCGCTTGTCGGAACTACTGAGTTGGAAATTACTGGTCGTTCCGTATCAGGAGGAAATGGAAACTGATAGGGGTGCGTTGGCGTGTTATGGCCCTTTTGTTCGGATTGGAAAGAAGATAGCAAGGCGTTCTTAAATTTAAAAAAAAATAACATAGCTATAAATAGAAACTGCCAGGCAAGAACATTTGTTAAGAAATAATGGGATGCATCTGAAAAGAAATCTCATTTCATGGACATTTTAAAGATTTTATTTCTGCGATATGAGTGGAACGTGTACTCCGACTTCAACACACGGCGTACTTCTCTCTCACTCACACTCACGCACTTAAAAGAAGCGTGAAAGCGGCAAACTTCTTGAATTTTTAAAATGTCGAATAATTAAATTATTGTTAAAATGATGCTTTCAAGTCATATTCCTCTGTCCGGGGAATGAAATTGCATTATTGTTGTTTGGTGTCTACCGCCAGCTTCCTGTCGTGGAAGGTCTAGACCGCCTGGTGGTGCCGCAATGTCTTCCCCGAGCTTTGTGTAACACTTCTCCTTATCGGTACTTTTCCTTCATTTCATTGCAATCACGGTTTCAGACCGCGTGATTTGAGTGCGTAATGACGGTTATTTCTGGAGTAATTTTAACGCCGTAATATCAACTGTTTCATAGCATTTTTATGTCAACATGAAATAAAAATGGAAGTTGGGTTTTCAGTTTCGCCAGGCTTCTAATGTTTTACACAGTTTATTCACATTTTCTATTACTTATTTTGCGAACAAATCTCCATGCGTGTTAGTTGCGGCCATACCGGTTTTGTTAAATTTTGGCTATTAAGCTTTTATGGGTCGCTAAAGTGTCAGCGATGTGCCTTATTTAGAAAGGTAGACGGAGAAAGGTTTTGTTCAGAACTGGATAAGGTGGTATTGGAGAAAACCATTGGCAAAATGCTTTGCATTATTTCTTTGCGGGGTAATAAGAATTTTACAAATACTTTTATAATGTTACGATAGTGTACCAATCTACAGTAGTCCCAATGCTACTATCATACTTCAGTTATATTTTCATAATGTAATTTACTTTCCTTGACACTTGTTGAGCGTTTGTCTGAAACCGATATCCACTCGTATCGTGTTTCTCTGGACTCTGGTACTTAGATCTGCCCTCTGGATAACAGCACTCGCAAATAAATTCGCATCGTGGACATGCGCAGTTGCTCCTTCTGCTGTGCATCTTCATCAGCGGCGCGTGCATCTGCGTGACTGAAGGCCAGCCCTTTCGTTAAGCTCATTTTCTGGGCCAAGAGGCCGGCGGCGGCGACGACGGAAACTTAAACGGAAAGTCCCCGCCGCGTCACTTGCTCTTTCCCGGCGCATTGCGTTGTCGCCTGGCAGACGGCTGGCCTCCTCGGTTGACGCCGGTCTCAGCTTAAAAAAAAGGTGTCGGCCGACTCGCAGCTAACGTAGAAGAAAACGCTGTGTTTTTAAATGCAGGAATGTTCGTAATTGACGTGTTTCGTACCATCTTGGCTGATCATGAGCAACGTTTAACATTCGCGGTGTTAGCAAGCGTTTACCTGACATTCTTCTACTGTTTTATTTTAATGTTAAAATCGTTTTTCGTGACATCTATTTAGACCTAACGATTGGTTTATCGGTAATAAAGGTAGAGTTTGCCTTTTCCAGCCTTGGAAATACCTAGAATCGCTAGGGTCGCTAGGGAAACAGAGCATGATTTCCAGGCCTTTAGGTTGTGAATAAAATTGTGTACAATATTTTGAAAACCTATCCTCCTGAAGACCTAGAATTGTATGCCGTGCTTGTTTTCCATGTACGAAAGAAACACATTGCGCAATATTATTTTCAAGTTATGAAAAATTCTGGATGACATCTATGAAACATTTGTGTGAAAAGTGGAATGTTTTTTGTGACGATTATAATAGTAACCAAAAGTAGAAGCTGTTTCAGTCCGTCAAGGTTGACGAAGCTTCCGTTTTGTCCGGATCTTTAGGCCAATGACGAATTACTCTTTCAGACATCATCCTTCTTGTGATGAATGTCAAGTATCTTATGACACATTCAGATATAATCACTTCACGTTCGATTTGCAATCTTAATCGAATTCCTTGATAATCACATTTATTACCAAAACCCATAAAACTGCATGTGACCTACGGTGAAAGAGTACAATCTGCTCACGTTCCGCTTTCTTCAGATCGGGAATCCCTACCCTCCTGTACGTAGTTAAACTGCGAATAAAAGGTACCAGCAAATGTAGACAATATTTGTAGATTCTTGCTCCCGTGTAATAGAAGCTATTGCCTGCAGCAAACTAGATACTGATTAGAATCCATTAAAAATATTATAGATAAATTTTGACAGAGGTCTTCGGGTATCTAGTCACTTTAAAGGTTAATTAAATGGTTCTCTAATATTATATGGTTTTTAATGAACGAAAATATTTTAAAATATCCTTTAAAAAAGCAACAAAGCTCTACAAGCAAAATACGTTTTCAATTGGAGCCACAGTTCTGTATTTATTGCATTATTGGCGTAATTAATGTCTTTGAATTTCTGGTACTTTTCACATTTTCACTTTCGCTTTATATGGTACGTCGATTTCTCTTCTTTTATAATGTGCAATTTGTACATGGTTTGTTAGTTGGATATCCAAGTACATGGAGACTTCGAGGTGTATAGTTTACATTATAAACTTTGGATTTATGGATATTTGTTGATAACCGGCATTCACTAAGAATATTTAAATATGAGAATATTAAGAATAAGAATATTCTATAAATGGACTCTGTTCATTTATATAATTTTTATTAGGTTCGTTCTGTTCTTTTGTATTAAACTATATATGGAATATACAGTATCGTACGAAGGGTTTAAAAAGTCGTCCTCCATTTAGTTGCTCGCAAATACGATGGATGGCATGATAGGAAGATTTCGGAATGAATGCATGCTGATAGTGCTCAGGTGATTCATCGCGTCATTTTATCAAGCGCAATTGAAGTCCAGCGCACGTGTGGGAAAGGTAGATTAGTTTGCTACATTTTAATTTTGCGCGGCATTGCAGCGCTCTTAGTGTGTGCTATAGTCAATTTGTCCCTAGTTTCTCTCAAAATCAGTTTTTAAAATCATTCATTTCACCTTAATTCCCTCTTCTATTTTTTTAGACGCGATGTGTCAGGTTTCCAGTAATGGGTGCGGTAATTACATTTTATTGACTTTTGGGAGAAATTAATTGCTTCTCAGTGCATCGCAATACATTGATAAGTTCTTTGCTTTTGAACTTCATTCGTTTTTGTGACTGTTTGTCAATTGTCAACAGTCTGTTCGAATCTCGTTTTCAACAGTTTCAGTTGAATGTGAATGTTTGGACGGATGTTAAAGCATAAGGTGGCTGCGAAATCTGCCTTCGGATCATTCAGCGCCCGCGCTAACTTAAACTAAAATGTTTTGGTCTCAGAAGAGGAAGCGAACTCTCTTGTCACTTTCTTGGTCTGACAGCAAGGCTCGTTGGCGATGGTAGGAATATTTCATTAGCTTTCTCATTTCTTCCATTTTGGACATTCATCAAACACGTTGCGTATTGCCGGATGAAGCAGCGAGAAAGAGGGCGGGGGTGGACGCGGCGGGCTGAGCTCGCTGAGGTCGGGTGGCGCGCGCGCCTACTGGACACGGAGCGTGGTGCGCGGGGCGGGCCGGGCGGCGCGGGGCGGCGCGAAAAGCTTGGGCGTGCGGCGGCGCGTCCGCGGTCGCGACGCGCTGCGAGGAACCGGCGACCGCATGGCTTCCGGCGCCGCTTCCGACCTTCCTCAGCCCCCCCCCCCTCCCCCTTCCCACGACCCTCTTCTCCGCCGCGACAGCCCGAATTTCGGCTTTTGAAGGATGGCATTGATGCTATGTTTCTCGCAGTTGTCACATCATACAGTTCGTGGGCCCTCCTCATCAGTGTCTGAATCATCATTTACTGAAAGTTTTCAGAGACGCAATCGTCTTGTAGATTGTTAAATAAAAAAATAAATATAATAATAATAATAATAATAATAATAATACATCTCATAGTAAATTATATGTAACATGCCAGACAATTATTATTACTACATTTTGACAGAACATATGCCCCTCTAGATTTTCTGAATTATTTATTTTCAGTAGACAATATGTTTAATGGAAATAAATATAGGGAATGGTGTTCTTGTTGGTCTGTTCATATTCACTACTTCAAGGAGAATGAACACTAACCCGCGAAGTTCCCAGATGTCCCTTACGCTACCTCTGCTGTTCGTATTGGTAAAAGTACACAGTTTTATTTTCTTCGTGTCCTGTACTTTGCTGTCGTGTATTAATATAAAAAAAAATATTCCAATTGGATGTATTCTCTTCGTCGCCTCCCCCCCTCTCCCGGCACTTCCCTTTCATTTAGCTCTCGCGCAACAGAGCTGATTTGCTGTCCCCCCCCCTCCTCCTCCTCGTATCTGAACACTGATAACGGGTGCCCCTATTGATCCACCTGTCCTCGGGGGCGGTCTTGCCCTGTCAACACCCCTTTATCAGGGAAAGATTTTCGCGGCTTGCCATCCCATGGAATTTGGCAAAGTCTCGCCGGTCAATAAACGTTTTCGCGCTTCAAGGCAATTGATGAGCAAGAGTTCTCCATTGGAAACTATAATAGTTGCAGTGAAATTTTATTTTTGACCTTTCAGAATGCGAATATTATTTATGCATGCCAAAAAAGTCTAAAAATTAAATTATCTCTTCTTTCATGTTTTTTTAAGCTTTGGTGGGAATTTTATGAGTTTTTACCTTCGGTATTATCCATTTTTTCAGTAATTCAACTGTTGTATCATACTTTAGTATTTACTGTTCACATTGTGCAACAAAGTATACCCAATAGATAACACAAATTCACTGTAAAACGTTATTACCTGTACTTTTTCTTTTGGGGAAGGAAATATTTCCGATACGTCACAAGGAATCACAAAATCGTCGGAAATCTCTACGCCACTATCATTAATTACACACATACTCATCTTATCACGCAAGTGATACATTTTGCCGAACGTTTTCTGAACCCGCGCATCGCATTCCACGTCTTGTGTACATCTCGACGTGGCTGTAGACATTGGCGCGGGGGGGGGGGAGGTTTATTGGCGTTGATTCGGCGCATGCGTAGAGGCTCCTGTGCTCTTATCGCGCGCCCGTGGGCCGTACGTCCGCGAGGCGCGGCGCGGCGCGTCTGAGGGCCGGCCAGGAGGCCCTGGCAGCCCGGCGTGCGCGGCCGGCCCTCACCGAGGTCTCCTTCTCTTGTGCTTGCAGATTGACTATCCTGAGACACAAGGAGGTCGCACCAGCCGGAATTCCGCAACGTCCAACATGGACCGCGTCAACCTGGTGTTCGAGGACACGGTGAGTACTGTGCGAACGGCCGTGCGACGAGCGGGTTGGCCGAGCTTGAACTGCACTTCTGTAGCTTGCAGTACGCATAGAACTTCTCAAATATTTCCCAGTTAACTTTTTATTCTGAGAATAAGTTGACCTCTGCAGTAACGAATCCAAAGGGGGGAAAAGCTTTTAAATGTAATTTGTGTTCCCTTTATGTACACTAGTCATAGCATATCTAAAAAGTTTAATAAAGTAATATTACATTTACTATATATGAATAAAGGGATGACAATATAATGCGGAAATTGATTTGTTATCTTTTAAATTCCATCATTCCGGTAATGTGCATTGGGAGTTGAGTTAGCGCTAGAGACGTGACGAGCGTTCGCCCTCCCCTGCGCAGATCTCGGCGGGGCTGCCGGGACGGCCGGAGCTGTACGTGAAGTCGAACCGCTCGTCGCACTCGTCGGACACCAGCTCGGCGTACAGCGGCTCCGACACCATGGCGAGCGTGCACAGCTCGCTGGACGAGCAGGAGGCGGACATCTCGTGCCTGCCGGACTCGGACGAGGAGGAGGACCTGGCCGAGAGCATGGACAGCCTGACGGTGCGCGACACGGTGCGCGAGTGCCTGGAGAAGGACCCCTCGGAGCGCTCCGAGGACGACGTGGAGGCGCTTCTCGAGTTCACGCAGCACCTCAAGGCCTTCACCAACATGACGCTCGCCGTGCGGCGCGCGCTCTGCAGCGTCATGGTGAGCCACGCCCCCCCTCACCCCATCACCCGATTTTCTTTCTTCTTCTTCTTCTTCTTCTTCTTCTTCTTCTTCTTCTTCTTCTTCTTCTTCTTTCCCATCCTTACTTCTCGCTCCTTTCACGGTTTGTTTGTTGCATTTCATCCTTTTTATTTGTGTCTCTCCCCTTTTTTCTCTTTCTTTCTTCGTCTGTCCTTTCCCATCCTCACTTCTCGCTCCTTTGACGGTTTGTTTGTTGCATTTCGTCTTTTTTATTTGTTTCTCCTCATGCGTGCTCTTAGATTGTGCCTCCTTGTGTTCTCTTTTTTTCTCACTTTTATTTGGCTTCTACCATCGTCTTTGATAGGAGAATTTACCAGGACTTCGTGTAAATAATTTTATCGCAGTTTCAACTTGGATGTAAAAAAGTAAAGCTCTTATATTTTTTACCCGAGTAAATTACTTTTAAAATTGCAGAAAGTAGTGTCCTAGTTAAAAGTTGTAATCTCTACTTTCAAATTGTGAGCAAATATTTTAATTTCGTTCAACAGAAAGTTAATAATTCTCCATAACAATCTGAGAAACTTTTGTTGCATTTTATTTTTCACTATTTATTCATATCCCCAGCAAATTATTTTAACAACTAACATAACTACGAAGAGGAGAACAGAGATGATTTTACCAACCCGATAGCAATGCATACTCCTTCACTCTCCCTTCTTCATAAGTAGTATGTGGCTGAGCATTTACTAAGGATTGTGGTGCAGGTGTTCGCTGTGGTGGAGAAGGCCGGCACCATCGTTATGAATGATGGCGAAGAGCTCGACTCGTGGAGTGTGCTCATCAACGGCCACGTGGAAGTCGAGCACACCAGTGGAGAGATCGAGCAGCTTCATTTGGGCGACAGGTGAGTCCACAAACAGGGATGCTTTTAGGGCATATTCGACGAGTTCAGCAATACGAACTGAATTTGAATAAATTTATTATGGTGTTCTGGGAGATCAGAATGTTGGTAAATTAATACAGAAAATTCGTTAGGAATATTCCCAAATAATTATTGCTTTCTTAGTGTCATCAGTTCTTCCAGAAAACATGGTGCTAAGCCTGGATAGAATCTTGGACCTATATTTTTTACTAGCAAATTACAAATGTCTGCTTTTATTCAAAGCAGAAAATTGTCAGAACTTCAGTTGGTTCAAATTGTTTTTCCCATAATATTGACGTCAGTTTGTTTACTCCAGAAAATAATCTCTACAGTGATACAAAGACTAAGGTTTTAAGCTTACATCAGCAATTATCTAGTTATGTAATTAAATTTGAATTACACGCGGTTCAAATACCGTATTATGAGCGACCTTCGGAAACGCTTTTAATTAAACTCAAGAGCCCCGAATTGCAAGATGGCGTAGGGTGGGGTGGCACCTGTTGACCTGTTGCTCGTGGCGTGCGCAGCTTCGGCATCGAGCCGACGATGGACAAGCTGTACCACCGCGGCGTGATGCGCACCCGCTGCGACGATTGCCAGTTCGTGTGCATCACGCAGAGCGACTACTACCGCATCCTGCACCAGGGCGAGGAGAACACGCGGCGTCACGAGGAGGGCGGCCGCCTGGTGCTGGTGACGGAGCTGCGCGGCGCCCTCGACGGCGGCTCGCGGCGCGGACACGTCGTCATCAGGGTGAGGCCCTCCTCCTTCTCCTCCATTGCCAATTCAAACTAACCGCCAACAGATTTGTAGAAGATGCAAGCAGAGTTACCTAAATTTAAAATGGAAAATGCGATTTTATCCATTACTTACTAATTACTTACTAATAATAATCTATTTAAAATATTTGTACAAATTTGAAAGGGGTGAACACATTCCTCGGGACTTTTTAACAGCGTATTACATGAGTGCGTGATCGGGTCGGGGATTCTTTTGCAAGAAGCAGATTTGTTAGGGGATTTGTATGTCATTTTGGCGCGCCCCCCCCTCACCATTCCTTTCCTTTCCTATTTCTATTTTCTTCTCCAGAGGATTCCCTGAAAGTACACCTGCATGGTTTCACCAACCTCATCGCTCCTCTCATAGGAATGACATAAATTCCTTCTATTCATACCCCATAGTTTCCAGGGGCTTTGAGCCATTATTCCTCACGCTATGAAATCTAAATGAAAAAGTAGCTGCATTATTTTCTGAAGATGGGGGGGGGGGGGGGATTTGTATTCTTGGATCAATTATTCTAAAATTGTTTTTATTCCATAGGGCACACCCGAAAGGCTAATGCTGCAGCTTATAGAAGAAAATTCTATAATAGATCCAACATATGTTGAAGACTTTTTGCTCACCCACCGCACATTCATCGATAGTTCAATCCAAGTGGCCAATCAACTTTTGCAGTGGTAAATATTTTGTAATAGACTGAATTATTATCGATTGTTTTTGGATACTTGTCTTTAAACCAAATATTTCTCTTCCAGGTTTAATGAAGCTGTAGTTCGAGACAGAGTGACTCGAGTGGTTTTGTTATGGGTTAACAATCACTTCACAGACTTCGAAACAGACCCAGCAATGATGGAATTTCTGGAGACATTTGAAGCTGGTCTGGAGAAAGAAAAAATGCAAGGGCAGCTGCGATTGCTTAACATTGCTTGTGCTGCCAAGGCACGCACACGAAATGTTACATTGGCTAGGCCGTCTCGAGACGAAGTGCTTCATTTTTCAATTCTTGGTGGTTATGAGCGAGGCTTTGGGATCTTTATCTCTAAGGTTTGTGAATTTTCTTGGGTACTATCCCTCAATTTCTTCTGTTACAATACTATCAATCATTGATGTGTTTTTTTAAACTTTGTAAGTGAAACTATTTTTATTGCTTGAGCAGGTAGATAAGAAATCGAAGGCGGAAGATGTTGGATTGAAACGTGGCGATCAAATCCTTGAAGTAAATGGTCAGAGTTTTGATCATGTAACCCATGCAAAGGCGCTTGAAATTCTTCGAGGAACTACTCATTTAAGCATTACAGTAAAATCCAACCTTCTTGGTGTGTAACAAATAACTAATTTTTTTTATCAGAATTATTGTTTTCATGTAAAAATACTAACTTTTATCAATTTCTTCTTTCAGCTTTCAAAGAAATGTTGCAGACACCTGACAACTCGCCAAGACCACGCAATCGCAAGATATCCCAGGTTGCAGCTATTCAAGCTGACCCAAGATCTAGCAGACTCTCCGCTGTTGTTGATCCAGTCACCCTTGTAGATGTTGCATCAACTAGACCACTGGCTAGTTTAACAGCTTCTCCCAACAAAGACAACAAAAAGGAGGGCCACAAAGGTTTTATGACTCTGGGGCCGAAGAGGCGTTTGAAGGAGGCACTCATGAAAATGAAGTTTCTGCCCAAAAATACAATTATATCTGATGGAGGTCACACTGATGACACTGCCTTCACTCATCTTCAGTCCACTCCATCGGGGCAGACAACTTTATATCATAGTCAGAGTAACCCCGATCTGATGAGCATTTGTTATGATGATCTTAGGTCTTCTGATTACCCTGAGCATGTGCTGAAGGTCTACAAAGCTGATCAAACTTGTAAATATCTTTTGGTTCATAAAGAAACCACTGCACATGAAGTTGTTATGCTGGCTCTTCAGGAATTTGGAATTACTGACCCCAGCTCCAACTTTTCATTGTGTGAAGTGTCAGTGGCAGAAGGTGGTATCATCAAACAAAGACGATTACCTGACCAATTACAAAACTTAGCTGAGAGAATTGGTATTAGTAGTCGATACTACTTGAAAACAAATGGCACCACAGAAACATTAGTACCTGATGATATGGTCCCTGAGCTTGTGCGGGAAAGCCAGGTTCATTTCTTACAGTTGAATGCTGTGGAAGTAGCCATTCAACTGACACTTCAGGATTTCAGCATATTTCGGCAAATCGAAAGCACAGAATATGTTGATGACCTGTTTGAGCTCAAGAGCAGATATGGTGTACCCATGTTATCCAAATTTGCTGAATTAGTGAATAGAGAGATGTTTTGGGTGGTTACCGAAGTATGTTCTGAACATAATCTAGTCAGGAGATCGAAGATCATAAAACAGTTCATCAAGGTAGCAAGACAGTGCAAAGAGTGTAAGAACTTCAACTCTATGTTTGCCATCATATCTGGATTGGGACATGGTGCTGTGTCGAGGTTGAGGCTATCCTGGGAAAAGCTTCCCAGCAAATATCAACGACTTTTCCAAGATCTCCAAGAACTTATGGATCCATCACGGAACATGAGCAAATATCGTCAGCTGATCAGCAGCGAACAGTCCCAACCACCCATTGTAAGGGGCCCAATAGTATGTTCCTTATGTTTTTGTTGTTGCGATTTCTCTTTATTTTTGGCTTCTTTTGTGAACACATTTGAAATACTAAAAACTGCTGTAATTGGTATTGATAAATTTTCTCTTTGTTTATTTTAGATTCCGTTCTACCCTGTTGTGAAAAAAGATCTGACATTTATCCATCTTGGCAATGACTCGCGAGTGGAAAGTCTTGTCAATTTTGAAAAGTTGCGTATGATTGCTAAAGAGGTCCGATCTCTTACCAACATGTGCTCATCACCATATGACTTGCTCACTATGCTGGAACTTGGTGGCCAGCCTCCTTCCAGTGCTATGGTGGCCCTTAATCAACTCACAACAGGTGGAGGAGCTATAAGTCAACAAGGTGCAGCCACAGTAAAGAGGCGAAAGAAATCCACTGCACAACCTAATCCCAAGAAAATGTTTGAAGAGGTGTGTTAGTTGTTTTATACCATTAAGGAATATTCTCAGATCAGTATCTATACAATCAGTATCAATACAATATTAGTTAATACAAGCCAAAATTTGCTTCTGAATTTTGTTCTGTTGTGTTGTAAAATCTATTTGAATATTCATCTTTTAGGCTCAGATGGTGAGGAGAGTGAAGGCCTATCTAAACAATATGAGAGTAATAACAGACGAAGAGAAGCTTCATACCCTTTCTCTTGACTGTGAGCCGTCAGGAAGTGCACCAAACTCGGCTCCATTGCGAAAGAGGCATCCATCTCCCACGTTGTCTACTACAAGCAGTACGAGTAGTACCAGCGAGGGCAAGAAAGGTGTTGCAGGGACCAAATTTGGTAAGTTCCACTTTCTGAATTTTTATTATGTTATCATATTTCTTATACACTTAAAATTAATATTATTGTTAATGAAATTCATTATAGGTTGTAACAAATATGTGACTTCAATTTAGCTTCAATTTTTGCACTTTAAAATAAGTTTAATTAACTGTTAAGTTCGTAAAGATTTGTGTTCTCAAATATATCAAATTTTCAGTATTTTTGATTTTTCTCTGAATGATGACTTAAATGAAAATGTTTCAATTTATTAAATTAATTTCTTTTTATTATTTTGCAACCAGGGCAGGGTCCAGGTACGTTGTTTGCATGGGCTAGGAAATTGGGAAAAGTAAAGAAATGTAGTTTCATGATAAAATAATGTTTTCCTGAAGTGTTTTTTTATTAAATTAAGTGCTCATGCTCATTGTTTCATATGAAATGTAACAGATTGTTAGTTCCAAATCAAGAATTGCAGTATGAAACTGTTTTGAAAATTAATCTATTTGGGATTTTTGACTTTAATCCATAAAGGTTAATGTTATATAAGTGAATTGTGATAATCATGGAACAACTTTGTAGATGCCGGCTCTGTCCATGCTCCAGGAGCAGCGTCCCCGCAGGCGGTCAGGAAGATGCTGGCTCTCAGTGAGCCTAATAAGACACGGCCACACCAACCTCGCCACCCTCAGCAGCCTCCGTTGCCGTTGCCGGGACTCGCCCATCATCCGGCATTGTCGCCCACGCCTTCTCCAGGCTCTCATCGAAGAGTGGGCAGTGCAGCATCGGCTGCAGCAATGCGTGATCACACACACTCTGGAGGGCGCTCTCTGCACGAACGCTCTCACTCAGATACACCCACACTTCCGTTGCCTGTGGACCTCAGTGCGGAGAGCAGTTCTGTGACATCCCTGAGCAATTTGCCTCTTCGTAAAACGCTTACATCAGGTAAGGGACTAATTTTTATAAGACTTCAAATGAGGCACAATATGTCACACGTCCTTTCAATGCAAATATTTTATCATTAATGTTGTATTTTTTTTCAAAATGTACTGTTTTGTCTACTACTAATTTTGTTATTAGGAAATTGAATATAAGACTAGTGTGTGACATGTTTTGCCTTTATTTCTAAATTTCTGTATGGAACATATGCAACAATATTTTATGTCCACTGAAAGGTAGTAATATAGTTTTGTTTTTGAGGTGCAGAAGACGACTGACATTTTTGTAATTAAATTTTTCCTGGTTCTTCTTTTTCTTTTTTCTCATCTTTTTTTAAGTGGACAGAAAATGAGTCAGTTGCATAATAACTTCCATGCAGATACTGTATATGTATTGTTGATTAGGTCACTTTCAACTTTTCTCCCCCTCTACCACTACTTAAAACTGTCATTCTGAATGTTACCCACAACCTCTTTTGAGATTGTTGCATATTTGGAGGTTGTCTCTCTCCCTACCAGCATTGTGTTGCCCCAAAACCTTTTTTTGCAAGTGCATGTGGTTGCCAAACACAGTTATTATTGGTGGCACTATGCTTCTAGTTGCAAGGCTCGAGACTGCAGCATGTGCATGTTCTTGGGTCAGAGCTGTTCAATTTTTATTTGTAATTAACTTTCAATGAGTCTTGTATTAATTTTGATATTTTGTTTCCATTTATTGAAAACTTCTCTTAACAATGGAAGCAATGTTGTAAAGTGGCTCTGCAGTTTGTCAGAAAAATAGAGGTTGTCGGATGAAATAATCAGGATGACAGAGACAAGTGTTGTTCTTTTTAGCCTCCAAGATGTAATTTTTTTATGGTTGATGGGCTGTACTTGTGGAAGAATTGTCATTGTTTGAGTGAATGTTGTTTTACTTCGAAGCAAGAGAGCAAGTTTCATGAGTCATGAGTATTGTGTTGCTAGGCAGAGCCAGGATCTAGGCTCTGAGAGTTTCATTGGTGTTGTTAGGTTCAGTGACGTCAAGTGACTCTGGTCACTCTACCCAGCTCGACTCTCACTCAAACAGCTCTGTGGAAGTGGGCATGCTGGGCGGAGGCTCCGGTGGCGGGGGCAGCTGCTCCCCGCCCATCCCCCGTCGGCACAGCGTGATGCAGGGTAAGCACTTGCACGCTCACAATCCTGCATGGTCCTACTGCACTTTGCAACTGAAACTGGAATGCTTAAGACTGCATATAATTAATTATGCTCTGAGTTACGTATGAATAGCCTGAATAATACGGAAACTGCTCTGAAATATGAAAAGGATTCCTTCCCTCCATTTTTCCTATCCGTGTGAGAAATATTTTCTTTTCCTAAACAGAAATGTATTTGAGGCTGATTTTATGGTGATTGAAGGTTCACAATTGAGAAATTTATTTTGTGCTTCAAATAAATAATTTTTCTATTATATTGTTTTCCAGTTTCTTGGCAGTTTCCCATGTGCAGCCCTAGTGAATCATTGGAATTTGATGATCATCTGTGCAGTCAGAATAAGGATGAAATTGACAGCTCAGAAAGCAATTGAAGGTAGTGGCATGAAATGAAGCATAAATCATTGCAAGATAACTTTGATACTGCTGTACAAATAAAGCGGCTGTGCCACATTAATTCTAATTTCAGGAGAGGCATGTCCAGCATTTTGCTTGAGCTTGAAAAGAATAAGCTGATGTGAATCTTGAAATATACTTTAAGCAAAACTGCTCTGTCTCCTAAATTCTGTTTGAAATCTGTCAAATTCATCCTTTTTGCAACTGCACTTTAGCTTCACTTGCTTATCATATGATTTGTGAAATAGTGAAACATGTGCTTTGTTATAAAACAGCAAAATCTATGATCTGAATCTACAGAGTTCAGTTGGAAAATTGCTTCTTAAAGGCAGAGAAAATGAATTGTAATTCTGTTTACAAGAATGTGATTCTTTGCAGAAACTACAACCAATGCATGTGCATGAGTGTGTAGGTATTGTGAAGTGCATACATGTTAAAGAATGAAGTGTGCTTTATTTATGTTGCAGATAGTATCACAACTATTGAGTATTTTTAATTATAGTAGATATAGTTATTTTAAACATGCCTAGAGGTAGAAATGTATATTATGAATATTGTCTTTGCTTATTCATTTTCCTTCTTCAATTTCATCAGTGTTATTTGAAAAATTACAAATGTTTAAGAATATTCTCAGTGAATAAATGAGAAAGAAGCTTTGTTTGTTGTTGCTTTTTGATATTTTACGCTGATGGAAATTGAAGTGATACTAGTGTGGTCAGTAATATAAATTGTATAAATGTTGTGTGAAAGAATAACATGAGTGCATTAATCAAATTCATTTCTTTAATGAATGATGGTTAAATAATAATGAATGTTCTGTTTGTATTCCTGTGAAGAAATTTGGAATGCCTGAAAACATTTGAGTTTTAATTAATCCAGGTCATGATATGCTGACCTTTAGTCAATAAAATCTAGATCTTCATGCATTGTGCTTGCTTTGGGATATCCAAAGGATGTTAATGCACATCGAATGTGGCATGCGATTCTTTTTCTCTCTATCTCTCTCTATATCTCTCCTGTCTGTCGTTGCAGTAGCGTACTCCCCCCCTAGCAAGCCCCGGTCTCGGCCTCCTTTCCCGCACGCTGTGGCAGTGCTGCCACCTGTCCCACCGTATGGTAAGTTGCTGTGGTCTTTGGAAAGCATTGTTATTGTGGAATGCTTTTGTGAAAATAAAATTGAAGCTCAGTACATGTAAATGTTTCCAACAGATTGATCCTGTTTTTTTTATAAATTGTGCAAATTATTCTCAGCTTGCAAATAGTTACATTTGTTGAATGTAACTTTATTAAAGAACTTTTATTGCAGTATAGTGCTATGATAGACAAATGTTTGGAGAATATTTACATTGAGCAATGGTTAGTTTAGTGTGCAGTTATAGTAAATGGAATGTCTTTAACTGAGCATGCTGATAAGATCTCAGTTTGTCTTATTATTTATGAATGTCATTGCTCGTATAGCCTGTGCGCTTTTAAATAGAGATGCTTGAAAATTTTGTAGTGAAAAGTGTATAGTTTAACTACTTAGCTCTCTTGGACCATTCATGCTTTTGAATTTTCTCAATTGTAACTTATTTAATTCATTGTATCAGTGATGTCAAGTGAGCAGTGGGTTTAAGATCGTCAAAGATAACATTGAGGCAGAATACTGGATTTTGTATATATTTCAATATGAGCTAGGAATGTAGCAGGATTTTTTGGAAATATACTGTTCACCTATCATCACTGTCAACTATTAAATTAGCCAGTTGGAGAGAAAATGAAATTGGTTGTTCCAGGTTGTAACATGCCGCCACCTCCACCCAGGGACTTGCCACCCCGTGCTCGCCAGCCGCCTGCCTATAACGTAGCTGCGCAGATGGCTCGCTTGCAGCGATTGGGACGTGCACATTCCCATGAGGGAGTCACTGGTGGCTACTATCACACAGATCCTGAAGAAGATGGTAAGCAAGCTGCTCGAAAGTCATCCAAACATAGATACTCCTGTATTACAGAGATATTGTATTGAACATGTCTTTATAAATCAGAAGAGTGTGGAAGTCTTTTTAAAAGACTTGCACACCCTTCAGTGGCCACAAGACAATATGAAATAGGTGGTGCTGCCAGAAGTTTCATGCTGTATTTTTCTTTTTTACATCAGATGACGAAGACACACAAGTGTCTGCTGTGTAAGACAAAGAGCCAGCTCCGGACACCTCAGGACAAGGGACTGACACCATCAACGTAATTAAACGTGTGTCATATTTATCGTAATCTTAAATTTTGGTGTTGTGTCAGTGCCAATGTGTCAAAGTAGTACAGTTATTGTGTGAACTGTGTGAACTGTTGTGTTTAATGTTTATGTAGTCAGACTGGACTGTGCGAGCATCTGACTATCAAGAAAGAATGGGGGGGTCTTTATTTAATTTCGATTTGCAAAGAATCATTTGGAAGATTTTAAAAGGCTTGACTTTTTGTTGCATTTATGGAAAAATTGAAGATGCTTGTTAAACTGTTTGAGTATTCTGAACACACCGTGCAACTAGGAATAACAATGGAGAAGTGTTATGCTCTTCAACTGTGGACAGTGAAATAAATTGGTTTAGTGTATGTTTCCTGAACATTGGTAATTTTATGCATTTCCTGCCATGTGATGAAATGGCAATAGTCATTTCTGTACATGTTTTGGCCTACGTTTTTCTGCTGGTAGTTTCCAGTATTGTTTTTGATCTGATAAAGGACAATGAGTCAAGTTTATTCTTGACTTCAAGTATTTTCAAAGTTAAGTTACTAATTTTTTAAGATCTTGAAGTCTAAATGTGTCAACAAATGCAGAACTGCATTTTTAAATGTCCATAATTTTAATGTGAAATGTATCGTGTAGTACTATGTTGTATGTTGTAACAATGGTCTTATATGGAGCTGTATTGAACAGTTTTTTCTTAGTGCTATATTCTATTCTATTGTGGAGTCTCCTGCTTGTATTGTGGCCTTCAAGGAAGTGTGAGGGTAAACCAAAGAAGTTTAGAAGTTTCTATGAGCTTTTTTTAAAGTAGAAATATTAAGTTAGGAGTGAAGTCGTGCTGTTGTTGGTCACATACATTCTGTCAGCCAAGTTAATAATAGGACTCCATATCTTACAAATTAAATGTTTGACTAAAAATTCATGCTTGTTTAACTGTTGAAGTATTTCTGGTAAGAACTCTAAAAAGGAAAACAAGAAAAACATTTCGCTTGCAGATTGTTCTATATTAGTTTCACATTTAGAAAAATAAGAGAAGTTCTTGTCATTTGAAAAATTTGTGTTCAAAAGATGGTGTTATTTCACTATAAAGCCATGTAAGAGTATGCTTGTATGATCTGATGGTCAGTGATATTAGTAATGTTAAAGTGATCAGTGATGATATCGTGAAAACATATTCTCTTATCGCAATCTATAGAGCTTCAGAATGACATAAGTGAAGACTTACTATGACTGGTTGCAACATATCGCCATTGCTGCTGAGATAATGCATCTACAATAGACTCATTCCAAAGATTCGGTCCAGGTACAATTAACTATTTGTTTTTAAATGTTGTAGATAAACAAAGTATTTGGAAATATTTGAAAATATGTTTTATATATCACAGATTTTATTGAATATTTCCATCAATATTATTTTTCTGCTTATTGAAAGTCTTTACAAATGGTAATGTTTAAAAATACTCGATGTGTATAAAGTTATTCCAGTACTATATTTGTATTTGTCTGTAAGTAATAATTCTCATTTATGTTGCACATATTACTCGAATATATTGTGGCCAATTTCATGATTGTGCAATGACTTTTTTAATGCATTAGCTATAGGAAAATTTGACTGCTATTCAAGAAGGAAAAGAAGGTCTGTATATACACTTTTGGCCAGGTGTAGCATTTGTAACTTTTATTTGTAAAATGTACATAGATTTTGATTTTTAAAACTAATGAAGATGTGTAACTGTATTCTGTGCATGCATGTGAGAGTATGTGAGGAAGTTGCCTAGTCGTGCCCATATAATTACAACTACTGGTTCATTATCGATGTGATTGTTCCATAAGCTTGGATGTTTGATGTATTTCAGTTGCTCTTTGCTTCTAATGTATTGTGCAAGCTCTGCAGGATTTTTACACAAGTAGCAATGTGACTGCATCACACAATCTCTGTTTTTCACAATTTGCAACACCTGCATTGCAGTATTGAATCTCTTGTGCTTTATTGCTTACTCTTTTTTCCAGCAGGAAGTATTAAGTAGATGCCTGCTGTGCTCTCTGTTCTTCTGATCTTGCTGTAATGAAATCTTTATTCTTTTAATATTTGTCAATTTTTGCGAATTTTAATTTTTTATCTTTATATTGCTGCAATATTTATTTTCATAATTTTGATGTTATTACATGAAGTGAAGTGCACAAATTCAATTGTCCTTCTTGGGTTTGCACAATATGAGAAATTGGTGGCCACTTTGGGAATGACCTTCATTTTTAAGAAAATTGTTGTTTTGTAGAGTACCAACATGTACCGTATTATTTGTTGTGTCAGAAAAGCATGCCTCATTGGTCTTGTAACATTTACTTTTGGGGTTCTCAGAAGAAAAGCAAGGAACGCTGCTAGCTTCTAGCTTTATTTATCAATTTCATAAATTATTATGTTTCTACATGTTGAACTTATTATTACTGTTGTTAAAAAGCTCTGTAAATCTTTTTTGAAATCTTGCAATTTTTTTATTTTTGAGGAATGTTACTGTATATTTTCTGACCCAAAACTTCATTACACACACTGCAATATTTGTGTTCGTATCATATGTTGTTAACATATTAGTAACTGTAGTCTTTCCCATGTGGTCCATACACCCATATTGAATTACTGATAGTAAACAATAGTGAATTGTTTCTTCTAATTTGTATTGCTTCTCTATTTGGCTGCCAGTGGAAGTGTAGAATTTTGTTGTTTCTTCTTTCTTTTGCTATCTACATGAATCTAAGAGAGAGACAAAGTTTTTGGAATGGATTACATATATATTTATGCATATATGCAAATCCAGTTATATTTGTGTTGACAGTTTATACAAACAGTGCAAAATAACTTTATGTTTTATGTTAATTTAGTATTTGTGTATAATATTTCTTTAAATGTTGTACTATGGCTGCAAGTATGTAATTAATGTTTTAAATCATTTTACCATGGTCTAGAGCCATGGTTCCAGTTAGCTCCTCTAGCTAATACAGTCAGGCCCTTTCTGGTGGCCTCTCCTTCCTGTACAAAATAAATTCCAATAATGATGTGACAAATATGGTCTTTTTTATTTATTACCTTTTATTTTCTTCCTCTCTTGGTCCTACTAAGATTATTAGTTCCAATAAACTAAGGAAGAAAAACAGATTTTAAAACGGACATCTCTGTACTCTAGAAATGGTGTGTGGATAACAAGTTATTCTTTAACATTGGGAAATGTGTTGTGATGATCTTCTCTCGTGCTTATGATCAATACAATGTCAACTATCAGATAGATGGAAGAAACGTACAAATTGCTAATTCATTCAAAGATCTGGGCATAATTATTAATGAGAAACTTACTTTTGCTCATCACGTGGACAACATTTTTTAAAAAGCATACAATATCTTGGGATTCATACTCAGATCAAGAAAGAAGCATCAACACTCTGTCTCGTTTATTCTCTGCATTAGTGGTACCAATACTGGAATACGGAAGCATAGTTTGGTCACCATATACTGTCCAACATATTACACAAATTGAGAGAGTTCAACGAAAGTTCTGCAAATCGTTAGTTTATTATTTGTCAAGATGAAAATCTGAGAAACACTGATGATGTTTACGACCTACTTAAGATTGATAGCCTTTGAAATTGACAAATGATAGACCTTATTTTTTTCTAGGTATTACACAGTATTTAATGGCTTTATCGACTCACTTGAAATATTAGAGCAATTCGGCCTTGTATGCACCAGGCCAAATCTGCACACAAGAAGACTTGTGAATGTGAATAATTCCAACAAGAATTATGTCATCTTTGGGCCATACAATAGAATAGCTAACATTGTGAATCAGAGAGCACCAAACGTTCATTTCTTCGATATACCTATATCTACTTTCAAATGTAGCATAAAACAATTCATTTAATTTTTACTTATTTTTGTCTCAACCAAATTTGTGATACAATGTTTATGATGTATATCAATTGTATACTTCTGTTTATATGCTTATGCTCTCATAAATGTAATACATTATACTGTGAAAATTTATATGTATAAAGCCAATTGGTATATGTGAATGAATAAATACATATATAAATAAATAAAAACTATTACAAAAAAAAAACAACCAACACATAAATGTAATTATGACTGCATTGAATAGTTCTTCATTTCTAATATTACATTCAAAAAATCGTTACTTCTGTTGAATTTCACACTCAAAACGAAAACATCCTATTTGTTTCTTTTGACGAAAAATCAATGAGTCAACCATATATTTTCCAAATGGTAACATAGGAAAAGGCAGTCCATCAGTTATATCTGAACTCCAGTTCTTTAATTCATATCGGCCCTGTGAACACAAAGAATCAGAATAAATAAATTTTATTAGAAATCATTAGTCTGGAAATGATGTATTAAAAAATAATTAAAATATTTATGAATAAGTGATTTGAAATTAATCATTTGAGAAATCTTATAGATTTTTGCAAAGGTTATGATTTCAGTCAAGGAGTGGAACTTCTGTAATAATATTGCTGTAGTTTAATAAAAATGAGATCTGGACTACTGAAAGAAAGAAAATGAAAACAACAGAGAAAGTGATTCAGTTTTTTGTAAGATTTTGTCTAATTGTTTAATAGAAATCTTTCAAGTTAATATAAAAATCTAATTTTTAGAACGGAGAAAGGAAATGAAAGAAAAGAAAAGACACAAAAGTGAACTTCGTTACCTTTGAAAAGAATTTGATTGCTGTAGTGCAGAAATTAAAGTTCAATCTAACTAATTCTTTTTTGTTTCCTCTAGGCACTCGCACATTCATTTCTCCAATAAAAAATGTAGATTTGTAATTGCATTTGACTTATAAATATCTTAAATGGTTCATAAGAATTATTCATGTTTGTTCAGCTATAATTCTCTTTGAGAGGGAATTATTAGTGATTTCCTGATTTTAAAAAATCTGTGTGTAATTTGTCCATGCCTCTATCTCTCTCTCTTTCTCTTTCCCTCCCCCCTTCCCTGCCCGGTTCTGCCACCGATTTCCTAGGTGAAGTTCAACTTTAAAAAACATTAGTGCAGAACAAGAACCACCACATCCAAATATGCCATTTCCGCAGTGTGTGTAACTTAAAACTGT
Source organism: Gryllus bimaculatus (assembly GCA_017312745.1). Classification (NCBI taxonomy): domain Eukaryota; kingdom Metazoa; phylum Arthropoda; class Insecta; order Orthoptera; family Gryllidae; genus Gryllus; species Gryllus bimaculatus. The sequence goes on along the minus strand of BOPP01000014.1, from coordinate 8,449,715 downwards.
AATGAATGAAACTGTAATGATTTGAAAACGGAATGTTTGTATTCAATGTGATATGTGAATGTGTCTTCGTTCGCAGAAATATAAGATTGATGGGATACTATCTAAAAAATTAAAGTAAATTTCTGATTATATTGATAAATTTTAGTTTGCATGATTGATTATAAATGCCGAAATTACAATAATACCATTTTGGTATTTCTAATTAACTGAAACATATGAAATGAATGAGTTTGAAATAAATAAGCAAGTTCCTTGTAAAGCTGAAATCATTTTTTTTTTGGGTATATAAAAGTATCCTGTAAAATTTGAAAAATAGATTACTACTTTTAGAGCGTTTTAGCATTTTAACAAATAAAGATGGAAAATTGTGCTTACCAGAGTCAAATTATATTTCAATTAATGCTTTGTACTTCTGATTCAACAAATTTCAGAAGTTCAAGACTGAGTATTTCTTCAATTTGTTTTGTCTGCAAGGAACAAGATTCAAGACATATTGAATCTTGTTCCTTACAGACTCTTGTAGAAAAATGTTTTGAATCATTTTAATGTTGGTTGTTAGAGAACAAAATTGTTTATGAAGCGTTTAATTATCTGAGTGGTCATAATCTTTTCAGAATCAATGTCTCATAAGTTTTCAATTTTTTTAAAGTTTAAACATTAAATATTTCAGTAATATGTTTTACATTTTTTCTATTTCACTTCTCCCTCTACGACAGAATAGGAAGAAAATGTATTTAAATCAGCTTGGTACCATTTCAAATTTTCATAAAATGTATTTAAGATTCTTTTGAGCAGTAACTTCCGAACATGTTAGGATTAAGGTCTATTGGTGCTGTTCCAAAGATGGTCAAGGAGGTCAAGATTAGAGCAGGTGGCAAGGAGATGTATACCATTTTATACCCCAAAATTGGTTCCTATATCTCTAGAGATAAATGTATGCATAGTAGTATGTTTCACATAACTGTGTTAAGTTAGAAGCTTTTGAGCTGATACTTAGTAAATATGTCTGCAGTAAGATCTAGTTGTTAGGTCATGACGATCAATTAGATGTTTTAATTTTGGAGGTATTTTACATCTGAAAAATAACTTCAAATTTTTTCTTTAAATTTTAATCTTAAATAGAAGAAAGTGCTTATGTAAATAGTATCATTCCAATTTTCATTAAAATCTGTGAAATTTTGGAAAATGCAATAGTTTAAATTTCTTTTCAAATCTGTCTTACTCTTCTAATATTAAAGCCAAAAAGTTTTTTCTTAAGTAATTCATCCCGCAGTAGTAGTCCTTTAAATGATGTCATGCAATTTTTTAAAATAATATGAGCAGTTAATACCGCTAGAGGAAGAAGAGGTTTGGTATTCTTAACATTCCCTCTGCTTTATCTTTCATAATAACTGAAAATTGTTGTCCATTAATTTTCTGTCACTCTCTTAATCATTTATTTAATAGTAAAATATTCATGTTTATAAATTATGTAATTAATTAATGAATATTAACATTTCTTAGTTATTTTCTGAAAGTTTACGCTTCCTATTAGTCCTGTGTCTTACCAATTTTGTATTTGGTCTTTTGGCAGTGAATTGGTTTCCAAGGGTTTAAATACCTGCTCTTTAGTAGAGCTACTATTAAAGATTAGTCACTTGACCCCTGTATTAAAATAATACTTTCCATGTTCATTTTTGAGGATTATGAGGTGAATGTGTGTGTGTGTTTTGTTTCTTTGCATCACGTGTCTTAGCTCTTCTTGGACATTGAGCTTGTTTAAAGAAATAATCCATTAACTTATTTTGTCTTTCTGTCTCAACATGTGGCAGTCGGGCAGTGCCTTTTATGCCTTCAGCTAGGGACATGATTAGCAATAGGTTGTAATATTTGAATAAGTGCAAAACAATAATAATAATTAATAATAATAATAATAATATGATTATTATTACGATTATTTTAGTTTTTTTACATTATTATCTTACTATTGACAATAAAAATTACATTTCACTTAAAAGCTTAATTCTTGTTTTGCACTTATCCAAATATCACAACCTATTACTAATGTCCCTAGCTGAAGGCATAAGAGGCACTGCCTGAGTGTGATGTGTTGCGACAGAAAGACAAAATAAGTAGAAGAGCTAAGATGGTGCAAAGAAGCAAAATTAAGTACAGTAAACCGAGGTCACATTGTGCTGCGCAGGTGAGTTTCTGCCACTATGCCTTTCAGAAAACTATTGCTCTAAACTATCTTGTGTTGCTTCCACCAGAGACATTCATGGATACATAATGCACCTGATGAGTGGTGCTATCGATTACAAATTTTAGGAACTGCATTCTCATCACTGTGTTACCGCATTTTTACTTCTTAATTTCGCATCAATTGACATGCTCATGTACTTTGGGAAATTTGTGTTGCAATTCAAGAGTACAGCAACTTTAGAGATAATAAGGTAAGTGCATGTTTTACAGTACATTAATCTAGTGCGATAGAATTCACTCTCTGACTTTCTTAGTTTTTTGAATTTGAGAGAGTAATAAACTGATGGAAAATGAAGGGGTGTCTTTGTGCCAGTTGTTCTTGAATATTCAATCCAATATTTTCAAGTTTTTGATACTTGTTTTTAAATTATATATTTAGTTTCTTGTGAAAATGGGAAATTGTTACAATTTAACAATTCATGGAGTGATGATTCCCCCTGTAATAGCACTAACAATTCCTTATAGTTTTAATCCACAACAGGAAAAATCTGTAATGGTGCAGTATGAAGGAGAGTTGGTTCCTGGACAAGTCACTGCCACAGAAAGTGATTCAACACGGATAAATATCTTGCAGAAATCAAAGGAGTTTCGAAAATGGCCAGAGAATAGGGGCAACTTTGTAACAAGTATGTAGATATAATCCAAAAAATTCAAAATCCCTGTGTTAAAATCAAAAAGAGGACCATTTGCTAATCCAGAGCTAAAAAGGATTGGGGAAATGATACACATTCTGTTATCATAACCAATGTCAAAATGTTTACTCAATAACTTAAAAATTATTCAGTAAATATAGTTTTAAACTTCGTAACACTGATTCTTTCCTTGCTATAAAGCAATCATGAAGAATGGGTGAAACTTTGCCATGCATCATGCAACATTGAGTGATGCACAATAAATATAATTGAATGAAGTCACTCCATTCTATGAGGTGAATTTATGTCAAGTTTAATTAACATTTTTTAAAAAACATTTATTTCAATAATTATCACCACATGAAATAGACAAATCATGTTTTCAAAAATCCTATACTGCTATTACTATGTTCATTATGTGAAAAATAGACAAGTTATCTTCAAAAAGTGGCACAAAGCCATCCTGGTTTATGGTAACAGTAAAATAATAATGTTAAATACCTTTTAATAATTATGATTATTGTGATAGTGATGGTCGAATAAGTGTAATACAAGAATTAAGTTGTAAGTGAAATACAATTTTATTTTGAATTGTAAGATAAGAAAAATTATTTAATCTTCTGTAGAGTGTTTAGTTCATAAAATACAATGGATCTTTGGAGCATTATCAAAAATTTTTTAAAAAATAATTTCCATTAGCAAATTAGTAAAGGCTCTAATAACATTTCAAGCTTTCATAATCAATGAGCAGCTTTTTCCCTTTATACAAAAAAACAAAATGTAATTATACAAACAAATTGTCATTAAAATGTTAAAAATGTCTAAATCTTATTAGTTAGATTAGTTGAACACAGAAGTGATGATCCTCAGTGTCTTTTGGTCGGTAAGAACTGTTAATTTCGTTATGTAGTTTTCTTAGTGAATCATATATCAAAAGTCTTTATCATTTATTATGCTCACAAATATTTATATATAACTGTACAAAATTTAATATTATAAATCACAAAATATACATTAATAAATTATTTTAATTAAAATGCAATCTTCGGTTTTTGGCAAGATAGAAGGAATTTTTAGATTTATTTATATCTATAGTCTATAATTTGGACTTTTAATGGAGGCAGCTTTGCCTTTATTGATTGCATAAACCTCTTCGATAACTTTTGAATTGGTACCATTGCAGTTTGTAGTGTTAAGTCACATGTCCCAACTTGTAATACTGGGTTGGGGAGGGAATGGCATTGAAGGAACCATTTCCTTTATTCCATAAGCACTCATAATGGAGCTTTAATGAATATTTTCTTTACTGCAGAAATTAACTTATCTGCATCAGGATAATTTCCACGAATTTCTCCCGCAACTCTAGTGCATGTGCAATGCGTTTCATGTATCATTTTAGAGTAGGGTAACTGCAAACCTTGCCAGCGTTCACCATGTAAGGAGCTGCAAGAGTAGTACCACTCGCGTAACTACCGCCGGCCCGGCAGTTGCAATTACCTGGGGTTACCGGTCACAAGGAGCCCACAAAAGCAACGTTTTTGTCTAACTGAACACACTTCAAAGGTTCCTTCAGATTCAGATATGTGTTAGCATGCATTGACTAGTGGAAAGATTGACTCATGGTGGTTTGAATTATGTATATGATTTTGAGGACGCGAAGATGTTTTCCAAATTTGTAATTTGACACACCAGGGCCCCTATTATTTATTATTTCATTTAAAGTTAGACAGACCCAAAACTGAAGAGTCTGTGTCCTAGTAGATGGTCCAGAAGAAATCATTGTTCTTTGGAGATTCAGATCAGATACGCTGTTTTGCAAACGTGATCAAAAATAATCATAACATGCAGAAGTGTGCCGGTCCCGGTGGCTTAAATCGTTCAGGCAGTAGTGCCGTAGCCATACCGTTAAATGCAATAGTGGTCACTTATGACCTACTACATAGATGTTGATGCGACCATACATAACAAAAAAATGCATCTGAGCGCGCAGAAATCCCGAAAAAATAAATGGAGGCATTTGAATTTGTATTCCAAGTTGTATTGCATTCAAACATTTTGATCGCGACTAATACTGTGTCCCATTATTTGCAAATATCTTATTTTGATCTTTACCAAGCAAGGGATTAGATTGAAGCAGCTTCCAATAATCTAAAATATTTTAGATGCGACTGCCAAAGCCATATCCGATGCAATAGACTTGGCTGCATCTTAGGACATATAAGTCGAGTTTTGCGCGAAACGTAAAAAATGAAACGTAATTTCGTGTAATCTGATTTCGATTTATCTGATGGTGAAAAACGATTCAAAGGCAATGTCTACTTCGCTTGTTTAGGTATTCTGATTAGTTAGCTGAGTCATCAATTAATTTTCTTGAATCAAATAATCTATTCGTTTGCGATCTTTCAGCTACAGACTTGGTTGCAGCATTCAGACAAACTTGCGAATCAATGCGGAAAACTCAGCGAGAAATACAAGTACTACTTGTACTATGACAACCTAATTGATCAACTGTTCGCCCAGCTATTATCCTGGTCCAAAAGATCGAAATTGAAGATTAATTTAATCAGAGAGTTGGCCAACTTGGTCCTGATCGAGTATCTCACTCTTTCAGTGTCACTCTTCCAGGTGCCTGCTTAGTAATCTTGCTATTTCTAACGATTCCTGTGACGGTTGCGACTGCAGAGCGATCTTTTTCAAAATTGAAAATAATTAAAGAGTATCTGCGAAAGTCGATGGGACAGGAGATACTGGCAGACCTTAGCGTATTATCCATACAGAATAAAGTGACGAACTCGTTAACAGCGAACCTGAACGACGTTATAGCGTTCGTCAAAGCGAAAGTCCACAGGGCTCGATTCTGAATTTTGTGATTTAATGATTAATATAGTTCCTTTCAAATTGTTTTCAGAATGCGATTTTTATTTAGACAACATTTTTTTTAGTTGTTGGACCAAATTCAATTTTTGGACTGGGGTCTCGAAGGGCTAGTTACGCTACTGCGTAGAACATTTTCTCTCTTCACTCCTTCAAGCCACAACAGATTAATTGCCAATGCAAGGTAACAGCAATTGTTGAGTGGTCAGTTCAGTCCAATGTTTCATAGGAAAAAAGAAATTTATCTTCTGCTCAGTCTCCTTTTAAAACACTAACAACAACGTTTGGATTAACTGTGAAAAATGTCATTGAGAAAACTGCAAGAAAGTATGTGAAAATGGAATCAAAATGATAAAAATATGACGAAAACACGAAAATTTGTGGAAAAATATGATAATAATATGAAATATAAATGAAAAATGATAAAAGGGTCTAAAAAGCTCAAATATGATTGTACTAGCATACCCGTGCGAATTCAATATTCATCCAAACTCATGTGCTTCATTTCCAGCCCTAACTTTTACAGTTGTAAACTATTTTAAATTGCCTCTAGGGTGTAATCAGTGGTACCACAGTAATGTAATGAAAATATTCCAGTGATGGCTGGAATTTTTGTAGAATAGAATTTGCAATATAATATTACGTATCCATTACCAACAATACTAAAAGATTGTGCCGTCGTAGCTCCACATTTTCGTGTACGTAGAATCGTAATGTGGCAAAAAATGTGTCGATATTTTGAAGAAAGGCACTTTTTATAGTCTTTAAGTCAGTGATTACAGTCAGTGTTAACAGTGATGACAGTCTGTCCAACTGCCCACTCGTCTGCCCGTACGTACGTACAAAATTCTGACATAATTTGCAGCATTGCAATGAATACACTACTATATTACGCACACGTTAAAGTAAAGTTTAACTACTGGTGAATAACTGAATCCAGATAAACAATATTACAAAACAGCTTACAATATTTTTACAATAGTAGAAACATTTTCTGTTCTTACTTGTATTAGCTAATATACGACAAATAAAAATAAGTGCTCCGTTTATCTTCTAAAGTAATTCCGTCTTCCGGTACTCGAGGGATGGCCATGAAGTGTCACCAAAATGACCATGTGTCTGCTTGTACCAGAATATGTTACTTCCATTACGACTGACACTACGTAGTGTCGGCGAACCCGATATAAAAGAAATAGCCTTTGGCAGGCGGTAATGGTAGTGCTTGTAATTCGCACTCTTGTAGTTGGCCCTCTTCTTTTTGGTGTCGCTTCGTCTTTGGTTTACTCTAACCATTGTGTTCACGACTGCATTTCCGAGCAGTGAAGTTGGAAAGCGCTGCTTTATTCTGCGATTTTTATAACTCTGCTCCTCAAGGCCCTACTTCACGGAGACATATCATTTTTATCGCGCCTTTCTTGCTCCTGCGACATTAAGAGGCTGATCGAGAAAGATGCGAAAAACAGTGAAATAATGCCAATGTGAAATAAGGTTTGAGGGGCAGAGTTAGAAATTCGCGGTAGAGTCTGCAGCAATAGGAAAATTGAACAGGAACAAAAATCAGCTGTTCTCGAACTTTGGCCAAGGAAGTGCTGCAATCTACTGGCGAATACACTAAAGTACCTCGCCAGCGCGCCAACTTCGAATATGGGAAATGCACAACATTCGAATATTGCAACAGATGTCGTGTAGCACTTCATATAATACATTTGTAAAACCTTTGAGAGTTCTGTGGTTTCTAATAAAGTTATTATTTTCATTAATATTACTTTCCCGTATACGTACGTATATATGGAATAATATACGTAGTATAAGGAAAGTTCTGTAATGCTGCGGAAAATCGATTTCAAGATTTCAACGGAAATACACGTTTTGGGATCACATGATACCGAAAACTTCTTTTTTTTAATCCTATGTTCGTTCGTCTGTTGTCTGTGAACACTACTAGCGCCTAAACCATGTGTAGATTTTTTTCAAATTGACGAAACCCTTGACCATTTGGCCTGAGTTGAAGCTCTCTTTTGAAAATCATTCATTTGTTTTCATGGGTACTTATTACGAAGCCCCTGGGGCATTTTCAATATTTTCTCAGTAATGGCTCCAATTTTTTTCTTTAAATTTCCAAAAATGCCATACTGCTCTGTTGTTTGTTTTTCAAAAATTACAAATAAGTACTTTTTTCCTTGTCTCTCACTTCCTTAATATTTACATTAGGATCAATTTGCTCACATAATAATGTGAGCAAATTACTTATAAGTACATGTGATTTACATAATGTCATATAAAGGTTCTCGAAATCTCAACCGTTTTCTTTCAAAACTAGCTCAAAATTTCGCATTTTAAGAAACGCAGAAACGCCATTTTCTCAAAATACGGCATCAAGTTTTTATTTCAAACATTTCGACCGGATATTGCTAATTGAGCAACGTTCATTTCGGGGTAGTTTCACGTTTTTTTAATTACACTAATGCATTTTTTTAAGATCTCTCAAGCTGTTAATACGCACATTTCTAGCATTTTGGTAACACATTGTATTTGTGAGATATTGCTTGAAAGGACTTCAATGAAGTTTTTCCAAAACTCAAAATTTTCCTTTGAAAAAGTGATTCAAATTTTGAATTTACTGTAGCGGTTAAGCACCATTTTCTTAAAAACGGCTCTACATTTTCCAAAGAAAATTGCCATTTAGTGCGACGTATAACTGTTCTTTAATATTCTTCAAATAATATATCCGTTATGCAATTCGAAAACCAAAAATAAGAAGAAAATTTTAAAAAATGTACTATGAGTGGCGACAGAAGGCAGCAGGCAAGAGTATGTGACATGTTCGGATAGCTAGCCGAGACCCTAGATAATAGATAACTAATACGGGAAATTTTGCGCCATTCTGTAGCACCATTAGTTATTATTATTGTTATTATTATTATTATTATTATTTATATTATTATTATTAATATTATTATTATTAGGCAGAGAAGGATTTTTATGCTCTCAAATTTTTAAATATGTTCATTAATATGCAATTAAAATTAACAATGTTTCATTTTCCCTATAAACCATGCTCGATAAAATACAGGAGAAGTATGCTTGGAATCAAAATATATATTGTGTGCAAACATAATATAATGTTGTCATTCTTCGCGAGTAAAATATTGAAGTAAATATACACCTTAGTAGAAGTACATTGTATGAATTGTTGAATTTCTTCTGACTGGTTTAAAAAGTGTAGTCAATACGTATCCTACATTTGCACATGTATTTTACAATTATAGAAAACATATACACAAAAATGCAAACTGGGACAAGCTCTCTGAGATGCTCAAAGACATAGAGTCTATGAAAAATTGAAACGTTTTATAGATAAATCTCTATTTTAATGAAATATGCAAAATATACACATAATATTACACGAATATGCACCAACAGAAAGATAAGTCAAATATGCACAAATTTGCACCAACATCTTGATCTATATTATGATTGGTTATTACAATGGTAATTAAATAGAAATAATAAGTTTACGTAATTATAAATGTGGATGACAGCAACAATGGGGATATAGAAAAGAAACCGAGGTGAGCTTTATTTTGGAATCAATACAAGGAAAGGAGAACAGAATTGATAGTGCGGAAAATACATAATATGCTAACAAATAATGCAGTGAAAAGACACTTGAGCAAATTCCGTGGGACAGAAAATAAATTAAGAAGTTATTACAAGCAGTTATTATCTATAGTACTTGATTTTAGTAAATTGAACAATATAACCTTAATACTAGACAAACTATTCAAAAAGGAGGTATATAAACTATTTTCTAACAACTCTTACCTTTGGTAAAGGGCAGTGAGGTTTTACTCCGAAAGACTGAATGAACCTCTTGAAATAAGACGGAAGCTTCTTCTTCAATTCAGCGCAGTAGTTGTTAGTGCTCACTTTGTAGAAGTGTGGAAGCCATCCACTGGTGTCGGACCACTGTGCGATGTCGATAACTGCCTGAAGAGTGTTATTTGTGTTAGTGTGTTATAAAAAATCCAGAAATATCAGAGTTTCAGTATGTTAAAGGACATTGAATAGGCGAGTCAGGAGGTTACTATGACTAACTGGTCAAATACACCAAAACGTGACAAGTACATATATTTTTGTGTGTTTTTTTAAAATTTTTTAACAAAGAATATTTGCAATCCATTTCAAATGTAAAATAACAAGTAAATTAAATGTGAATAACAATAACAAATGAAATGAAATGAATTGAAATGAAGAAAGTCGCCCATTGGAACTGGCACTTTACTTGGGGTCCTTTTCAAATTAATAATTAAAAGATCATGAAAACATTATTACACTGTTAATGGTTACGAGGATTAAAAATCTATGAGCGTGTTACAACAAAATAAAAGAACATGTATAGATAAATGTTCATTATTAAAATGAAGGTGGGGGTTAAAAGTGTAAATTCTATTGATTCGAGCAATTTCTTGTCTATTAAAAGTAGGTTTAGAGCTAGATGATTGGGATGCATTTCCAGCTCTTGGTGACATTTTGAACATATTTCTTGAATATTTTCTTGAACTGAACCTATCCCAACCATTTTCCGATATTTTCCAACATACCACTGAAATCGATATTTCCAAATCAAATACCAAAATAAATCTCAGAACAACCTATAAAATCCGGAGTGCCTCGAGGAAGTGTTATTGGACCAGTACTACATTTGTTATACACAGCAGATATTACAGGGACTGAAAAAACAATTATTGCCACTTTTGCATGTGATACATTGGCTTGTGAAAAGTATTCTCGAGAAGCATTACAAAAATTTTAAGATCACGTTACTGTATTTGAAGAATGGTAAAGCAAGTGGAGAATGAAGATAAATTAAAATAAATCAGCACATATAACATTTACTGTTGGGAAACAAACTTGTCCACCTGTTTTGATCAACAGAAATTAAATAGTACAGCAAACAGAGCATCAAAATTATCGCTTAAAAATAAATTATTAATTTATAAAACAATCTAATTCCTAAATGAACACACAGAATTCTGATATAGGGGTACAAAACTAATTTGTCAATTATACAAAGAGTTCAATCAAAAATTTTAAGAATAACTTCATCTGCATCCTGGTTGCTGCACTTCACCGAGGTACACAAATGCTGCACTACACCGAGGCATCAATAGTAACAGTTCAAGAAAATATTTTTGAGTTTTGATGAGATATTTCAGAAATATTATGTTATGAAATATTGTAAAAAGCATCCAATGATGTTCCTCAAGTCCTGAAAAGTGTGATTTAAGAGTGTAGCCACTGATGTAAAAAAGAAAACTTTCTCGCTACTGTTTACGCAGTTGAGAGAAAGTTATATAATACTGCGTGAAAAACTTTCCGACAGAAATACTCAAATTTCCGGCAGAAATACTCTTATTGCCGAGTCCTGGTAACGAAAAAGTGGATACATCCAGTTAACAAATCTAGGAAGAAAGTGCTCTAACACGTGGTGTAACCAGAATCCATGTTTTGTTAACGATAACGAAAAATAGACTGGCGACAAAACGTGCCCATCCGTCTGTGCACAACCATTCAGTCAATTTTCTCTAAAATTGACATACCCAATAGATCTGCGTCCCCTTGAATTTGAAACCTATATTTTAAATTTGGGGGTACTGTACATGATGGCACTCGGACATTTTCAAAATGTTAAATTTGTTGATTAAATTTTGTTTTTGTATTCTGTGAAGTACGTTTAAGAGTTCATTTTCGTCCAGGTTTCATTTTCGTTAAAATTCCTCATTTTTCGAAAATTGCAAAAATTCAAAATTTTTATTGCGTCTTCCTAGAACGACAAAAATGAAAATAGAAATATTTTCTTCAAATGAAATTTGTTCTTTATAATTAGTTCTTTCATTAAGAACGTATTTGGTACATTTTTTTAAACTTTTCAGTATTTTTAACGCAATATTGCGTGTAATATGTGCAATAATAAAAGAATATCAGAAACAAGAATTTATCAAAAACAGCTCCAAATTTTTTCTTTAAATTTTTGTTGGGGATATTGTTAAATATACTGCATAAGATGACATTAACACAATTTTGCTGTGTTCTTTCGTTTTTCTAAAAATACAAATGTAATTTTATGTCTTGTCTCTCACGACATTAATATTTCTATTAAGGCGGTTTGATTACAATATTGCATTTATGAGTGCTTTGAACGATGACTTATGAAGTTTCTCAAGAACTCAAATTTTCTTTGAAAATAGCTCAACTTTCCGCATTTTCAGAATCCCCTCATCGCTATTTTTTTATAAAAAGCTCCAAATTTTACATTAATCTTTTTTTATAGATAGTGCTGAGTTCACTGTTTAACACAAAATCAATTTTGGTGAATTATTTTGCTTTATTGTAAGTTACGCATATGTAATCTTTTAAAATATCTCTCACGTAGTTAATATTCACATTTACAGCGATATGTAAACACTATGGAATTTGTGAGTTAATGGGCTTCAAATGACTTCAAATGAAGCTTTTCGAAAAGTTAAAAATGTTCCAATGTTTAAATATTCTATGGGAAATGGATTTAACGATTACTAACGTAATTGTTTTTCAAATATATCTCAAGTCATCAATAATATATTAAATTAAAAGATTCTTGATGAAACTCAAAATTTCTTTGTGAGAATGAGCTCAATATTGCGCATTTTCGAAAACTTTCAAACGACATTTTCTCAAGAACAGCTCAACATTTTTCAATGAAAATTAGTATTTAGAGCTATTTTACTCTTCTGTAATATTCTTAAAAATATAATTTGATTCTAAAATTAGGATTTTGAAAAGTTTAGAAAATGTGAGGGTAGAGCAATACCGGAAAGCTCGCTTAGACTAAGATGATCAGAAAACTAACTAGTATTCTGAAGCACCATTAGTGTCTTATACTTCTGGGGAATATGTTTTGCAATTTGTTCAGTTAAATTGTTTGCATTCTTTACACCATCTCTTATACCGTAATGCTTGTTATTTGCATTCAAGATATAGTTAACATTTATCATGTATTTTGATTGTGCTAAGAATTAATCAGCTTTTCTGACGCAAACAACATATACAGTTTTAACGTTTCTCACTTAAATATATGTTCTTCTTTCTATTATATTTCTTTTAGAACTGTGTAGAAAGTCTAGCATAAATTCGATGTTTGTGTGTGTGGGAGGGTGTATTGCGGATGGCGAAATTACCATTAGTGAGCTATCCGTGCCAAGCGTGCTGTAATGGATTATCTTGTTAGCTAAAAGTTTGTGATTTTACATGAATTTAGAAAACTGAAAAGTAGTGGGTAGTAGACGAGTTGTTGTATTATTAAAGATACTCTACACATCGTGAAAAGCGCTGTACTTACTCCAAGTTGGTCGTCCAAATCATAAGGCCAATTATACACTCCATTTACTACAACTGCCCCATCCGCAGTGTGGGTCATACGCCAATCCACTTTTAATTCTCCTGTGCCTTCGGCATCGCATTTACCTACGCTGGTGATAATAGCTTTGTAAGTGCCCTGAAAAGAATTTCATCGATGTTAAACTCATGCAAGACAAGTATAAAATGAAAGCTTAAGTATCAATAGAAGTTGTGCAACAAAAGTGTTAGAAAAATAGAGCTATGAACTGAATGATTTCGACATGATCTGATTTATGAAGATAGCGTTCATATAATTCAATTACGTCTAGATTGTCAGGCGCCTGACATGGCTGGCACAACACATGCCCCCCCCATGCGAGATATGGAATGCACAGAAGTTGAAACTTGCAGTAATTTATCGTCAAATAAAACAAATATATGGTGAGACAATAATGAACGAGAGAAATGTGAGAAAGTGGCGCAAAATGTCCAACAATGGTCGAACAAATGAGCATGAAGAAGCTCGATCCGGACGCCCGCCACTCATTGCTGATGACTTGAGGCATCAGGAGAACGACAAAATCCTAGCAGATAGACGCATAACCTTCGACCGGTTGCGGATTTCCTGCAGGTTTGACGTTCTTTGCTGGGTGAAATTGCCGCAGAACATCTTGCGGAAGAACGCAGATGGACTCGCCTTTCTTAATACAACAACATTTGTGCGCAATGGGTTCCCTGTAATCTGAGTGAGAAGATAAAAGCAGACAGAGTGGGTAAAGCATAGGCACTTTGACTCGGTATCACGCAGATTGACTCGCCTTTCTTAATCAGATCGCCGCTGGTGATGAAATTTGATCTTCTTGTTTCACGTTAAAGATCAAGCGTCAATCACTCGTATGGATTCATCAATCGACACCCAGAAAATTCAAACGGGCGCTATCAACGAAACGAAATGGTGGAGACAGTTTTGGGGGATCACAATGGGCGTACTCTTAATCGATTTCATGCAAAAAATACACTAAAATCAATGCAAATCGTTATTATACGACATTCAAACAATTACGGCGAGCCATCAACATTGACGACGTGGAATGCTTTCTCTCGGTGTCCTGTTGCTTCACGAAAATACACGCACTTGCATAGCTGCAAAAACCAGACAACTGCTGGGTCAATTTGGATGCAAGGTTTTCCGTCATCCAGATTATAATCCGAACCTTGAGCCTATCGATTTTCACTGAGCTGAAAGAGTTCCTGAGCACAAACAGGTGATAACAAGATGAAGATTACAGTGAATACCTGGCTCAGTGCGCTTGCGGCCAAGGAGTACAACGCTGGGATAGTGGGAAATTCGATGATTATGTGGAGATATAAGATGAGCTTCACTTATGAAAGCGAAGTACATATTTTAAACAAATTTTTAAAATTACTATAGACAATCGGTCTTTATTTCTGGATGACCATCACATATTTTCAGATTGTAAAGATGGACGCAATAATTATTTTAAATAATTAAAAATACTTATGCTGAAGGTTATTAGACCGAAACGGGTAAATGTATTTCTTACGGATTAACTTCCTGTACTAATGAGGTGCAACGAAGATATTTGAACGTCGATAATTCGAACTAAGACCTTAAGATTAAGTATTAGAAGAAGATAAATCAGCAGGTGGTATTTCCAGGTGACGAAAATGTTTGGGACGTCGCTTAAGAAATTAAATTTACTTTTATTATCCTAAAGCAACTTCAACATGACTGTTGCATTCATAGCTCACTACCTTTACCAAGGCAATAGAATTATCATATTTTTCGTGTGGTTTATTCTTTTACATAACATGTATTATCTGTTCATAATAATTTTCACACACTGTGATTTTCTACACAGTTTTTTACGGATAAACGACGATATAACTACAAGATATTCCAACTTTATTGAAGGAGAAAATAAGGAAACTAATTCTTTTGTAATCGCAATGGTGCTGCACTCAAATTTGTTAGAACAATGAGCCATAATAAACATGTTATCCATGGTGTTCTGTTTCTGTAAACATTAGCGAAACAAAAAGAAATAATATTTACCTAACTACGCCATTGTGCATTTTATAGTAAGTGGTAATAATACTTCTAATAAACAGTGGCATAAGTAGCAGAATCTCGATCACAGTAACGTTGTTTCACTGATATACGTATCAAAAATAAAAATGTCTCTTCCAAGGAAATGATCTCTCTCTCCCCTCCCGCCCTCCCTCCTCCCTCCCTCCCTCCTCCCTCCGCTCCCTCTCTCTCTCCTCTCTCTCTCTCCATAATATATATATTGTGGCGGTTATGGGATTGTGCAACCCCATAACACCACCGTCTCATGCGTGGAACACTACGGAAGGGCGAGGATAACAGCGCATGTAAGGCAGAGGTACTTAAACGCGCGGCCTGGTATCCGTTGCCGCGTACTAAGCGAATGCCGAACTAGCAAGCTATTTTTTGTGGAAGGCGTTGGAAAGAGGAAGCAACCCCCTTCACGAAATATTTTCCCCAGCGCCGCAGCATAAACGCGAACCGCAGCGAAGCCTCTTTTCTTGCCACCACGCGCCGAGTAAGCAGCTGCTTCTTTTGATCACCGTTCGACGAGTCAACATGTTTGTTAAACATTTAGATTATTGTTTGCCGTTTTGCAACGACTTAGGTAGGAGTAATTCGCCGGTCGAACGGACGTTCTAGCTAGTCGCCGCGAATAGCTGCAGATTAAGTAGCGTTTTCTTCAATTAACAACAGCGGGAAGTAAAAATTACCGTTGTGAAGGAAACATTAAAAGTTCTGGAGCTTGTAAAACGTAAGTTAGCTACGAGCGAAGAACCTTGCACGGGTTTCAGTGATGCAAGGGACATTTTTCGCAACGTGCTGACGCTGCTGTCAGAGGCGCCGGTAAGCAGACGCTAGGAAAAGAAAGGCCGAGACTGGGCGTACGAGGAAAAGAGCCGGATCGAAAAACGAAGAAGAATCGCGCAAGAGAGGACGCAAGACGCGCAACGCAGACGGCAGGCGGGAATCGTCTCTCTTACAACGCAGAGGTTGGGGACCGAGCCGGCGTCACGCAAGCGACAGCGCACGACCATCAAGGCCAAAATTGCGAAGTCCACGCAGGTAACAGTTAGGAATCGAGAAATTAGGTCAAGTTCACGCGCGCAGGGAAAACAGTATAGGAAAGTGTTAAGAATTTGAGGACACGGTGGCAAACAAAATTACAGTTGTATAGTAAGAGGCGTTTTTGAATGGCGCTATTGTCTGCCTAAAACATTCTCCCTTAGGAACAATTTATTATTTCGCTAGTTTCAGACACAGTTAAATTGCTAATAGAGAGTGGCACTTGTACACATTTTGTTCTTACATGTTAAATATCTTGAAGCGAGAGATTGTAAATTGGAATTTTTGCATTTCATGTGAAATGTTATTAGGATAGCACAATTTAGATATATTAATTTTCCAGGATTCCATGTAGTTTAGGTAATTATGTCAGAGTATCAATTTTGAAGTAAATGTATGTGCTATTCACATGAGTCTGTGTGTTAAACGGTTTCTATTTTGTGTTTTGATATCTTTTTTGTAAAAGTGTGATTCTTAGTCTTGGTTTGGTCATTACTTATGCCACAAAAGTTTATGGTAAAATTATACGCTCGTTTGGTGCAATTTGTGTGATTTGAATTGTGTCAAGGTTCAAACCTTTCTCGCACTCCTGAAGTAATCCTGCTCCCTAGATTTTTACAAAGCTCGCTTCTTCTTTTTTTTAACAGAGAAAATCTTGAAACAACCTGCTTAGCGGTCAGCGTGCTACGGGTGAAGGGTAAGTTCTTGTAATGAGGTAGGTTGGGTATGTTAGAATAATATTATATATATATATATATATATATATATATATATATATATATATATATATATATAAGAGAGAGAGAGGGGAGAGAGAGAAGGGAGGGAGGGGAGAGATATCATTTCTTGGAACGGGACCACATATAATATATATATAATATATATATATTATATATATATATAGAGAGAGAGAGAGAGAGAGAGAGAGATCGGAACTTTCTCTCACTATTAAGTAAGATTGGCACATCTGCATAAACGCGTGACTATTCTCTCCGAGCACGAAACCAAACAGATTACAAAGATGATCAAAGAGGCGGTCTGAAGAGAATTGCAAATATGACTTTCAGACTGAAGCGCAATTCCACCAAAGTCGAAGTCTACCCAAGACCGTAAGAATGTTCTGAGCAGAACGATTCCCTTAATCCGTATCAACCAATCCTGCAGTTATATTGTCCTTCCGAAAAGACTAACCGGGACAATTTGTTGGTTATAAAAAAGAATTGAATCGGTTGCTAATGAACTCTGCTGTAAACTGAACTGAATGTTTTGCTAGGCGCTTACCGGTTTCGGGATGGAGAAGGGGCGAGCATGCGACAACAAGAGCGCTGCGCACAGCAATTGCAGAGCAATCGCTTGCATGGCCAACGGATGCAATGACTTCTGTCTGCATAAATGCCAGCGGGACTTTTATACGCGTGGAACTTACTCCCACTGCCTTCAGCCAGCAATTTGTCTTGTCCGACACACATGGGCAGCTACGAATGCCGAACACTGATGTCTATTGCCGTTGCCATCAGCTCAATATCAATGTTCTTTCTTTCTTTCTGTCTTTCTTTGTTCGTACTCATTGTTCGTACATCCGTTCACTCTCAACAGAACTTTTATTGGAAATCCCACGTATGTTGCATCAATTTTGCTGTCACATAAGTGGGACTCGTTCACGTACATTGTATTCGTGGTGAAAGACGAAAGGTCCAGTTCACTCGTACCTTTAATATTTGCAGCTCATTTCATGTAGCAACTTTATTGCACATTTATAAGAAATGCGAAATGTTAATTATCATAAAATGCCTTCAAACTCAGCAATTGAAATTGCAACAATGTAAATGTAAATTTATTGAAGTGTTTAGGCCCTAATGGACTGAGCTTTGCCTCACTATAATGATGATAATAATAATAACAATAATAATAATATTATTATATATATATATGTATTATATTATTATTACTATTATTATTATTGTTACTTGATTTAGTCTAGGATATTTACCATCCGGATTTCTTAGGGGTATGGGACCAACTGTAGCAGACCACATATTAGTTGTTACACCATGTCTGTGGAAGACAGCTGATAGTGTTCTTCGAACAGATAGTAGAAACAAATTATCACAAATACCGCTATCTGACTTTGTAAAAAGCCTCACTGATTATACGGCCAAAGATATCAAAAAATAAATAGTTGAAGTTGAATAAAAGAACCACTCTTTTGCAATACAGCTGGGCGAGAGTACAGACAACGCACAATGTTCTAAGTTAATAGTTTATGTTTGATGTATGGAAAACAGAAGAGACAAAGATGAGGTACTGTTTTCTATCGAGTTGACAACTATAAAGGCTGTTGATGTGATGAAAACAGGCAGACATGTTTTGACATATATGAACTTTTATAAGAAAAATTGATTGGTTTATGCACAAGTGGTGCTCCTTCAATGCTTGGGGCTCGCTCAGGCGTGGTGCAATTGGTATGAGAGAAAGCGAAGATGCTTCCAAACGAACCCATGATGTCTTAAAATTAAGTATCAAAGTGATTAATTACATTAAAAAGAGCGTTTTAAATTCTCAAATTTTTTAAAACTATGTGTGAAGATTTGGGAACAAATCACAAAACACTGTAATTTCATACGGAGCTTCATACTCTGGCTCACGAAATGAGATATGGTGAAAAGGTTATTTCAGCTCCGAGATTAAGTAATTAACTTTTTGAAAATCAGAAACAAAATGAACTATGTCTGGAATTTAAAAAAACCTAGTGTACAAGTAATGATGACTTATTTGTTTGATTTTTTTGACTTGTTGCACAATCTTAATACAAAATTGCAGGGTGGAGAGTCAAATATACTTACACATTGTAATAATATCAAGGCATGTTGAGAAGCTGGAACTTTAAAGGCGTAAGATATTCCAAAAACAATCCAACCGATGCTTTCCTAACACTTGTGATGATGACATTTACAAATTAACAATGGATACTTTCAGTGTCAACATAGACTCCTCGCCCAAAACACTTCAAGACCAAGATTAAAAAATATTCTGCTGCCAAGTACGATGTTTATGAAATGGAAAAATCATCTTTCGGGGTAAAGTATTTTAAAATTTATCCAAGTGTACTACAGCAAGCGCTGCTGTTCTTCCTTTCTCAAGCACCTATTTGTTCGAGAAAACGTTTTCAGCACTTATTGCAATTAAAACAACGTATAGGGGCAACTTGATATTGCCAATGAATTACGTTGTGCACTTTCTGATACTAAACCAAGGACAGGGAATATGGTGAAGAAAATGTAATCTTATCTTTCTCAATGACTTTCTTGTTTATTACTTGTTTAATTTACACTACAACTCGAAACATTAATTAGGCATAAACACGCTAGGCATAAATCGTATTGTACTTTCTTGACCTAACATAAACAAACAACAAAAGAACATTTCTATGAGAGTAATTGTAATATTTTAAAGACTAAAAATGTATTGTTATTTAATGTAACACTTGTTTTATTTATTGCCAAAAATAAATGTGCAAGAGGCGTGAGAAGTTTTCCTCTTGATGGATGGGGAAGTGGTAAAAGAAAAGTGTGGAAACCCCTCCCTTATAGTGTATAATTTTTTCATTTCTCCATTCATCTTCAACAAGTCTCATCAATTTTGATGGATTTCAATCTCATTCTCTTTCCCTGTGGATTTCATCAACTCCGCATCATCTGTGGCGCCACCCTGACTTCCTTTGCTTTTACCATCACCATTCCTTTAAGATCAATCTTTCGTTTCTGGCGATGTCGGAAAACATTTCTGCTCGATTCCATTTCCGATTCTGATTTCTGTTAGTTTAGATTTTTATCATTGCCTGCCATTGCATTGCTTTTTCGTGCCTCTACCCCCACTCGTTCCTCAATCTGCAGCTTCCATCCCGGATGTCCGGCGGCGCCCCCAAGGCAGATGCGTTGGGGCGGAAAATGAGCGCTAATGCCTCCCCGGCTATCACCGGCGATGTGCCTCGCTGCACATACGTTTTTTAAGGAAATGGTGATGCACTCTGTATCAACATTGATACACTCGTCTGTTATATTTTAATGTTGCCACAAAGTATAGTCTTGTTTCCGCCGCTGGTCGAACAAAATCGAAGAAACAAATCTCGATGGAATTTTTGATAGTGTACCGTTTATTACGAGTGTTTTGGAGATACATTTTTGAGTTATTCAGGAGCTTTTCCTTCTGAGGGAATACAACTCAAATGTCTTTTATTTTTTTTGTTTTCCTGTAAAATTTAGAAAGTTTACAAGGTTTTTGTAGCCTAGTCACGGTATCAGTAATGTTGGTACACACTAGGAGTAACGTCAACGTGGATCAAGGATACTTGCAGTTGGTTCATCGAAGCCAGCCAGATAAGATGACACAATCACGCTGATAAGCGTTGTCGAGTCATGCACCTGGATGAAGCGAAGCACCCGTCAGTACTACCGGCAACGTTGAGGGAAGCTACTGAAATTCGGGGACAGCATCTTGTAGCAGAAACTGTTGCTGAGCGATGGCGCCGACTTACAAGTTGACGTACTTCGACGTGATGGCTCTTGGAGAGCCCATCCGCTATATGCTTGCCTATGGAAACATCAATTTCGAAGATAAGAGGATTCCACGGGAGTCGTGGCCGAAACTTAAACCCAGTGAGTAGACAGACCCTTGGTTGCATGAATCTATTTGAAGATTTGTTAAACGCTATTGGTTCTGTAAGTGTTGTCTTCATGGAAGAAAGCGTTGCAAAAACGTTCATTAAGTTTACGGATTCGTTAATCGTTTTTAAATTATAGACTGAAAATAGGACCTGATAACCATTCTTTAATCTAAGCTCTGCTATAATATTGCCTACGCTACTACGAAAAAGGCTACGAAACGATTAATGTCTAGGTTGTGTGAACAGCAGACGTAAGTATAATATTTCTCAATTGCTCCACCGCGCGCGTTTTTCTGTATTTAATCTGTGGCATACTTTTCCCCAGCACTCGTTTTTTTCTGATTGATGTTTCTGTTTTCAGTTGTATTTTAATATTTGCGAATCATATCCAAAATAAATAGTTTTTTTTCTCTTTCCGAAAAATTTCTCCCTCTATTTTGTTTCGCGATTGCGAAGTTGCGTCATCAACATACGCAGTACACAGGACAGAAGACACTCGGGCCACCACGGACGAGAGCATTTGAAAGAAGTTTGAAGTCAAAGACAGTTGTGTGGAAGAAGTAGGAGGCTTTGGAATTCATCAAGGAACTTCCATGAACCTTGAAAACTATAGGCCATTTTATGTATTTCTTTTTAAAGACGGATTAGTAAATGGGTTGTTAAATATCATTCTTGCATTGACCTACTCTGTAAAGGACCAAGTAGTTTTAAAGATCGTTTGCTAACGACGGAATAAAATGTTACAGGGAACTTTTCTTGCAACCAGCCGTAAGAGGATTCTAAATTCTCAATTTGATTATTATTGATTGTTGATTTGTTCTTTTGATCCACAAAACTTCTGGTTAATGATTCAAATTGATATAATTTGATTACATCGTGTACCATCATGATTACAAATCTTAGCTTTCAATATTTTTCATTAAAACGATTTAAAGTTTAAAACTACAATGAAGTGTGAAGTCGCACATAATCATTTTCATAATGTGAACGTGCGTAATTGAACGATTGAAAACGCATGTTTGGGTAATACGTCTGAAAAAAAAACAACACATTAAATGCTAAATCGTTCTAATTAGTTTGATTTATGGTAGCTACGACAACTTTACCACTGGCTAATAGGCTCGAACATGTTTTTTTTGAAATGCAGGTTTATGCTTTGTAAACCACTATCCCTCACTGGTTACATTTATTAACTTGTAAATAAATATATTAGAAACTAGATTGTTGCATTTTTATACATTTTTCGAGTTCAAGTTATTAGCATTTGTTTATCGTACTTCTTCCACACTTCCAAAGAACCATTCTGCTTAACTTTTTAATTGGGCTTTTTCAACTCTTTAAATACCAATACAGTTATTTTAGTGATAAACTTACGTAAGTTGTAATAAATATTTTCAATATCTTGGTTCCATTTCGAACGTTGCCAGCAACACTTACGGAATCAACTTGTCTCTACCTAGTACGATAACGTTATCATAATGGTGTCCTTGTTTATATTCGTGCAAACATTAATTTGGGAACTTTTATCAGCTTTTCTGCAATCTGTTCAACGCTCTATCACGTGTGCTTCTATGTACGGTTGACATAGTCGACATACTTTTAAAATAATTTTTGTCAAAATGTCGTGAGATTGCAGAAAATTCTCGGAATGTTCTTGCATCTGACTTTGTAGTTCTGAGCTCAGAAACAATTAATCTCGATTATCTTTCTGCAGAAATATATTATTATCAAATAAATTATACTTTGCTAATTTTTTTATTTTTATTTCGATATTTCCAATATTTTGTGTGAAATTTCTATTTGAATGTTTTCATATTTAGAACTTGTAATTCAATTGTCAGTATTTGAAATAAGATATTTCTGTATTTCTAGAAAAGAAGAGTAATCGGGCAAATATCATTATACTCTTTACACCTTATGACTATGCAATATTAGCGTTTCGATATGGCGAACAAAAATTACGAGGAAATCCGTCAGGCGAAAGTACAAGAATCTGATGTGCAGGTGGTAGGTAGTTCGCAGAGCACGAGTGTAACTGTCGGATAAAGTCGACTTGCTCATTCTTTCTCTTTCCCTATTTCTGTCTTTTTTCGGTCCCTTCCTTCGTAGCGGGCATCGGGTTTCGGTTCGGGCATAGTATGTATAACACATAAAAACACAGTTTTGGAAGGGGCGCGCGGTCGTTAATGTTCAAAATTTAATTACTCATTGCAGCTGGTTGAATTTTGGGATTTCTCAGTTTCTGAATTTTTAATTACCCCACGTCCGCGTTGTTTCGCGTCTTAAAATTCGCCTTCAGACTTCATTTTGTAAGCGAGTCGATTCGTCCGGTTTTTATGTTTTGGGAGTTAACAGTACGAAACCAGTAAATACTAAGAATCTCAAGGTGAACCGTGGTTTTTTGAACAACTTCAAATATCCTGTGTAGTTTCTCGGCAAGCGGCCGTTTGCAAAATCTCTTAAGCTGGGATTATCTTCCGTTGGTATACATAGATAGGGAATTGCTTCGCCTATGAGTGAGGCAAAGGTATATTTCCGCGTTTGGAGCGAAAAGTATATGAGTCGGTTATCTTATCGTTCTTCCATGCTGGGTTAAGAAACTTGCAAACATTGTCTGTCCTATATCTTTAGTTTATTTTTATCCAATTAGAGTTATATTTAGTGAAAAATAAATCTCAAGTTATAGTGAGAGAGAAGAGCTTCCTCATTCCGACGTAATATTGTAGTCAAAAGGGAAGAAACGTGTGAGATAAACATTTGAATTTACTTCACGAGCAGTACGGATTCGGTTATGTGCAGAAGGCTCTTTCATCTTTCCGCATGTACAATCGCGAAATAGGTAGTAGCTTCAGGACAAATGATAGAAGATTCTGCCTGAATAAACCAGCATGTACTGTTTTGTTGCAGTTTTTACATAAAATGTAAATCGACGAGAAGAATTTAAACGAGACCATAAATGTGCTATAAAATGAGTACGTTTCTTAATTTATTTTTTGTGAATTTTTTTACATTTTTTAGCATTTTGATTAAAAAACTTGTAAAATCATTGTAATATCTACAAAAGCATTTTATCATTATAACAAATTAAAAATTGACGTAGTTTGTGCGGTAGTATTTTATTTAAAATCATGATACTATATAAGTAACCTGTTCAAATCGCTTGGAGTGTGATTTACTCGTACCTTGCGTTCGTTGCAGAGAGAAGAGTGAAATCAGGTTTTTGGTAACGAATGCATTTTAGACTTAATAATGTAGATAACAATCCTAACTTATTGTAAAAATATTATGATTGGATTATTATTCGTAGGAGTTACTATGGGCTTTAAAGAAAAGGCATTCATATCTTCGGCTTCTTCAAATATTAATATCCGTTTCATACATTTAAAGTGACGTTACATAGTGTTTGATATTAGGCACGAGTTTTTCCATTTTATTAAGAAAACAATACTCATGTATTAAACAGACAAAAAAGTTATCGATTGTTTAACAAAGAATTCAAAGGTTTAACATTTACTCAAAATTCTTGTCTTCGAAATTATATTTGTATTAATGAAATACATAGTTTCATTATATTAAATTAATTAATATAACTTAATTTTTAATATAATTAAAATAATAAGAGTAATTTGTGTTTTTCAGAAACGCCTTATGGCAAGATGCCTGTTTTGGAAATTGGAGAGAAGAAAGCTCACCAATCAATATCAATTTGTCGTTACCTCAGTAAGAAAGTAGGCCTTGGTGGTATAGACGACTGGCAAAACCTTAAAATAGATTCTACAGTTGATACAGTAGTTGACATCCGTATAGGTGAGTGTGAACTGTCCTACACATTCAATATAGGCTCAAATATACATTTTAAAACATTTAAGTGACATTTTTCTTTCAGCGATATTCAATCTCGTATTTGCGCCGGAGTCAGAGAAAGAAAAAATGAGGGAGACATTTGACAAGGAAACACTGCCCTTCTATTTGAATCGTCTTGATGAACAAGTGAAGGAAAATGGCGGGTTCTTTGTCGACAAGAAGGTAATTTTTATTTCATTTTCGTTTCATCACATTTTCATTCACATCAAGTAGCACGACAAAGTGATTTTGTTTTCTTTCTACTTTCTTGTTACTGCCTGCGCAGTAGAAAGGTATGCAAAGCTGCTGGAAAAAGCGGCGAATTTTCGGCAGAAAAAAACTTATTTCCTGGACTTGGTAAGGAAAAAGTGGATAAATCCAGTTGCTACAGTTAGAAAAAATATTCTAACGCGGTGTTACCAGAATCCTTTTTTGTGGGTCCTTGATACCGAAAAATCGATTGACGGCAAAACGCCCCTCCGTCTGTCCGCTCATCTGTCTATTAGT
This sequence comes from Gryllus bimaculatus, assembly GCA_017312745.1. Taxonomy (NCBI): domain Eukaryota; kingdom Metazoa; phylum Arthropoda; class Insecta; order Orthoptera; family Gryllidae; genus Gryllus; species Gryllus bimaculatus. Next base: position 8,424,439 of record BOPP01000014.1, on the reverse strand, counting down.
GAACAAAGCTAGCGGCTAACCGATCAGCTGATTTTCTCAAAAATTGATGTTCACCAATGGATATGGCAGATGTCACAGCCCTTGAATTTGAAACCGACGTTTTAATTTTGGGGAGTACTTTACATGAAGCCCCTGGGACATATTAAAAATTTTCAAAAAAAATCGCTTCAACGTTATTGATTAAATTTTGTTGTTGGACAATGTAAAGGACAATTAAGAGAATGGTGCAGGTCTTATTTTTGTTGAAATACTTAATGTTTCGAAAATTGCAAAAGTTCAAAATTTTTTCGGAGACTTCCTTCAATTAATATATAAAGATAGATATTTTTTCCTTAATAAAATGTGTCCCTTAAAGATTTATTTTTAAATAAGGCCATGTACAATTTTTCGAAAATTTGAGTACTTTTCGTGTAATTTTGTGACACAAAACAATTTTTAGTTTTGTTAAAACATGTTTTCTCAAAAACGTATACAAAGATTTTAAATAAATTGTTGATGGATAGTGTGAAGGACGCTTAATAGAACGGTTCAAGTCTCTTGTTAGTTGAACATTCTAATTTTTGAAAATTGCAAAAATTCAAATTTTTTTGAGTCTTCCGACAACTACAGTTATGAAGATATATTTTTTCTTAATGAAATGTGTTAATCAAAAACAGATCTTACAAATAATATTATGTTTAAATTTTTAAAAATATGAGTATTGTTTGCAAAATTTTGTGTCAAACGTAGGCAATTTTGTTTTCTTTAAACTATTTTTTTATGAACGGCACAAACTATTTTGATTAGATTTTCATCTTAGATAGTGCAAAGGACGCTCAAGAAAATGGTCCAGCTGCCATATTCGTTAAAGTTACTTATTTTTCGAAAATTGAAAAAAAATTGCGTCCGCTGATTATGGTATGTTTTGTTTGTAAATGATAGAAATGACTACTGTTCCCGGCTATCGAAATGAATGCAAATATGCACTAAGAAGAATGAAAATTGCAATTTTGGAATGCTCCCGTCAATTTATGATTGCCATCAGTCACTCATATTAGAGATCATAATCAGGTCTGCGAAATGATTTGCTCTTTCACGGCGATTAATATGGCAGTGTGCGAGTAACTGTAGGAGAATTGTAATGTCTTAGTAATTGTTACTAAAATGCCCGTTTCCTACCACTCGTAGATCGCAAAATACAAACTTTAACAGCAGCTTCTTTCACATGCACTCTCGCCCTTTTTGTGGATGATCCTGCATTATTGTGTGGGTTGTGGGTCACACAAACTTAGGGAGGAAATGTCCTTTATGTTCAATATTGTAGCTGCAAGAAGACGCTGTAACATTTTTGAGCTTTTGTAATTTTCAAAAATTCAAAGATTTTAACGAAAATTGTACCTGAGCCATTTTTAAGCGTCCTTTATGCTTTCCAAAGACAAATTTTAATTAAAAAAATTGGTTGCATTGTTGAGAAAATTTAGAATATGTTGTAGCTTGAGGTAAAGTACCTCCAAAAATCGAAATACACGTTTCAAACTCGCAAGGTATCGAGTTAGTTTAGATCGATTGGGAAATATCAGTTTTGGAGAAAACCATCTGACAGTTTAGGCGTTATCGTTGAACACAGGCGGACGCTCAGACAGACAGACTGACATGCTTTAAAGTCAATCAATCTTTCGGTACCAAGGACCCTCAAAACTTGTATTGTGACTAAACAACGTGTTAGAGAAAGTAATTTACTACATATAGGAACAAGATGAATCTACGTTTTTGTTACCAAGGCCTGGCAACATGTTTTTCTGACGAAAAATTGTCAAACTTTGCCGCAACTTTACAATACTTTCTCTTTGCTAGGTATATAGTAAGGGGAGAAAGTATAAATACACGTTATAGCGAGAGGAAGGCAACAAATAATTCGGATTTTGTAGAAATTTTGTAATCTATGCTAAAAATTTGCTGTCAATTTTGGCTTGAGAGCCAAATTCTGGTCGCGGTTAACAAAAATAATGGTGAAACATTCTAGAGATCTAATTGTGCTTTGAGGATATGTAGAACAAACTAAATAACACATTAGGAACATGTATATATGAAATCAGATAAATCGAAATCTTGGCCATAAAGGTCATTAAGTTGTCTTTCAGATTATTTTTTAATGAAAAATGTGCACGAATTAATGTTGAATATCTCTTTCAGCTTACTTGGGCTGACCTGCATTTTGCTGCTACCATTGACTCCGCAAAGGAGTTCTTGAAAACAAATCCAGTTGAAGATTATCCCCATCTAAAAGCACTCGTGGACAAAGTGTGGAACCTTCCTAGGATTAAGTCGTGGCGTGCAAACCGCCCTGTCAGTTCTATTTAAATGTAATTTTAAAAAATAGTTTTTGTTAGATCATACTCTCATTTTTGTATGTGACATTTCAATCCAAAAGTTTTCATTTGTCACAATTCACAAATTCTAGCAAATAAAATTGCCTATTTCGCCATCATTAAAACAATTGCACGCATTATTTGAAACCCTGTCATGATCTTGAATGAGTATGTGATTGTACGTAAGTTAACCTGCTCACAAGTTAATCTACTTTAGAGTATTTACATGGTACATTACATTATTTGCATTTATTTCCGTAAACATTGAACGAAGATGTGATTCTAGACGCAGTGGTTTCGGCACGTGTGCTAATTATCCCGTATTGGTTCATCAGTCTGCGAACGGTACCGACTCTCCGAGGCAGTTTCACAGAGGTCATCACTAATCTCTGAACGTTTAGAGATTGGAAGTTCTCGTTGTAAGTTCCTTTGTTTTTCATTTTATTCAATTTCATGAAATAATTCTTGTCTTAAAAGTTGTGGAACTAAGTGGTTTGGAACAAATTTTTCATTCCCTAAAAGCATTTCCGATGCTTTGAAATCAAGCTCAGAGTGTATATTTTTTCTTCTAAGATGTTTCTTTAACAAAAATTCAGAAATCTGAATTTTAAAATAAAGCATTTGTAGTAAGTAGTAATCACTTAATTCATAATACTGGAGAAGAATTCTAGGGTCCGGCTGCTTTGATCGGCAGTGCTCGGAAATTCTCTAATGAATACCAGGCGAATGCCGGGGCAGTATCTTAACAAACGGGCTATGTATCACGCACGATATTTTCCCTCCTGTACTTGCCCTCTCCTCTCCCCGTAAACCCACACACTTTTTCTCCCTCCAACACTCTTATTACCACACATGTCAGAAGACCACTCAGGAACTTGGAGCGTGTGTAGGCTGGGACAGGCCCGGCTGCGGAGGTACATGCTGAATGGGGAACCCCCGTAAGACGACGTGGTGGTCGGCGCCAAATCCCCGTTCCAGCGATGGAGGCACATTGCCACCTCCCTGCTGGATAAACAAACACTACACTTATGGGATCAACGACCAAAGCAGTTGACGTGTCCCAAACTACGAAATTATCAATGATTACTAGTCGTAATTATCTGTGATATCCATGTCATATTCTTTTCGTGAATTTTTCCTCTTGTTCTATGTCAACATCAGACAACTATTCATCCTATTTCAATAGTTTTGAAAAATTATGTAAGTGAAACTATTGCGACCAATTGTATTTTATTATTGCATTATTTATTTAAACCCTAAAAGGACTTAATTTCCTTCACTCTTCGATTTCACTTACCAAAGACAGAAAGTTGATAAGACAATTTCATCTTTTGTAGTTTCCTTTATCGTAAACCAATACTGCTAATACTTCTAAACTTACATTTTTAATATTGTGCATTAATTATTGTAAATGTTTGGGTATGGCAATAAAATCTAATACCTGTGCAAAATCCCTCTTCTTACCTGACATATATTATTGCTTTCACATTATAAGTGGTTATTAATAGTTTCCTTTCTCGTCATGCGCTGCCGTAGGCTTGTCTTAAAGGCGGATATTTAGCCGCATTCATGAATGCAAACCAGCGGCTTTCGCAAGTTTTAACTTTCACTCTCAGGAAGGAAATCGAAACTCCCTAGTAGGCCAACAGGCTTGCATTAAACAGACGTAATGAAAAGTCTCCATTTTCGGTTGAGTTAAAACACAAGCCAGCTCGCGCAGTCCCTTCCTCCGTGCCTCTCGCCGCCGCATGCATTAAAACATGAGGCGCATACATTTCAAGGCCTCTAAACTCCTCGCGGATCAGTTTTAATAGGCAAAACGACGCTCTGACCCGCGTCGACCTTCCATGGAGCCCCGGCCCCGGCCTTTCTGGAAGGGGTGCCGGGGGGCGAGGCGGGACAGAACGGGACGGAGGCAGCCACAGTATTCCGACTTGAGGACAGGTGCGGGGAGTTTCTGATAGAACAGAGTAAGCGTGATGGTGGAGGGGTTGGAAATCGGAGAAGGTACGTCGTGAGGGACTCAGAAAGACGTTGCGAGTCGGAAAGTGAAGAGAGGATCTTCTCGAGTTGAGGTTGCCGGTGAACATACGCAGAAAGTTTGAGAATAGAAAGCGATGAATGTATTCCCTTTTTTAACTTTTACTTTATCTGGATGCTCCTTTCGGATAAACCACTGAAAAACCTAATAAATGAAATAAGTTAAAATACAATAAACCTCCAAGAACTCCCACCGCAAAATATGAAAATATTATTGAGAAAAGTTGAATTTAAAAAGGAATTACTACATTTTTTGCTTCTAATATGTAATTATTTTCAAACATACCAAATTCTGAAGAACTAACTTTCCGAAATAATTACTTTCCGGTCATTAGCCTCCGCATGTAATTAATTTCCATTTCGCTATTCGCTTTGTAAGATTTAGCTTTGAGTTCAAACATATTCGTCGCATCCAGTTTCAATGAGATTGGGTTCATTCCACCGCGCAATCACTAGTACGGTGTATGGCAACTGACAAACAACGCACACAGAGACAGTAAATGGGAGAAATGTAGAGATTAGAGACAATAGAAAGTCTTGTTGAAAAGTGTGGTATTATTCAGCATTACGGCGAGAATAGTAGGGACATTTATGGATATACTTCAAATTACATGACATTATATGGCTTGCATCATTAGCGTAAAATCGCTGCATCATTTGCCTGTTAGGTTGAATGCACAGAGCCCATAAACAGTTTTACAAATGGAAACTGAATATTGAAACTGTTAATACTTTAATTAATCATTGGTCCTCTGTAACGAAATCTATTGTAACATTGAACCAACAGATTTTGTAATGAAGTATAATCTATTAGGCTGCCGAATAGCGTTTAGTATCAGAGTATTCAGAAGAATCGTTTTGAAGAAATTATCTTTAACTTTCTCGTATGCGTACGAGAGTACGGAGTAATATAGGGATTTTAACTGAAATACACGTTTGGGGGTCTCCTGATACAGAAAAGGTGTTTTTTTCAAAACGTCCGTCTGTCTGTTTGTCTACCCGTCTCTTTTTCTGTCCGTTTATGAACATCACTAGCGCCTAAACCATAAGAAGGCTTTTTGGAAAATTGATATTCCTTTGTCGATCTGACTCGAATCGAGGCGCTGTGATTTTGATAACCTTTCTCCAAAATTCGGAGGTTCTTCACATGATACAACCTGGAAGTTTTCAAAATTTTCTCAAAATGTCTCCAAATTTTTTCTATAAATTTCTTATTTGAATAGAGTAAAATACACTTATAAATGTGATAAAGGTCCGATTTTCAGGGTTAACTCTGAATTTTCGAAAATTTAGACATTTTTCGGGCATCTTCCTGCAACTACAAAATTGAAGATAGAGATTTTGATGAAGATAGAAATTTGCGAGGTCAGACGGAAGAGCGGGCCTGATGGCCCGAGTCTCGCCACGTAAAATAAGGCAATAATTCAATTCAATTTAATTTTTCCTTCAAATACAATTTGTTCTCCATAGAGACATCTTTTATTAAGTTTTTTCGAAAACTTTAGTAATTTTTGTTCAATATTGCGTCCGGTAAATGAAATTAAAAAACCATCAACATAATTTTCCCAAAAACGGTTCCAAATTTTTTCTTTAAACTTTTGGTAGAGATAATGCTAAATGTTCTCTATGAGATGGAGTAAACATCAGTTTTCTCTACTCTTTAGTTCTTTATAAAATTACAAAAATGTAATTTTTTGACGAGTCTCTTGCGTCGTTAATATTTAATATTTACATTAGCGGCGATTTCCTTTAAATAATCTCCTATAAAGTTTCTTCAAAACTCAATTGTTTTCTGTGAAAAGTTGTTCAAAATTCAACGTTTTCACCAATGCCCAGATTGCAATTGTTTTCTCAAAAACGGTTGCAATTGTTTTTGAAAAGGATAGTACTAATTGCACTCTTTAATAAGACGTAAAGTCATTTTGGGGTAATTTTGTTGTTTTATCAAAAATTACACAAATGCAATTATTTTGAAAGATCTCTCTACGCAGTTAATATACACATTTCCAGCTATTTGTAAACACTATGGTATTTTTGAGTTAAAGTGCTTCAATTGACTTCTAATAAGTTTATCAAAAACTCAAAAATATTCTGTAAAAAAGAGCTTCAAATTTCGAATTTACAGTGGCACTTAAACGCCATATTCTTAAAAACCGATCTAATTTTTTCAAACAAAATTGCAGTTTTGGACTAGGTTTTACTGTTCTTTAATATTCTTAAACTAATATTTCGGATCTACTATTTAAAAAACGAAAAAATTGAAAAAATGTCAAAAAACTGAACTTTGGGCGGCGATAGATGGTAGTTGACACGAGTATGTGGCAAGTCCGAATAGATAGCTGAGACCAAAGGAAATAGAAAGCTAATGCGGGAAAGTCTGTGACATTATGTAGCACCACTAATTATTTCCGTGTTCTTTCTTTGTGAATAATTATATTAATTTCTTTCAGAAATATTAAACAATTTCCATGCTTCTGGGGTGTTTATATGCTTCCGCAATAGAAATTTTTGCTTCGAAAGTATTGTTTTCAAACCAACTTTTGAGTGCTTATTGCGGCTCAGTCGTTTGTAATATCCAAGTAGTTTATTACACATACACACACATATATATTCTGACTGCCTTTCCCCCTTTATCCTTTCATCAACATTTATTATGTTGCAATATCATCAAAGTAAGGTTTACACCTGCGGGCTACTTAGTTCACCAATCTGACGGTCAATACTCTTGGCACCCCCTTCAATTACTATTTCTATTTAAATAAACATTCGAGCAACCGTGGCCCTCAGGTCGTGTCGAGGTAGTCCAATCACGATAAGTTTTATTTTGCGGGTTCGATAGACCGCCCATTCAGAGTTTCGGTTGTGAAATATGTACGTAGGGCTGTGGCTTCATTCCGCTGTGAGCAGTCGCACAGGACAGATGTAGGCGCACAGCGCTGCGCCTCCCCTCGAACCTGTGTCCTGTGTTCCAGCGAAAGTTAAAGTGCTACAGTAACAGTTATCAACAACTCTTACTAATTGTGTGGTATTCCACGAATGAGTGCAATATTCTACGAAACGAGTGCAACATGTTCAGCCCACAACGCTGGCATTCGCCAGTGTATTGTAGATGCCCTCGACCGAGGACGAAATGGAGGTC
>BOPP01000014.1:8384787-8406091 GCA_017312745.1 Gryllus bimaculatus | reverse complement strand
TGGGGACCCAGCGAGTATGCGAAGCCAGAAAGGGTGGGGTGAGGGGAAGGGAGGCGTAGAGTGGTCACACCAGGAAGGTGGGAAAGCGACGAGGATAGAAGGAAGGGAAAGGGGTGCAGACACAGCACGTCGTCGGGAAAACGGGAGAGATGGAAGGATGATCTTAGGAAAGTACGGTGGAAGGTGAGGAGGACTGGAAGGGTGGAGAGAGCGTCAAAAGTGTATAGAGAAGATGCGAGCTTGCGAGGAGAGAAGAACGGAGCGAGTAGCGGGCATGTGGGAGGCGTGGGAGTGTGGAAGTGGCTCGAGGGAGAGCGCGCTCCCGTCGCTTCTACGTGAGTTACCGCCGAACCGGCGCGCGTATTTCAGCCCGCCGCGATATCACGATTTACGCGCAGCCGGGTAATTATTTGACGTTATTTGGCCCCGCGAGCGTATTAACCGGCCGCATTATAAGCGCGTTACCGTGGACGGGCGCGCGTCCCCCAGGGGGCCACAAACGTCGGGGCCCCTTTGGCCGATCATTCCACCGGCGGCGGTGATGGCTGCGCAAGTAGAGCTATGCCTGGCGATGTAGTGACGGTGCATGTGGCTAGACAAGTGATCACGAACACAATAGAAAGGTGAGCTGAGCATAAAAGTTACAAAGAAGACCAATGCTCTATAAACCTGAGTGACAAAATGAAGTAGGAACAAACTGAAATGGAAGAATAATGATTGATTGAATAATGACTTTCACATTACACTCGCTAAAAAAACAATTAAGTTTAAGATCCGATAACAAAAAAAAAGCGTAAAAAATGTGGACAAGCGAACAAAAATCCAAGGATTTTTGGATAGTGAAATATCTATTTTGAATATAGATAGTGTAACCAGAGATGAAATGATGGGAGGGGGTACCCTGCCACTGGCTGTATGAAGCGATTCTGAGGGTTGAGTCTCGGGCGGAGGTGTCTCTGTGGGCGACGCGACGCGCAGCCGAGGCGGCGATGGCGGCGGCGGCGGTGGCGGTGATGGCGGTGGCCCAGTCTGTGCCAGCGGCGAAGCCCCAGAGGTAGAGGCTAATTTGCGAGGCCCCGCGCGAGTCCATTTGCCTGATTTAGCGCCCGCATCGCGCCGTTAATCTGCACACAGCGGCGGCGTCGTCGGCCTTCGATCAGCGCCCCCTGCCACCAACCCCTTTCCCTCTAAACACGATCGCCCTCCCTCCCTTTTGTTGCGCCACTCTTTTTCTCTCTTCTTTTGCGTTTTATGCTTCTCTTCCGAATTAATTATTTATTTATTTCTCATCACATTGTTCTCTTTTTCCGTTTGATTTTTTTTGTCGTTTGATTCCTACCTCTACCTCATTATATATACTCTTCTCGAAACACCAAAACTGAATGGCGTTTTAGTTGTGTTAATTTTTCTGCATCCTATCTTCTCCCTTATCGCTTTACACAAATTGTGCTTAATACGCTTAAGTTCTAAAAGTTTTAGACTTTAACTCTCTAAATGTACCTTTAAGATGATCTTATATTTTCTTGTCTTTCATTTGACTATTTTCACTTTCACTTGCTGCTCTGGCCTAACTTCCACAGTTCTGTCCTCCAACTACTACCAACAGCCATTATTTTCTCTTCAGTTTTTCATGCCACCAAATCCTTTCAATTAAAAAAATACATCATGAACATCGTCATCCTTATATCTTTAAAAAACAATATAACTCTTATTCTAGGAGAAATAACACTACTAATTTTAACCGTGCGTATATACCTAACGAATCCTCTCTGTTACTTTGTCATTTTACTTCAAAGATAGACAACCTGTTTTATCCTGTGCTGAACGTCGCCCCTTACATTCTCCACGAGCGCAGCTGCCAGCGGAGAGCGGCGGTGTCTGTCCACCTCGGAGCCGAAGCCCCATCGTCGCCATCCCACCCCGCTGGCGGCCCCGGCGCCCCGGCGCTGGCGCTTATTGGAGCTCATCGGGTTAAGTCCGGAGACCGCTTTTGTGCGCGCGGATCATAAAAAGAGCAACACGGCGGCGGCGCAAAGCGTTTTCCAATCTGCTAATGCGTTTGTTATGTGGGCGGTTGCGTGACCGCGGGGGAGGCACCCTCCGCTCTGTCACCCGACGTTCGGCGCCGCGACCGCCGCCGCCTCCATCGCCCCGACAGCGCCGTCGCTACCTTCCCGGAAACTGAAGCCCCGAGAGAACCTCCGCCACGTTACCATTGCTAATCTTTGGCAATCGTCGTTACAATTGCTGAAATTGCTGGAATTGTTTGTCAGCGACTTACGTGATTTCTTTATCAATTGCGTAATCGTGACCATAAGTTTCATCCCGAACTTATCACTGGGAGAGATGGCTCAGGGATTCAACTGATGTTACTGCAGTGCCCCTGACTAGCAAGATAGCTAGGTCTTTTCTATCACTGTCTGGAGAATTCTGGCGGTCGGCTGTTCTAATCGGTAGTTTTTCGTGGTTTCTCTGACCAATACCACGCGAATACCGCAGCAGTACCGTAACAAACGGGCCAAGGGCCACGCGCGATCTTTCCTTCCCATTCCTTGTTCTATTCTCGCCCCTTTAACTCACGCTTACATTTACATGCACTACACTAGCACTCAGATCGGAAGACCCGTCGGAGCTTGTCCCGGCTGAAGCGGTGCCCCGCTGGTGGGTGATACCTGGTTGGGGATATCCCCGTTAGCCAAATGTAGGTCGCCCACGTCCATCTGGGTCATCAGAGTATAAACCGGTCAGAGCATTAGTCAGACGATCTTCTCCGAAATTGTCATTGCCTGATCAATCTGTTCGAACTTGACGCCCTGCAAATTTGAAACGGATAAATTGATTTTTGGAAGTATTTTTTTGTTGGATGAAACAAGGGAGACTTAAAATAAGGCGCAAGTCTAATTTTCATTGAAATCTCTGTATTTTGAAAATTGCAAAGGTTAAAATTACAAAATTATAATATTGATAATAGTTATTTTTCTTTAATGAAATCTGTTCTTTAAAATTTGATCACTAATGAGCAATGTTTAGATGTAGTTTTTGCTTAATATTAATTATGATGATGAAGATGAATTGCTTTTGAAATGCCTTCTTAGGATTTCTGTGTTGAAGCTAGAGATTTATCCTGCATTGCAATACTTTTCTCATTTTTACGCCCTTAAATCATTTCATATTCAGTTTCAGCACTACGGGGTTAGCACATGGTCTAGTAGAGAGAGAGATAGAGATAAAATTTGAGATTTTAACTGGTGTCTACGTAATTACAGCATTCCTAAAGAACAGAGTTTATGAACTTTTTTTGGGTAGTACAACTCCCTTTTTCAGTACTTGTCGATTAGGACGTAAGGGCATTTGCCTTAGCTACGGACGCTCTGACAATGCTTATGAGGTCACCCGAAGAATACGATTCATAACACTAGTGTAACAAATGGCTGAATTCTATATGAAAAATTTACAATTAAGATCATCTAGTTTCAAGCACAAGTGTTTATTCTTTGTTTTGCAATCATCAGTGCACCCCGCGATCGTCACACAAGTCTATTATGATGACATATTCATTAAATAACGTACCATGCACTCAGAATATCTTTCTTAATTTATTTCGCGCTCATAACCCTCACTCATTATGGGAGAAATCTAATAACATTTGCTTGCAAGTTTTATTCAAATCATTAAGATGGTGCTAAATTTTACCACTTGTCCACTCCAACCGCAGGTCATATGAACATTATTGTACGAAAAATAGCAAAGTCGTTGCATCTTACTTTCACATGCCTCATCTTCTTTTGTGCAGACAAGCCATCGTTTGTTTTACATCCCTCCAAATTACCACAGTTATATAGCTACTAACAACGGTTTTAAAAGAATCGATTCGAACCGATGCAGGCTAAGTACAATGCTTTACCAATATCGATTAAACCGACAGGCACTATTCAGTTCCAAAACTTGCTTGCATACTTCGTTAGGACGACTGCGTCTTCTGAAGAAATAAAATTCGCTAATTATTGCAAAAGAAGCAAATTTGAGTTGACCAGAAATGAACGACCTCTGAGGAAGTTGGCTGTTAACGGGTAAATACAATGTGTATGTACGTATGTACTTGGCGCGACAGCCCGTGAAAGGGCTCAGGCCTACCGGCGTCATGGGTTAAGGGGGTACGTGTGGTTAGCACGTAGACATCCCGACGCCGTTTTCCGGTCTTTTCAACCTGAGAAATGAATTTTCTCATCGTCACACAGCAACATATACGTACTGGGACATTGTAAGGAAAAAGAACTCGCACAATAATCTTGGATCGACCGGGAATCAAACTCGGGGCCGCCTAGAGAAAAGAGAGCACGCTGACAAAGAGCCCGGAATACCATTAAGGGAAAAGTAATATTCCTTAAAACGTATTTGTCACTCTATTTCTTAACGATATTGCGCGAAAGCGGTGTTTATCAAGAATGAACCATTATTCTAAGGGGAAAAATCCATACAGAAATTTATTTTAATTGGCCTCCAGTAATTACTTAATCGATTTACTTATTCAGTGCACACCAGCATGAAAGCATTCTGCAGTTCACATGAAGCCTGGTTTCGCTTAGCATTCTGAGAACTTGTAGGAAACCTATCGAACGGTGAGCCTCGCACCATATTCCTTTTTTTGGTCTTTCTGGATCCAATATTCAGGACGTGGCTGAATCTAACTGCAATATGCACGGAGCGCTTCATTAGCGCGGGTATTAATGAAGGTGTTTTTTGTCTTCTGGATAAAAACTGTGAATTTCTTTTTTGCATTGATTTCGACCCAGTGATTAACAGCCGAAGCTTTAATGTGTAATTATCCATGCGGAAACTACGGCGACAAAGAGGAGGCCAATAAGCGACCTTTCTATTTTTTAAAACTTTTTTCTCGAAACTGTTTCTTTTTTCTATTTTTTGTCAGTTTGGAATGATAACTATTGTCAAAACGCGAGTGTGATTCTCACTAATAGTTTTCTACCATCATGAAAATCTGTTTTACATGACTGAACTACGAACACTTGTTATGTGTGTCGTGCTTTACCATAGTAATTTTTTAATGTTATTATATCCAAAAGTTCAACTTTTAAATTCACAAAAGTGAGAAATTGTTTCTGAAAAATGTTGGTTTAAAAAATACATTTGCGAGCTAAAAAATATATGAAAATATATCAAAGAATATTACCCAGTGCATAGCATTGGGATGAATTATGTGCTATTTTAAAGATTTATTACTATTATTTTTACTAAATTTTAATTATTTATTTTCCAAACCTAACACAGTTACAAAGAATTTGAGCAAGTCAGCTGACTTCTAGGCACATATGCTCTATGAAATTGCGTCCTAGTACATGAACCGTAAAGCTGTGAGTTCGAAATTCGGATGATGTATGTACGCGCTGGACATTTGAACCACTAGCAACTTCACGGTGCCTGGCTACTCCATCGAGCAAGTGTCGCGGCTGTCACCTCATTAGCCAGCCGTGCTTTTATAAATCAGGCAAAACGAAGCAAGGAGTAGCGCCTGTAGTGTGAACAGGGCGAACGCCTTGAGGTCAGAAAAGTTGGAATGTGGATACGGACCCTTCGCAGTGTTTTGTTCTCTTCCCCTTCGGCTACGGGACATTCGTTATGCAAGTGCATCTGGCAACGACCCGGAATTTTTCTCACGGATTCTCTCCTGGTATGTTCTATAATGTTTATGTCAGGGGATTTTGGTGGGAAGTGGGAATGTTTAAATTCAGAAGTGATCCTGAAGCAACTATGTAGCAATTCTGGGCGTTTGAGCTGTCACATTGTCCTTCTCGAATTGCCCAAGTCCGTCGGGATGCACAATGGACATGAATGGGTGAAGGTGATCAGACAGGATTCTTACGTATGTGTTGCCTATCAGAGTCGTATCTAGACGTATCAGGGGTTCCATTTCACTCCAACTGCACACTTCCCATACCATCACAGTACCTCCATCAGCTGCAACAGTCCACTATTGACATGCAGTGTCCATGGATTCACGAGGTTGTCGACATAATCGTATTCGTCCATCGGCTTGAAACAACGTGAAACGAGACTCATCAGACCAGGCAACGTGTTTCCAGTCATCAACAGTCGTCAACAGTCGTCAACATGGACTTCGACTCCGCAAGGCTCCGTCCTTCTTACGGCACGTGGCTGCCGCCAACCGCTCCCTGGAGTCGGGCTCAGCCCTCCGCGCCCTCGGCCTTCCGGCCCGTTTTGCGCCCCCCTACGCCATCGCCCCCGGCAGGCCTACTGTATCTTTCATTACGTTGTATGTTTATCTGCGGTCTACTTCGACTCATTTGTCGTAATACACAACAGGGTATGAAGTTTTTCAGTGTTTGTGCCGTTATCAGCCCCTCGTATATCTACACACAAATCCTTCCGTAAATCTTCGTCTTCACTTGTAACTGTGTGTGAGATATGTGTGAACCTCTGTGACTAATTGAGGAACTTGAGTTGTACGATCTGATCAATGGTTGAAGTTTCGAGAGGAGGTCCCGGGATACCATGTACATGTGTAATGGTACAAGGTCGAGATGATTTTAAGGGCTACCTCCGCATTTCTTTAGAGATGACGAGGTAGTTTGTTATTGTCTCCAGGGGATTGTCGTTATTGTAATTGTCTCCAGGGGAGTGGTAGTTACCGTGGAAGGCCTTGGTAAATTACTTAAGCAATGATAGGACGCAGACGGGAAGAAGGTGTGTCAGAACCGAAAGGGCAGTCCCGACTCAAAAAAAGGGGACGTTATTAGAACAAAACAGTCTTTAACATTTTGTAGAACTTCTAATTAATTAACATGTTGTTGTCAAATCGTAAGAATTTTGGGACGTGAGGTAGTAGTAGCGTAGTAGTGTCCATTGTGCCATTTAAGTTGTTTGGAACCACTGGAGCAACACGAATAAATAGGGATACCTTATAAGATAATTATGTGAACTAACCCAGCACTAAATTATTTAAATTTAGCGTGGGTTCGTTCTAAACATAATGTTAGACCTCTTATGAAAAAATATTTGGCAAATTCATTTCAAAATTTCGGGCAATGTTCCTATCGTCGGCTCTTTCGGAAACACTTATCCTACTCCAAGACATGCTTTCTTCATTGTTACATAAATATAGTATACTCGAGTGTAAATACAATTATACTGCCTAGCACTTCTGTTAAAATTTGAAAATCTCATTATTTTACTCTTAAACCTAGACGTTACTCTCTAGTAACAAATGTTCTTGTTAAGCGAATTGTCATCTGCCTGACCCTCTCGCTTAGTTTTGTAGGAGATAATGCGCGCGAAACCGCATGTACAGTAGAGCATGAGTTTTTGATGAAGATAGTTATAAACCATCACAGACTTCAACGAAGCGGTTCTTTCCATTTTCTCGCAGAGTCTGGAATGGGCTCATGAAAATTCCCCTACACTATCACATGTTCTGACTACATCTTCATCAGAAATTTTGACGTGAATTTATACTGAAGAGCCAAAGAGGTGGTACACCTGGCCAATATCGTGAAGGGGCACCGCGAACATGCAGAAGTTCTGCAGCACGAGGAGGCATGGACTCCACTAATGTCTGAAGTAGTTCTGAGGTAATTGACACCATGAATCCTGCAGTGCTGTCCATAAACTCGTAAGAGTACAGTGGGTAGAGATCTCTTCTTAACAGCAAGGCATCGTAGATATGTACAATAATGTTTGTCTGGGGATTTTGGTGGGAAGTGGAACTGTTTAAATTAAGAAGTGTTCGTGAAGCAACTCTGTAGCAATTCTGGAAGTGTGGGCTGCCGCATTGTCTTTCTCGAATTGCCCAAGTCCGTCGGGATGCACAATGAACATGAATGGGTGAAGGTGATCAGACAGGATTCTTACTTATGTGTTACTTGTCAGAGTCGTAACTAGACGTATCAGGGGTTCTATTTTACTTGAACTGCACTCGTCTCATACCATCGCAGTGCCTCCACCAGCTGCAACAGTCCACTGTTGACATGCAGTGTCCATGGATTCATGAGATTGTCGCCATAATTGTACTCGTCCATCGGCTTGAAACAACGTGAAACGAGACTCATCATACCAGGCAACGTGTTTCCAGTCATCAACAGTCGTCAACAGTGAGTGTTGACGGATCAGGCGAGGCGTAAAGATTTGTATCGTGCAGCAGTCATGATGAGTAAACGAGCGGGTTTTCGGCGTCAATGCCCCATATCGATGTTTTGTTGAATGATTCGCTCGCTGATACCTGGTGATGGTCCAGCATTGAAATATGCAGCAATTTTTCGGAAGGATTGCACGTGTAATGATTCTCCTCAATGGTCGTCGGTCCCGTTCTTGCACGATCTTTTTGTGGCCACAGCGGTGCCGGAGGTTTGCTGTTTTACCGGATTCTCGATATTCATGGAACATTCGTGAAATGGTCGTACGGTAAAACCCAAATTTTATCACGACCTCGGAGATGCTATGTCCCATCTCTCTTGCGCCGATAATAACATCACGTTCAAACTCACTTAAAGTATGAAAACCTGCCACTATAGCAGCAGTAACCAGTCTAACAACTGTGCGGGACTCTAGTTGTCTTATACAGTCGTTGCCGACCGGAGCGCCGTATTCTGATTGGTTCCAGATCTCCTTTTTTCAATACGCATGGCTGTACAAGTTTTGTTTGGCTCTTCAGTGAATTATCGTACTGGAATTTATTTATGATTTTAAATAGATTCAAAAAGCTAGGGTAATAGAAGTTTAAACATTTTTAAATGCTTTATTAAAATAATGAAATAAGCAATTTATTTGAATAAATAAATGTTTTATTAGTAAGAAAAAGGAAAGAAAAGAGGAATATAGAGAGAAAGAGAGAGAAAGAGAGAGGTGTAATATTAAAAAATATTACAAACAAAAATTTTGTGAAAACCACTTCAATTTTTTCTTTCCTTTGGTAGGACTACAGGGAAAATTAATTTAAAAAAATATTTTTCACGTTTTTAATATGCACATGTATTGCAATTTGTACACATTATTGAATTTGAGAGTGGAAGTGCATTAAATGACTTCCAATGATTTTTTTCGAAAACTTGAAATATTTCGGTGAAATAGAGCTTCAAATTTCGAATTTACAGTAACGCTTAAATGACATTTTCTTAAATACGGCCCCAAATGTTTCAACAAAAATTTTCTTATAGGACGAGGTTTTAATCTTTTATAGCTAGACAAAAGAAATGAGAAAACTAACTGATACAAGAAAGCTATGCAATTCTTTAGCAAAACTAGTTTTCCATCGCTTTCTAATTCTAATTACTTTGGAGTATCTGGAGATTCATACAAATGCATTTAAAATTAAGATTTTGATGCCGTTGTTGGAAATAAATTTTCAAAATCTTATTTCTTCTTCTTTTTGCCGTTTTTTAACTTCTTCTTCGGTCTTCCTTCGCCTTATATTCTTCTCCAGTCTTCTCTCTTCTCCGAGGAATCAGGAGGTAATTTCCACTTGAATATCTTTCTGATATGGTCGTTCCAAGCTCATCTTGGTCCGCCTCGTTTTCTTCTTTCACTTGGTTGCCATTCTAATGAAGTTTTGGGGAGTCTTCTCTTGTACATTCGCTGTATATGTCCAAACCAAGTGAGTTTTTTCTTTTCAATTTCCTCTCTAATATCATGGTCAATGTTATCTTGTCTGTGCAGTTGTAGTACACTACTTTCTTTCTGTGCGCTTATTTGCTATAGCTTATATTTTGTAAACAATTATGAAACAAAAAAAAAATGTTTCTAAGATATCTGTTTGTTCTTTGTATCTAATATTCAATAGACAGGTACATACTAAATATATGCCTTTTTATCAAAAGACGTCTGCTCTCACGCTTTAAACTCAATTTATCGGTAAAGTGAAGTCTCTTGGACTGAAATGTGTAGTTTCTGGGAATTATTGAAATTCATTCGGTATGTATTGCTTTGTAACGCAGTGAATCTCAAACGAATTATATTACACCAGTGGACCCGGCAATGCTTCGCTATTGAAATGTTTCACACTTCACACGCTACTGGTCACGTTTAATCCCGTTTTACGCTACGCTCTGCAAAACATTTAATAAACGAAATACTTTCTCGCAAGTATGGGTTTGTTCTATGTCCTGGTTTGAACATGATTATCAAGTATCCTATTGTTAAAACGTTTTCTATCAAGTATGGGCTTGCATTCACGATGATACTGTTTTGGAAAAATTGAATTTACTTGTCCGAGAAAACGTTAGTAATTCCAGCCCTATTTCAAGTCAGGGGCGAAATATGCAGCTAAGACTTGCTTAATACTTGAATGTGCGACGGGTTGCTTAGATCTTCTGTTCAGGGGCACATGGGTCATTAACCCCTAAATCATAATTAACGCCCCATTTTTCGTCCACGTGCGACAGACATACGCACATTCCCATTGTACAGTGCCTTTAACCTTCGTGCAAGTGCATGCACTAATTTACCAGTTTTGTTTCAAAGGGGCGAAAAAAAGGTAACGCATAAAATACGAAAAAACAAACATTGATTTTTATA
Organism: Gryllus bimaculatus; assembly: GCA_017312745.1. Classification (NCBI taxonomy): domain Eukaryota; kingdom Metazoa; phylum Arthropoda; class Insecta; order Orthoptera; family Gryllidae; genus Gryllus; species Gryllus bimaculatus. Next base: position 8,395,549 of record BOPP01000014.1, on the reverse strand, counting down.
TACAGGTGTTCCATTTAACTTGACAAATCAACATAACTTAAAAACCACTTTGTTGTTTGTTTAAAAAATACTTTAAAAATTGTTCAAAAAATGACTTGGATAAAAAATAAACATCTCCAAGGAGGGCATCTGCACGACCTCAAATCAAACGTTGAAATCTTAAATGGGAACCCCCATTTAATTGCATATTTGAATTTTACACTACAAATACACAAGTTTTGTCTTAGAGTATTTGTGATTCGTGAGTGATTCGTGATTGTGCGTTTGCATCCACGCACCAGCTCGTGCTCATTCCCTTACTTTCAGATTGAAATGTAAACAATTTACACATGTTGCATAAAGTCAATGCAACAGCTGCAGGATGTGCTGATTATCTTTCTTTAAATAATCAATTACAGTACATGGCATTCATCTCCGCGTCTTGACACTTTACAGCCATTTTATGCTCGCTTTCTCAACGCAATGTATTAATGCGCACATGTGTAAGACTATCAATTACTGCTTCCGCAGTTCACCGAGTTTTTAACCATTCTAATTACAATCGCCTGAACTGTGAACTAATTACGTCGCACGTGAGTGTGTGTGTGTGTGTGTGTGTGTGTAAGCTGCTGAACTTTAGTTTATTGTTGCAGCAACAATTCATTCGCGCACATTGCTCAAAGGTACTGCATTCATGTTCTTGGTTAAACAGTTACTGTGCAATCAAGCATTTCAGCGAGAACATGCGGCTCCAGACATCACGTACGCGGCAACGCGGTAGATTTTACATCTGGTCACTGAACCTCCGTTAGTAACAAAAAATTCTCATCTGGGCCACGGCAACTGATGAACTACCTACTGCATCAGCACGTACAGCGGTTCTTCTAGACGTAGCACGTAATTCCGTGTCTTTTTTTACAGCACTACGTGTTTATTCCAATGTGAATGCTGAACAATTAATTTTTATTAATTTGTTCAAAGATTATTAATCACGGCGCATTATGCCAACATTCAACTACATTATTTGTATTAGTAATACGATAAAGTATACTTCGACGTAACGAATTCAATAAAGTATACTTTCACACAACATACTAGATTAAACACTTAGAGGTTGTAAAAATTTAATAACTTAATTATATCTATTAACTGCACTCTCTCTGTTCATTTTTAATTGGTGGTTTCAAACTCCCAATTAATTAGCTTTCAGCTACAAACAAGCTCCGCAAGCTTCCAACTTGTAGTGGTCCTTCGTCAGGAAAGAAATCAGAGATATGGAAGAATGACGGAGTATGGTTTGCTACAAATCCCATTATCTAATTCACAGTCCACTGCGCATACCACCTTCACCACCATTAGTTAATAAAAACAAAATCTTCAGCTAGAAGTCATTTATTCTGATATTTATTACTATATATAATAGACGTTTTTATTATGTTCTGAATATGTTTAAAATAACTGGATTTTCTTTTCTAAATTTTATAATTATTCATTCTTCATATTTTGAAATACAATTTTAATGGATCTTTTAGAATATTTTGAAATATTTATCTATTTAAGAGTGCAACATTAAAAGTGAAAATTATACTTTTTAACGCAGCTGTATATGATCTACCTTGCGCCATTCATGTATTGAAAGGCTTTTTATGTATATTTTTCTAGACTACCTCTTAAATAACTTAGTTCCGAGAGTTAAGACATCGCATTTCAGACAAGGCATCTTCGATAGGTGCTCCGAGCAAGCCTCTTTAAGTAGTCTGTCGCCTTCTGTCACACTTTCCCTTAGGCCAGAGTTCGCAGCACAACTCACACTAATTACCTCGCATCATTACCCCCGACCGGTCACGCGAAAAAAAAGAGCGGCAAAGCGAGCGAACGAGGAGAAGGGGAGGGGGCGCAAAGCGGTGACGCGGATGCTCGGTGCAAATACGGCCTGTCGCAGCCAATTAAAAACTGAAAACAGCGCGAAAAATTAATAACTGCGCCCCGAACGCTCGCGGGACGAGCCTGGCCCATCCGGACGCACCCGCGCTCCCGCCCCACCGCAAGCCCGCCCAAACGTCCGCGCCGAGCGCCGTCCGAGCGCCCGCCCGCCCGAGCGCCCGCCCACCCGTTTCGCACCGGCCCGCTGCCCGCCCGCCCGTTTGCCGCCGCCACGCCCGCCCGTTTGCCCCGCCGCCCGCCCGTTCGCCCGTTCGCCCGCCGCCCGTTCACCCGCTCCCCGCTACTCCGTTTCGTCCGTCCGAGTCTCTTTCTCGCCCGGTCACCCACTCGTTCGCCCACCCGTCCGCCCACCCGTTCGCCCACCCGTTCGCCCGCCTGTCCGCTCGCCGCCCGTGCGCCATCCCACACCCGGCCTTCGCCCTCGTTTTCCCTCCCAATGGCTCGTACACCCACTCGCCCACCCATCCAGCCGGCCGCAATCTCCCTTGCCCACCTGACCCCACTCGCCCCAACCCTCTCGTCCGCCCGTGGGCGCCTGCTTGTGCCCACTTGCCCGCGCGTACTGGCTCTCCCTCCCGCGCCCCTCCAATCGGGCTCCCAGCCAGCCCTATCCACCTGCGCCCGTCTGCTGCCGCCCCTCCTCCGTCCTCGCCGGTGCTTCTGTCCGTGGCTGCCGATGGCCGGCGGCGCGGTGCCCTCCGAAAAGTTCATCCTGGGGATTTCGGGCCGCGGGCACCCAGTTTCCACTCGGAATTAAATGTATTACATTTCCACACTGCGAGATATATTGCGTGTACAAAGCGCAGTCGTTACGGGCTGGCGATTTGCTTTTTTATGAGGGTGCGTTAAAGTGCACTGCATTATTTCTGTATTGAAAATATATCGATGAAAATAATGCACCCGCTACCGGTTGTCCAATGATCCATTAAGTAAAATTGAATATAGCAAATGAAAAGTAACGAAAATATATTATACTTTGATAAGACTCCTAGATGTTATAGTTCTCATACAATTTACCTTCTTGTGCATATCCTGTCTGAAAATATCGATACTATTAATTCAGAAAATCGAACATTCTTTCATACATCCCATAATCCTGTAAAAAATAAACTTTCTTACTTAATCAAATAAAGATTTTTCGAATTTTATTTCACAATTCTACTGATTACTGCAATCTGATAATTTGGTTTAGAATGCGTTTTTGTACTGTGCCCAATACATCGATTGACGTTCTGTGTCCGTCAACTGCTGATGTCATTTGTTCCCGTAAGGGTAGAGCATACTTTATCCAGGGAGGTGTAGGCGCTCTTCTCCCAATGAATGATGAGTTACAGAGCCAACCTACACGTCGGCTCGCAAAGTATTTCCCATTCCATGTAATTCCCCCAGAGGCGCACCGCCCAGCCGGTTCGAGCTCTAATCTTTCTACTCGTCAATGAATATGTGGGGCAATTTAGTAAATGTAAGCGTGTGAGTCAGTATGGAAGGTGTGAGGGTAGGACAAAGAAGAGGAAGAAAGATCTCGCGAAATATAAACCGTGCGTGGTCTACCACTCCACACAATTTCTTGTTCTGCCAGGCAGACTGTTGCAAAGGGTGGGCACTTGAGCTCTCTGGTCTTTATCTGCATCCCCATTCAGTGCAAGAACGTCTTCAGGCAGGTATTCGGATTCCGCCGGAACGCAATCTCACCGCTCAGGAACCTCGCCATTTGAGCCTGGGTGGGACCGCTCCCTCCGCTCGAAGCTCCCAGTTTTTCAGACTAACAATGGAGTTGAAATAAGTGCCACTCACAATGCGCCGGGATAAGTCTTCCCTCCGCCCCGCGCGTCGGGCCACTGCCACGACGAAGCCAAGTGCTCGTCTGGGGGCCACCCGGGCTACAACTCGGGGGGCTCGAGGCTCCCAAACAGTCTCCTTACTGCTTCGACCTTGAAGCTATCGACATGAGTACCGCCGGAATCTAGGCAACCCCGATGGGAAAGTTCATGATCGCGGTCTGAATTTTTATATGGGGGTTTGAGGTCCGTCGTCAGCTGCACATAGGATGCCGGCTGTCGACCCCACGCCATATCCCGGCCAAAGATCGGTGACAAGACACCTACTCACTGCCTCCACCTTGAAACTAACGACGTGATCCGACGTGCCGCCGAGATCCTAAGGACCAGGTGGATGTCTCCACCTCCACCAAGAGCCTAAAGTCTTTTAAATGTCTGCCCCCCACCCTACGGGGACAACGCGCGTTTGTAGCACGTTTTTTAGGGTACTACTCAGGTCTTCTTCTGGCATTGATGGGAAGAACCACAGAAAACTATTGATACTATCGATAATGGCAGCGGGCCGCTAGAATTCAATCGTACTCTCTGACTTCTTATCATTGGGACTAGGTTTTTTAATCGGGAACTTCAATACCAAAAGATATGCCGTAACGAAGCTTCTGGTTGGGTAACTGTGTCCAGCTCATCAAAATTTTGGAGTCATCTATTTAAGTCGAAGTATAGTTAGTGAATTTATTTTTTTACTGAAGACAGTTTCAATATTATAACGATTCGTTTAATTGAATCGGTGAATGGAAAAACCGTACAATTCCAAAATTGACATTCGTTAAAATGGAGATAGCCAAATCACAATTAAACGTGGACATTCCTTACGATCTGCACAACATTACGACTAAAACAATTCCGTTTCATTTACGGCACTACCTATTATTGTATTGAGTGGATTGAGAGAATTGATTGATCTTATGTTCTCCTTCTTTCGGCTAGAGTTCGACATGCGAGTATTTATCTTACTCTAGAGACCTGCAATGTGAACGATTACTAGAATTTAATCTTACCTAAAAGTCTTGATGATAATGAAAAAAGTGTCCATTAATGCCGTAGGCAAGTTATTCTATGACTCGATAGTCCTATTTACAAAAGGGTATTTTTCAACATCACTTCTGTTTCCTTGGACATATGTTTCTAATATATTCGTGACGTGCTAAGTAATCGGGTTTATGCATTCTTTCAAGAATTTCCATCCACGTCGGATTTTTCTCTAATGCTTTGCAAGATAGAAACAACATTGCTTTTTTTCCTACGGTTCGCGAATGATTTCCATGTTGATACCTAACAAACTTCCTCCTTTAACAAATTTTGCTGCTACTTTCTGAACTCGTATTTGACATATTCTATATGGATCCCAACACGTTCAAGGACATATATTATCCTGTAGATTATAGTATGGCCTTTGGCCTTAAAATTTATTTTTTAAGGCCTTAGAACGCTTCGTTTAGGAGCTATATACCGATATAATTAAAAAATTCTGACGAGTGTTGCGGGTTGCATTTTACACGAATATTTAGATGCATTTTTTAAAGAAATCCTTCATATTTTTAAAGTTAAAGGGCAATTCAGCTCGTTTGCAAGAAATTATCTTTTTAGAGACCTCATTTGTAAAGATTGGTTTCGTTTTAGACCCGCAAAATGAATGTGTACTACTGAAATAATATTGGAGGTGATTAAAATATTTATATGGCTTTTTATTAACAATTACGGCATAGAAAAACGGCCGAATTTAATTAAAGATTTTTCAAAAATTATGCGTCTTCAGAATAATGGAATGAGTAAGAATTCGAAGGAAGTGTTTTTTCAAACACGATGCTAATAACACAGAGTAATCGCAGCAGAATATTTCCCCACAACTTTGGCAAACCGCAGAAAATCTTTACACACGTAATTCTTCAATGATGCCTGATTGCTCATGTTCTTACGAACAGCATCTGCGTCGATCGATTCGTTACATAACGCTGTCTCCCCTGCTATTCATCACGCCAGGTAACGCAGGTACAGAACCCCGCCGCCATCCCACTCGAAAACGCTGCAGCCGCCAGTTCGCCGAGCATTCTCGTCTGCGCACACCTACGTTTCGCTTAACACAGCGATGTGTGAGGAATAAATAAGCTCCGCTTAAAGCGAAAATAACCCCGCGTTTTAAACTTATCCTCTGCTTTACGACTCCGCGACATAAAGCGTCGGCGCACGGGGGGGGGGGGGCTCCACCGCCGACGCAGGCCTATTTACGGGAATTGCCCGTCAGATGAATTTACGATGGGAGGCGGGGGCGCGCCCCACCTCTGCCGACGTCCGTTACCACAGCGCCCCCTCTGCGCCCTGCGCTCCAAATTAGCCGCCCTCGCCGCTACCCATCTTCATCAGCATCTTACTTTTTTTCCTCGTCCTCCCCCCTCCTCGCACCATCCCCACTTTCAACATAGCCGCCGCTTCGTGCACCATCACTTGACACCCAAACGTCCTCTTGACATCCTCTCTGCCACACCTACCTGCACAGGCGCCGTCGCCGTAGCTGGGTGCGATTTAGTCGCGTCTGCTGGCGTCACCGCCACAGTCGCTCTCGCGGGCAACGATGACCTAATACGAGTTCGCGGGACTAATTTACGACTGACGTCTTCACTCGTTGGCTAGCTCGAGAGTTTGGGGCCATAAGAAGTCTCGTGATTGCGCGAGGTGACTTGAGTAGGGCCATAACGGCTTCGCGTGAGCTTTTGAAAATCCAGGATTGCGCACGCGGCCAGGCTTTTTTGAGGGGGAATGTACGATATCACGTGTAAATATAAGCAATGTTTTTTCGAGGTTTAGAAGGCAAGCCTCCATTCTGAAAGGAAGCTTAATGAGAGCAGAATGCTGTTTTTAAAACAACCCATTCAATTAGTTTATTTTCCTTTTAAAAATATTAGCTACAATGAGGCAACTACTAAAGCTAAAAATATGAATGTTCTTTTAGTACTTTAAAATATATCTTCCTTCTCGACGCTAGCTTTGCAAAATGCTTGAAATATCACTTGGGAATGAAGCAAATATTTATTGAATTATTTTGGATTGAAAATATTAAAAAGATCAAATAAATAAGCTTATTAAGATGAACATGAGTTATAAAGAACAGTTATTGCATTACTGAAAAGTAACACTAAAAATTAAATAAATAAATAAATAAAATATAAATAAATAAATAAATAAATAAAATATAAATAAATAAATAAATAAAATATAAATAAACAAATAGTCCAGACACTCACTAAATAAGGCACTGACAGATTGCGACGTGACGAGACAAAAACGACAAAAAAATAACGGAGGATTTCTCTAGATACGCTCAATGCCCAAGAAGGGCTAAGAGACGTGACGCGAAGGAGTAATAAATTTAAAAAGAAGTGATTACCAGAATAAGTTTGTTTTAAAGTATTTTAATTTTAAAATAACATTTTTAAAATAACAAATATATATATTTTGTTGAATGTTTTGTATTCTCTAAGACACTTGTAGGATTCGGTCTGTAAAGTCGGTTGCTCAATTGCTACCCTTCTTAGGTAACATTCAGGTTTTGCCTTTACAGACTCGCTTAGAAGATTAGTAACATGAACTGTTCATATTTTGCGTAGGATATTTTCGAGCTCTCGTAATCAAATCTTATACCAACCAAACTTCAAAAATAAAATATTCCAGACAAACAATAGATTTGAACAATTAGCGTTCATTGAAACAAATCGATGAAGATGAAAGAGAGTGTTATTTAATTTAGGTCGCTTTTTAACTAGTCATTAGCTGGCTTCGTTACAAGTACAGGCAAATAGAATGTTAATTTCGATGTATCACTTTTATTATTTAGAACTAAGTTACAAGTTATGGAATTACATCTATTATAAGTACTGAAAGTATTTGGACTCGAATAAGATTTTTTATTATGAAAATGATTGACTTGAAAATTTAAGATATAAATGAAAAAACTTTCTTTTCACAGCACTAATAAAAAGTTCTTCAAGCACTATTATTAACCATTTCATAATACAGCTAACATGGTACACATTACATTTTATTTCCACACGAATGAGATATGCGTATGCTAAAGGTGTCTCGTTATAACTAATCAGATAATTATCAGGTTTCAAAACCGTTTTTTCAATAAAAGGTAATTTATTTTACTGCATTATAGAAAATGAAAAATAATGTGTAATTTCAATTAATTCAATGAATTTTAATAAAGAAAGTAGCAATTCTGTAATTTTATTACTTTTGCTTCATATACGACGCCATTGGGTTGTGAGCATGTGAATATTTGAGGAATGTACTTTGTTAGCCTTTGGTTAGAGCACAGCTCAGCATTATCTGCAATTGATTAGAGAAACGTACGGAGGCAAACAAACGACCTCTAATTGTCATGAGGCCGTCTTCGATTCATCTACTGAACTGGCGACAAAACCCTGTTACTAAACGAGTAATTAAGTGCGGCAACAACTGATGCTTTAGTCTCGAATGCATATCCGTATCCCGGGTGGTGGTGGTGGTGGTGGTGGTGGTTTGAGAGTTCAACTGCCGACCTCCTCGTCGGCGTGCAGCTTGCTGCTCACCGCAGCGAGGCGCCGCCCCAACCAGAACAAGCAGTAATAATATGTTCCTGACACGTTGTGTGATAAATGCACGCCTGACACAGAAAATAAGCTACAACTAGGTCGCAAGGAAAGGGTAATATTGGTTTGACGATCTTATTTACGTGTCGCAGACAGTTTATATAAAATGAATTTTTGAATGTTTCTAATATATGGCGGTGTATATATATATATATATATATATATATATATATATATATATATATATATATTGTAATATTATGGCGGTTTGACGACATACTGTCACTTAATATTGTACTTAATATTCAGATGACACTATACTTTGCAGAATATTTGTGTTTTCAATTCTTTAACAGATTTTAATGTGATTTTATGAAAACAAATCCGCATATTATGTACTTGAAACTCTTTTTAAAACTTGTCCTTCTGCAGGCCATAAATTCATTGAATCTCATAGAACTCGCCAAATACTTAGTCTTGCTTTGGTTCTGCGCTTCGGCATTGTCACAGACCATACGAAACATGCCTCTCAGAAGAGAACTTCGTTGATGAGTTTACCTTCTGAGAATTTATTGTGACGTGGAGGCTCAGTTTTAATCCTTTAGGAAATCCCGAAATAAACTGCTTCATATATCAACGGGAGCGTTTGCAGAAGCGCATTTTTGTCCTTTGATCGTCCTCTACAAGGCACTTCATTACACTTTTCAAACAGTTTCCAGCAAAAAAAGCAGAAGTTGTTTTCGACGAGCTTTTTAGGATGAGAAGCTCTTGAGCGTATAAAGCTTCTTTTGCTTACCCGGCGAAAATTTGACGTGGGCAAAACCGCTTTCCTGAGGACCGCACAGATGTCAATTAAAACTATCAAAAACTATTGAAAACAAGTTTCCCGCTATGGAGCGTTCGATGGCGGAGCCAAGCGACATTTCCATTCCCATTTACATTCCCATTAGTTGTGCAGGGTAGTTCCAACAGGCGCCCCCATCAACTCGAGCCAGGAGGCGGGTTAGGCGTATCGGCTCGAAGGGGAAAAAAGTTCGTTCGTTTGCGGTGCAAATAATGCCGTGATGTGTCTCTTTTAAATCCTGACGAGGCTGAATTTAAATTCGGCGCTTTTATCTGGTAGTTTTTGTTTTGTAATAGACCGGTTTTAACATGTATATGGTATTGTATTTTTCGGTCCACCGCTTTTATTTTGTGCGCTTGAAAAGATAGAAAATGTTGGTCGTGTTTGTAGCTGGTGTTTTTGTACATTGCTGAATGTATCTGCTATTCATTTACTGATACATGTTTAACTGGTGGTATCGTACTTGAGAGATTACATGCTACATATATCAGATAAAGCAAAGAGAACATGACGATGAGTTGTACAATTCTTTACAGTTTACTTCCACGATAGGACTGACATCATGAAAGCAATTTTTGTAATATTTCTTTAAGACATTTACATGTGTGAATGTATGAAAAGAGAACGGAGTTCTATTATTCCTCTCAAAAGTCGATAAGTATTTGTTCTATTTTATATATCCTAGAGATTGAGATTTCGTTTCTACTTCATCTACTGAAGACTAAGCGTTGAAGTGTTTAAAAGTGACAAACCTCAACGTAAGTAATAAATAAACGTTATATGTAACTCGATATAATGTCTAACAATTTGTAAAAATATATCAAAAAATATGAATAGATATAAATGTCTTTAAAATGACTATAAAATGAACGTGAACGTTATAATGATTAAAACTTTGAACTTCTAAGAGAGCATTGTTAGTTATCATGATTATCGTACGTCGTTTGATAGTAATAGAAAAATCAGTGTTCGAATTCTGTAAAGATAATTGAAAGGAAAAACAATTGTAAAATTTCGTGTGTTATAACATTTCATATTGTGCACGCTATTAGCGAATTCAGTATTCACATGTTTGTCTTTAACCACTGCCAACAAATCCCTTCTACTCTCAAACCTGCCCCAAACCCCTCGATTTTAAAGGGGGTATGTTCTCCGCTCACTCAGCCAGCCCCGCCACAGCAACCGACGCGCACGCGAAACAGTTCCGAGAGGTTCGCACACGCATGTAAAAGACAAATCGCCCGGGCGCGATCGGGGCGTGGCCGGAAGCGGGCGGAGTACGGGGCGGCGCCGGAGGCCGATGCAGGGGGCGGCGGCTGCTTAATTGAGCGGTGTTTGTCCGCGGGGGCGGCACGGCATCGACGCGGGCGCCGGGCGGCGGCGGCGGCGGAGGGTGGCTCGGGCTGCGGGAGCGCACGGGGCGCGCGTCTTGCCGGCGCAGTAACGAGCTGTCTATACGAGCCCCTCCCCCCGGCGCTCGCGGATGATAAATGACGAGGCTTTATTGGAAAACGCGCTCAACAAATTACACGGCACTTGACGGGGCGCCGCGCGGGGGCGGAGCCTCCAGCCGCCGCCGCCGCCGCCGC
>BOPP01000014.1:8360187-8377918 GCA_017312745.1 Gryllus bimaculatus | reverse complement strand
GGGCGGGGGGGGGGCAAGGCCCTTGTGTGTGAACGCAGGATTTCTTGAAATAACCTCCGTAATGAACTGACAAGATATGAGAAGGGGAAAGCATTCTAGGATTTGCCGTAATTGAGTTTATGGATAGAAAATTGTACGTTACCGATTTGGGTTTTGTATTGAACATTTTTTGAGAATGACACGACCTATGTTCATTTTTAATATACTGTGAATCGTGTTGCGATATTCTTGAAAACGGAGAAAGAAATCGAAAAGGCGTTAGTGCACTTAAAGGTGTAATTCAATGGAATTGTAATTTAATGACATTATTTTGTATGGGATGAAGGATATTATGCGGGGATTAAAATGAAACAAGGAGAAAGAATGTGTAGAGACAGAAAGATAGAAGCGAGAGATACACACAGAGAGACGGAGATAGAGACACAGAGAGACACAGAGAGAGAGAGAGAGAGAGAGAGAGAGAGAGAGAGAGAGAGAGAGAATGTGTGTGTGTGTGTGTGTGAAAATTGTGTGAGTAGTAAAAGAGGAGAAGGGAGTCGGGAAGGTAGGGAAAATGGGGGAGATGAGGGAAATAGACAAAAATATAGAAAGGGAAAACCTGTGAGCAGAGATTACGCAGACCCACAAAATGTTATTTTCATACACCATGTGCATTGTATAATCTGATCAAAATCGCCAACGTCATTAATGTTCAAATATTAGTATCATTAGAACAGGCAGTGATAATAATTCTGTATAATGGTACATAATTAACGTGATTTTTTGTTTTGATATGCAGTTTCATTGTTCTTATTCTAACAAATTATTTTTTTTATGTTTACTAAAATACGCATTAAAATACTTTGAATTTTATAGTATTAAAAACGTATGGAATAATTTAATTTATCTTAAAACCAGAAATTGAAAATAAGAATAGTGTTTCTCGGAATAAATATTACAAAATTGTAAGGCATGTAACGGGATTTAAAATAGTAACTTTTTACAAATGAATATGTAGTCGGAAATTTCATATGATGATGTTACATTTATGCAATTTTCACCTGATTGGTAGGCAACTCTCCGAGGTTCTGTGTTCGGTGAGTAACCTTGCGCACATGGTCTTTTATGTAGTATATGCAAACTTTGATTGAAAAAAACTAAGCTTGTTGTGAGAGAATGTCATTTGAGCATTTCTGGTATTGCGAGGTTTTGAGCATATTTTTACAAAATTTTTTGAGTTTTCTAAAAATTCATCAGAAAACCCAGAAAATTAAAAAAAATGGCAATTTAGGAAGGTTTTGAGAGTTCAACGAAACTCGGACATGCCACATTTTTATAATTTTTATTTGCTCAATCCAATACAAAATTTTACAAGAAATCAAATCCATTTTTGAGACAATATGTAAATGTAGTTGAGATTTAATGTAAAATGGCCTCAAAAATTACAATATCCGTTTCAAATTCAAGAGACTGCGACATCAGCTCGATCGGTGGATATCTATTTTGGAGACAATTATTGATGTTTTTTTGTAAAAAAAATTGATCTCTTTATTTATTCACATCTGTATTGACTTTATTAACTGCTTCTATGTAAAATATTACATGTTTATCAAATCAAGACCAACAAATATATTTGACCGCCAAACAGATTTGAAGAGTTTTTCAATGAGGAAACTTTATGCTGGAGGTAACAGCTAATTCTGTGACTGAAGGAAGCATTATAATGTTATGTTGCGTTTTCTATGTGTGGGCAATATAAAAGGTTAGTGGTGATACAACATGTACTTTTTAGCATTATTTTTACTGGTTACGAAATATTATAATACTACTTTTACTGCGTTAAATAATTACACATTTGAGTATTTTTTGAAAAAATAAAAGATTACATCAAATGACGTTTATTTCATTTTATTAAGTGCATTTAGCATGCCAATTTTGATGAAAATGCTGGCTATAGTGTAAGCTCTAGTGCGGACCAATGAACGAACGGTTAGTGGTTTTGTTGTAAAACAATTTTGTCGGTATCAAGGGCCTTCCAAATGTAAATTCGACTTCACTACATACGTAGTATATATAAAGTTTTATAATGTAGCGGCGAAAAACGGCGATGGCGATTTTCCGTCCGACAAAGTATTGTACATTGCTGATTACGTGAAAAAAGTTAATAATTTTTGTTCGTATCTGTATTCGTATTAAATTACGTCTAACAGATTTTGTAGTCAGATACCACGTTTTGTGGGTTTTCGATACCGAAAAATTGGTTTACAGGAAAATGACTGTTCGTATGTTTGTCTGCTCTTCCATCTGTAAAAACACTAGAGGCTAAACTATGGAAAGGATTGTCACCTAAGTAGTTATTTCTCGATTACGCTGGCTTAAGACGCTTTAATTTGAAATTTATATTCAAGTTATTTGTGGTACTTTACATAAAGGCCTTACATAAAGGCCTTACTTAAAGATTTGTTCTTTCATTTTTTCACAGTGAAGTACACCTATAAAAGGGCTCGGGTCTAATTTTTCGTTGAATTTTCTAAATTGTAACGAAAACTGAAAAAAATCTTAACTTTTGCAAAGAGTTTTTTAAAGAGTTTCACGGTGTCTGGATTTCTATGTGTTTGTTGCATTCGTGTCTGTATCGAAAGTTTTTAATTTTTACCTCACATCTTTTTCACTTGTTGACAATTTTCTAAAAATACCTAGTGTTTCTTCGAAAATTATATGTGGCAAAGAAACTTTCGCAAAAAGGAAGGACACTTAATTTACAGTATTTTGAGTATGCTTGAAATATATGCAATGGTACTTTATCATAAAAGAGGATTACGTTGTCGATAATGGCAAAATAATATATTTTGAAACGATGATATACTGATGAGTACGATGAATAATCCGTGTGAAATTTACAATTTGCGATTGTTCCATGTGCGCATAATATTTCTTCACGGTCGGTCACTTCACCTTACATCGTACATATTTCTACACAGTACTTTTTGAACAACTAATGATAACTATTGTACGTTAAACTTTTATATTGAACGGTAATGTTGCAGCTGGCATGCAGTATTCATCCAATGCCACTTTGCGCATAGTATTTTAGGTGTCTGTGATTGCATACTTATATGGCTGTTAATTTTTTTACATTTTGCTATTGAAGACGATAAAAGAAAAGTTCTCTTTTAGAAAAAAAAACATTTATATCTTTGACAATGCAGCAAGATGTTACACGGACGTTTTAGTATTGCAATATTACTGTCAAAGAATATCGTGAGCGTGCGTGATACTGAATCTCCGGCGACACCCGCTCACATCAGGAAGAAATAAAGCAATTGGCATTGCCTTCATTCGACATTTACTTTTTCCTACTGAACTGCAATCTTACTATTCAGAGAGTCATATTTCATTACATGTTAAATTTGTCATGTTAAGTACAAATAATCATTTTCAGAAGAATGAGCTGGTTAATCCAGTTTAACTGCCTACAGTAGCAGTGGAAGTAGGTAGTGGTGATTCTGTTGGAAAATGTCAATATGTTCCTTATTCTGTAATAATGAGGTTATTGAATAACTTTATTTGATAAATTAAGAATTATTTAATCTGTACTTAAGAAAATACAACAGTGAGACATTTTACTATATCAGTGACAACTACAGGTTTCGAAAGGAAGTGGACCAAAACCAAACCGAAGGCACAATAACGATACAGAAAAAGTATTGGTTTTCCGAGAATATATCCTGTGATGCTTTTTACGACCATGTGAGTTCCAAAAGGCGAGGTGTTCATGGAAGCGACGCAAGGCGTCGTGGATTGAACCTCACCGCAAACTCACCAATGCCAGGGCTTCGGCCCCTCCGCAGTGGCCCAGCCGCATGGCGCCCTCTGCCGCGACTTCCTCGAATGTGCCGACCAACTCCGCTGCCGCAGACGTTCGCGGTGCACTTTGGCGTCCCGCGGTGTAGACGTGCGCTGCCGGCTCAGTGCCTCCTTGTGGGTGCAGATTCCTGGCGTTGACTGCGAGCGCTACGCGGCCCTGAGCTCGCTACCGCCGCGAATGCTGTTTTCGCTGCCGCAACGTTCGTTTTACTGAAATTCCGCTGTTGAAGCTACAATTCCTGTTACAGCACTTTGATGTGATCTCTGCGAGTTCACGAACACTACTATCAATATAATTTTGTATTTTGTACTGTCATTAATGGTTTTATTATTGCTCTGGGCTATTTATAAAATTACTTGCTTCTATAATTAAGATTATTACAGAACCACACTATTTTCGAGGGTTTTCGGGCTCCCAGTATTTTTCTTGATCTAATTATTAAGATCACATTAACCTCAACTAACCAACCTCTTACTGTTGTGTACTAGTTACTACTTGCGCAACTTTTCTTGAACGATGGATTGAAGAAATGTCGGTAGAGTAGAGGTATTAGTTACGAAATCGCCCACCAGATTTTATGAAGCAATGCCAATCTCTGGTGAATCAATCATGTCTTCGCAACTTTCCCGATAATTTGCGTTCTAACTTTCTCAGGAGTTTGAGGTATTTCCTGTCATGGATCACCTGCTTCGGTAATTTCTTTAGTTTTTTTGGAAAAGATCAAGGACAGAAGTTCTCGTCTTCAACAGAACTACAGTTTTTCTTTCGCGCCAGTGAAGATGTGTTTGGAATGTTGACATCCGTGTATGCTGCGGGCTTTTGCCTTCAACTGTTTATTGTGCCAAAGAGAGGGAAGCAAGGTCATTGTTCAAGAAAAGTTGCGCGAGTATTCCAAATTTCCAATCTCAAGGTGTTTAGTGCGCAATGTATTAAGAATGTATCTATTAAAAAAAATTAAAATTAACGAGAATCAAATTATCGAATAATGCAAGAAAGTATGAAATAAAAATAATATTTCACATATTTGTATTGTTTCTCGCGACCATTTTAATTTTTCACAATTAATTTGGTAACAATTAATAAAAATTTAAGTAACATACTGAAGCTTAAACAACTTTCATCTCCTTCTGGTCTGATTTCTACCTTACTCAAGCCCATTGCATTTCCCAGCGTTCCAAAAAAACCCACACAATTCCATTACCACATTCTCAACTACACTTCCACCGCCACCCCTCTTCTCCTCTCTCTCTCTCTCTCTCTCTCTCTCTCTCTCTCTCTCTTCTCTTCTCTCTCTCTACTCCCTTCTACTTAACACTGTGCGCACCTATTGCCTTGGCCGCCTAGATCTAAGAATACCAGTAATTCCGCAGTCCGCCCTCGCCTCCCTCTCTCCGGTGGCCGCCCCCGGTTCTCATGCCTCCACCTTCCCCCGCCCAGCCTCCGCCCCGCACGACAGTCCTCGCGTTCCTTCCCCCCTCCCGCCCACCCCTTCCCTTCCCCTGCCCTTCGCCGGCGGGCGTTGTAATCCGGGCGCGGTTATCTCGCGGCGGGCGCGCGGCAAACCTCGCCTTATTACACTCGCGGCACGGGCCGCCGCGCGCGCCGCGCGCGCGCGCGCAACTTGCTTAACGGACTCTGCGCGCCGGCGCACGCTCGCCCGCCCGCCCCCGCCCGCCCCCGCCGCCCGGCGCCCGCACCTGCTCAACGTTCGACCGGTCGACGAGAGCGTTCTGTCATCAATGGCGCACCCGGCGCCGCGCCTCGACCTCAAGGAACTCCAAATTTAGACTAGGTCTAGTTCTAGGAGGCGATATAGACGATGTGTCGAATTGTTGTCGATAATTAATGTTAAACATTTGGTCGTGGCGTGTTCGTGTGTGTACATGAAAATTGCGTACGTCCGTACGAATGTCGAAACGTATACGAAGATGGTTGATAATAATAAGCAAATGAAATTATATGCTAACAAAGTGCTTAGTTTGCAAGAAATGCATTGAAATGAAAATGGACAAAAATGAAGAGAGAAGAAATGTAATGAATATTTATTGTTAATGGAAGTACATCAATAGAAAGTATTTTCTGTTGATATAATTTTTCATAAAAATGTTAATCATTATTTTTTTGTTTTGTAACAAGAGTTTTGTAACAATGTTTCCTTGCGGTTGCATAAATTCATGAAGGTTGTTGGTTTCATTCAAAGTTATTTTACGAATAACAGCAATGCTGATCATAATGGACAAATTAGATTGACAGATAAGAACCAAAAAATAGTTAATGTTAAATATTATTTGCTAGCTGTTTTAAGAAGCAATACAAACGTAAATATAGACAAGTAAATAAAAATAACGAGATATAGAAATTAAATTTTTAAGACTTATCGACTTTCCTCGACCAAGTGAAATATTAATAAACAATAAAAATGGAATTTATGAATTGAATTTTAAGATTTGGAATGTGTGTTTGTTTTCTCTTTCACTAGGTTATGTTTTACAAATAATGAGTCATTTTACACAGTGATACTTCCTGCAAAATAACAGTGCATTATTCACCGAAATTTGTATTCGTAATCAATCAAATTACACACTCTTTTGAAGAGAGCATAGCTAAATTTTATGATCGTGAATGGATACGCTTTGTATCGAGTTTGTTAATGACACAAGCGGGAGTAATTTGTGTACAAAATGGAATTGATTGAATGAATAATTTAAATTCCTTTTCATCAATTTGTAAATAATTTTGAACAAAATGTTTAAACACAACATGAGTTTTAACATGAGTCTACAGTTGAATATTTTATGTAAGCAGCTCAATATAGCAAGGAACGAATGCTATCGAATCAGCGTCGCCTAAAGCGGTAGCTTGTAAGGCATAGGGAATAAAGCGAAGCGAGGGCTCTCTGTAACTCTGCGACCTTTCGTTCAATTCTGCGATGCTTCTAACACATGTAATAGCGCATAGCGCATGTGTTTCGAGTATGAGTCTTCTCTCGGACAAAAGACACATGCGGTAGCGCATGAATACCCTGCAGAAAACTGGGATCTCGTGCGTCTTGACCGCATTTTCCCAAAGGAGTCAATGATATGCGCATGTATTTAAAACCGTTTAAAAAAACAATGCGCATGTATTTCTAGTACTTTTACACAACTTTTGGTGGTTTACTCACCAGATCTGCGTTGTTGCGTATGTAATTGTGGGAAGTAATGCTACGATCTTTACTATGATATACTACTCAGAAATAAAAATGACTTCTAATTTATTAATGACTGCTGTTAGGTATTTCCAAGAGAATAATTTTGAATTGTATGGCTGATTTAGCACAAAATATTATACACGTCTTACACTTAAATCAGGGCAAGATTCGTTAATTTTTTCTTAAAACTGATATTTGATTGTTCTTTCTTTTGTTAGCGAGTATAAGAAGTACAAATTCTAAGCTTATCATCAGTTGCATTGAACGGCAAAGAGTTACGGTGAGGACAATGTAGAAAATAGGTGACAAGTTGCACGTGCGTCTTACAATTCAACGCATGCGATTGTATGGCAAAAGTCGAATCATGTGGATGCAGCTGTAGGAGGCAACGCCTGACCCGGGCTTGTGACGCATAGCGGCAAGGCTTCACGATACCCACAACCGCTCATCGCGTGGTATTGGGTGCACTGTGGTAGGAAACAGTTTGTGAACATGTCGATTTAGAACCACATTTCTAAATCACGACATACGTGACACAGTTATGTCGATTCAAAATAAAATCGTCCAGTTATTTGGAATCGGAAAGATTGCTTGACATATGTACTTATCGTCATCATCATCATCATCTCTGTAAATACGAATATATCACTCGTTCACTTGCAGGTAAAATTCAAAAAGGCCGAAAAAATTTCGATTTTTATTGAAAATGCCGTCTTTTGTCGTACTACATATTCTGACTAAATTTTCATTCTCGGTGTGTAAGTCGTTCGGCCTCTCGCTAAAGATGATTGCGTCCACTGTAGGCTGCTGATCACGGCCTCGCACCACTGGCTCTCCAGATCCGCCGCTGCCGTTGTCGCCTCAGCGTCGGCGCTTTCGAGAACGCTAATGCAATTCTGCCTGGAGGTTCATTATCCACCTGATCCACTAGCGTAGGCTCAGGCACATTCCAATGCCCCCCGGATGTGCGTCTCATATCATATTCTCCATTAAATTCTGGTCCGTTCGTCTCTTAGCATTTTGACAATTAAAATAAAGAGTTTCTTCCCTAACAGCAGATAATGCCGTACTGGGGAGAAAGTTTAAAACATTTTGAACGCATTTATAGAATGTTTGCTACTCATTTTGTACATCCTAAAGATTGAAACTTTTGTTACTCATACTTCAGTAGAGTCATACCATGACAAATCGCTCGGTCATAAAGCATTACTATTTCTTACGAACTTGAAACTTTTTATGGTGTCTAGGGTTGAAAAGAGGTGACACGTATTTTTTTCTAATACCACTCCTTTCTGAAATATTAACAATTATTTTTTCCGAAAACTCATGCGCGCGCAATTATTAAATATTTTTTGCGTAAATACCGTTTCCTTCAGAAAAATAAAATTAAACTTAAATTTAACATAAAAATGTACTTTCATATGATGTGAAATAATTTTTGTAAACATAATATTAAATATTTTAAAATTTTTTTTAATTTTTGTAAACATAATATTTAAATATTTAATATGTATTTTAATTTTTAAAAGGCAAATGTTTACATTAGATCGAACTTGAATTAATAATAAAATATACTCGTATATTTCTACAGTAATGTTGTACAGATCCGCTAAATTTCAAAGGGTGGCACACATAAATAATATTTTTTTATATAGTTTGTTTACCGCACGTAGGTTGCCCGCTGCCCGCCAGACTTGCTGCTTGAACTACAGGACGTCAAAGACACGACGCATCGGAACGTCTAACATTAAGCAACCGTGAGACTTTAGGACTTATGAATCGCAGAAACACACCCACGGTCTTAAATGGTCTTAAATGGAAGAAAAGCGAAAGTTATTTTTACTTATAAAAACTGACACTGTGAGGGTCTGCCAGAAACAGAGCAGCCTTCTTGCTCAGAAATACTAAGTCAGTTGTGTAAACACAGGAATCCGCGAAACATGTACGCCGTCTGTTCTGCTAATAACCACAGATAGTCTTACAATAATATAAATACTATTGTTATTTACACTTTTATTGATATGAAAATCTATAATTGCAGAACAATGTAGATTTTCATGCTATGTACGTTCATATATGTTGTTACAACCAACATTCTTGAGAAATTGAAAGTTGACTGGTTGCCGTCAAAAAAAAGTGTATTGGAAAAACTGGTTTTAAAAATTCCTTCTCGTGACGAGTAAAGTGAAGTTATTTCAAGAAAGTGAAAATCGACCATACTCGCTAATGCATACTCGCAAATATATTGGGCAGCAACAATGATGAATAAACGTGCACCGCATGTCCTGGTCATCCTAATGTATCATATAATACGAGTAATTAAGAAACTGAGCTCGTATTTTGTTTATTCTGCTGTCTTTGCACATAGTTTGTCGTCTTATGCTCTCTTCATGAGACAAAAACAAAATTTGACGCTACGAGTTTTATTGTCAAGTGTGTTTTATTTAGACAATTATTCGTTCATACTTGATTATGTTATTTAGAGACCGCTGTGAATTAATGTCTTAGCTACTCTGCACTCTTTTGTGGTATAATTTAAAGACAGCAAAGACATTTTTTTTAAAAAATGTTTTTTTCTGGATGCCTAAAACACGACACGAATTCACGCTATTCAGTATAAACTCATAACATATCATAAGTAAGATTATGACAGTGTCAACAGACATAGTATTTTTCCGATGGGGTCAGTGCCTAGTATTTTACAAAACAATACTGCCAGGGCAGACCAGCCCTACAGAAGACCACGATAAGATGGTCGAAACGTCGGCAACGGTTACGCGGCGTCACCCGGTCAGCCAAGATCATTTGCATGACTCCGGCCGCGGAAGCCTACGAAATCAATGCTAGTTAATGCTTCCACAAAGATATCTTCAATGTGAGTGCTGAACGGTATTTCCTCGCTTCGCAACATCTTATTGACAGGGATCATGCGACGTAGGGAGGGGGGCAACTGTAATATTCTCGATAAAAGCTAGCCTGCAATTCTGACAGGAACCTAACAATTTACTCGGGAAGTTATTTCAGTGGGCTGACGATAATATAAAGAACATTACCTTTATATTTTTAGCAACGCTGAACTATACTTGGAAAGAAGACTATTGCAACAATGATATAATAAAAAACTGAAGGCACAAAGAAAATACATAGTTTCATTTCTTTATGAAAAGGTGAACGAACAATATTCTCTGTAAAGTAAATTAAAATAATATCATCATAAATAACTGTATCACATACTCTTATTCGTATAAATATTCCCTCTGTTTAATATTAAATTTAATCCGTTTGACACTTTTTAATTCAAATTTAACCGGCTATTAAGATCACACGTAGGTATACGACACATAGTAAGATGTTAAGGAATATTTCTCTTTATTGCTCTATGAAAGTATATTGATGTAATAGTATACTATTGATTGGCACGTGGTTGAGGGGTGACGCTCTAGCAGATGCTGCAGCAAAACAGCAAGTAGGCATTTCCATTGTATTTAATTTCTCAGAACCATATCAAAGTCCCACTTTGTAACTTACCAAACTTATGTAGAACTTTTCAAAAATTTCAACGGTATTTTATTCAAATTTTTAAACTATCAAATTTTGGAAAAAAATTGAAAATAAAAATAAAATAGGCCAAAAATTGCATCTTTTGTTCTTTGATGTCGCAAAATACTAAATTTCTGTCACAATTACAACACGAGGTAAAAATGATTAACTTCAGCAATGCGAGAATTTTTTCGAAAATTTTGAAAACTAATATAATGTCAAAAAATAATATTTCAAAAAAAGACGAAAAACACGTGTTTTATATTTTGCTTACACTCATCACAGAAGACAATTAAAATCTGGGACATGAAAGTCAAATATTCCTTAAATTTGTGCGATTGGTCGTGGAATGACCCAGTACTTATTAGAGATATTGCTTTCTCAAGTGAAGTTTAACAGCTATATTTCATTACCACGTATCTTGAAGAAGGATGAACGTATACGGAAGAAAATGTAAAGATGTGGATCCAGACGATAATTTATTTTTAATACATTTTTTTCGATTAGTATATGTGGTAAACCATGTACATATTTTTGGAGTTACGACATGAGACTTATTGAAAAAAACTTTTTATTTTATTTCCTTATTCAATTTTTCCTCTTTTGTAAACATTCTGCCAACAAGGAAAAACTTTCACAAAAAGGAATAAAAAAGGTTCTCTTGCATTCATGTGCATCCTGGGCAGAATTATCCAACGTCGAGTTTATGAGATTGATTGTAATGATGAAACGAGAACTTCGCTTTGTGGGAAGCTCATACGAATTCTTTCAGCGGATTTATTACCCCTCTTCCCTTGATACGCAGTGCGTTTTATGGGTAATTGATTTTTCGGCAACCCTCGAAACGGCAGAGTTGCGTGTTTACGATCATGCTAATTTCCTTTCCAAATCTCGCCGTTTATCTCTTCCATACATCACCTCATCTCTCATTAAATAATCCAGTGTGGTAAAGGGATATGTTGTGAAGATAAGCTGCCGTTCTCTCTACTAATCCTCGTTTTATAGACGCTCAAATTGAGAAGAAGCACGGCAGTTGGCTTATGGCGAGGTGGGTGTTCTTGGAGCACTTATCGCCATCGGGAGACGGAGAGCGCTCAGTGTGCTCTGAGCCGTTACGGCTCCCTTAATTTGTACTCCGAAGACTTCGGGGAGATCGTTTAATTAATCCAGTTATATTTCAAGAGTTGGAGTGAATTGCAACCAAAGGTCTGAAATCACGTGCACAGACTGATTCACAAAGGAAAATATTAGCTGCAACTCCAGACAATAGCGAAGTATTTTCATTTAGCATACAAATTAATAAAATTAAAAGTATATATTTATTTTTTTGCAAGTAAACTTTCTTCATTCATTCTTTATTAATTCATTCTTCTATATATTTTTTTTAATTTTCGTGATGCCAATTTAATTTTCTTAACATACAAGTATTTAAAAAAATATCATCAACAATTCGACATAGTAAAATCTGCCTAGGGTTAAGTGATTTTATGATAAAACGATATTTGGAGATTTCTGAAAATTAACCCACATATTGTAAACTTGTAGAAGACGTTCATAAATATGTTTATTTAGTCGAAATGAGGAGAAAGTTATGCATTTAGCACCAGTATTACGTAATTCAATACATAATTATTTAGCCACATAATAATATGAATTTTGTGGCGGTCCAAAGTTATATTTACTCAGACTTTCTCCATGAATTATGTATTGAAAGAGGAAATCAATTGATAGGTTAGCGATTCAGAGCATGTAAACTGCTAAGGTCATTAGTACTGTAAGTGTAGTGCATGTTTTTATCGCGGATGGTGGTGGTAATCTTCTCCAACTGCAAAAAGAGTTCCGTCGACGACCTACACTTTGGCTTGCGGGGTTTTCCCCATCGGGCATCTCTCACCAGGGCGGTATCGCCCCAGCTGGGACACGCTCTAAGTGCCCGAAATGACTGGTAGTGCAGTATATTGTAGTGCGTGTATGAGGAAGTGCATGTGCGACGGGAGAGGATAAGGTAAGGAAGAGGAAGAAAAGATCGCGGGCGGTTCGTGGCCCAATTGCTAGGGTACTGCTCCGGCATTCGCCTGATGGTAATCGGAGAAACCACGAAAATTAGAGCAGCTGGCCGCTAGAGTGCTCTTTTACTTCTAGGCTGTCCGGGTGACGCCGCGTCGTTGGCAGATAGGCCGACGTTTCGCCTGTCATGTCGCAGGCTTCTTCAGGGTACTGACAAGTAAAGCTCCGCCTCCGTGTACGCTAGAGTGCTCCTCCAGACTGTGGTTGACTCTGACATAACACTCCAGCTGGTGTCGAAAAAGCTGCACCCGTCGGAACTCGAACTCTAGAACCTTGCGGTCAGAGGCACTGCAGTGATATCAATTGATGCCCTGAGCCACCAAAGCCAGTAAGAACATTACAAGTATATCTTTTGTATTGCAAGATAAATAGTTGTAAGGAAATCTGTCAATGAAATTGAGCTTTACATTTACATCTCTGTAATTTATTTTTATAAATGTATTACTGTTCAAATCTATTATTGAAAATCCTAAAACCTCTTAGATAAATCCACAATGTGTTATTTTTATTTCTATATGTTTTGCTTTATGTGTGTGCTTAAACCGCATCAATTCAAAGGCAAACAAGCTGATTCACGAACGCAACTTCGTAACGTTTCTAACCCTGACTATCCCTCTTTTATTAGCCGGAAGCGCTGCGCAGCGAGAGGGGGTGGGGAGGAAAAAGATCGTCGATCTGCGGAGGCAGATGTGCACCTGAGACTGCGCGAACCGTTTTGATCGCGCAGCGTATTTACTCTGTAATGAAGACCCACACATTCATTGAGCCAAAAACCGAAGAAAAGTATTTAGAATGTAATTTAAAATAAAACTACAATATTGAACATGCTCTTTATCGATGTTTTCAAGTTTCGGTTTATTTATAATTCTTATTTTCACTGAGAGAGTTCCAAATGACACTTATGTCAATGGTGGATGACGTGACATTAAGGGTTGACATTGGCTCGCAATGTCGCATTTCGCCTTACATGTATTAGAGTGCTGTTTATTCCATATCATTGTGTCCTTTTTATTCGAATCCTGTACGTGATTGTGGTGATTGTGGTATTGATTCTGGTGAAATAATCACCAGAAACATCAGGAGAATGCAGGCAAAAGTCTACGCATAAATTGTTAGTTTAATTGTTTATAATGAAAACCTTCTGAAGATTTCATCTCCTTTTACATTGTTCCCATTCATGAAATCACCTTTTTTCCCTCGTCTACACAACATTAATCTACCATTACTGCCGTAGAAAAACGTATTGACACATTATTAAGAATCTCAAGAAGCATTTATCTATTTCTTATTGTGTTGACAATTATAATTTATTTTATATTTATATTTTAAAATAGTGTATAATTTTGAGGTAATATACCGTCAAACGGGGCGGGACTGTGTCACATGGAGTGAGAATGTGTCAGGCTCCATTTCCCATTTCTTAAGATATACGCTCACCATTGACAGGTATAAGAACATTGCTGTTTAAAACTTGCAGAAATAATTCTTAGTTCAAATAATGGCAGTTCTTTTACCTCAAATATCTAAAGAAATGGAGCCCGGCACACCTCATGTGGCACCGTCTCACCCCCTTTTGACGGTACGTAAATAAAACAATTACTTCCAAGACTTTGAGAAGGTTTTTAGGAAGAAACAATCTTCCACACTGTATTTATTAAATAATAATAATAATAATAACAATAACAATAACAACAATAATAATAAAAATAACCATAATAATAATAATAATAATCATAACAATAATAATAATGATAATAATAATAACAATAAACACAATATAAAAACACCCACCTCTAAAGTTCAACGAAAACTACTCCACGTTCAACAAAAATACCAAATTCAAAATAACATAAGGCTAATGGTAGCTGAGAAGCTAAAAGAAAAAATCCAAGCATGGGCTCAACATATTAAACGTTACAAACGTAGCGTAGGTTCTCGTGTACGGTATCGGTTGTTTGAAACATACGCAAAGAGATTCTATCGCAATCTGAATAAAAAACCCTAATGGCAACGCTATCGCTCCTCCTGATGCCACTTAACATGCAATGTGAGACACAAAAAATGTTAAAGAAATCGTGGAGAGACAAACCACTCCACGGACAATATCAGAGTATGAGAGGACAAGGTCAGAGTATGATAAAACGGTTCCCAAAATTTTCAAGGATGATAAATGCCGCGTGTGCCAGAAACAAGCAGAAACCATTGATATTTTTTATTTTTTTAAATTAATTATTCGCTTCGACACTAAGATCATTAATAACCTTAATTACAGTCAACAATTATATAATAGAATTAAATGATATTGTTAACAGTTTCATAGTACAGATACAATATCACAGGCAGTTTACAATTTCACAATGTTTATCATGCTTGAATTCACAGTATGGTTCTTTTATGCTATTGTGATCAATTATATATTGTGACCGAGCTTACCTTTTTGTGTGATAATTTGTCACATATTATTTTCTTTCTGCTTTTGTAAATGTAAATGAATGTTTGATGGGGACTAGGGATTCTTTTGAAGGAGGATCACCTTGATAATGCTATTGGTACATATGAAAATCCTTGGTTTTGTTGGTAATACAAAAAGTTAATTTATTATACATCGTAAAATATCGTAATAAACATTTTAACATGGAATGACCATCTTATATGTCCCAAAGCTTGGTTAATTGCATTTTTTTGCCATACCTCTAATAATGAAAGAACTCCATTATCATACCTCTATTAATCACCTAGTCTGTTTATTAACAATCATCATTGTTTTTATACATCTACTGAAATCTCTCTGTACTGTACACCATGGCTGTATATCACCCTTGCATGAATTTCAAAGTAATAAAAATTTACTCTTTTAGAAACCAAAATATAGCTAGATAACTCGGCAAATATTATTTTCTTCCCACCCTCATCACATTTAACATTCCCGTCGCTCCTAACTCTGATCATCTTTGTAATCATTCCATGAATTGAAATATAAACAAAATTTGATTCTGAATATACTTACAGTACCTGCTCCTCACAGTCGCAACATCCATCCGTGCTGCGATGCCTCGACCGTGCTCGGCCGTTGCGCCCACAGCCGCCGTGTGGCCTTGAAGCGCCTCTACTGTTCGTAACAGCCCGTCGTACCGTTGCTGCCTCCAACCACCCTTCCAAATGCAGGCCGCCTCGTACCTTCGCAGTTTCGCAAAACACCATATATCCTTGTTTACTGGTCGTTCCCTTAGTTCAAACACATCGATTGCGTACGTCAGCCAGCATTAGCACACTATGTTCTTTCCTTCGGACACACGTGTCTACCTCCCGTACTATTATTTCACTGATTTTACGACACTGCCTCCAATATTCATCATTCATTATCACAGTCATGTCTTAATCGCCAGTTTCTATTAATGTCTTCAGTTTTCCTAACGCCACTTTACACGATGTTGACCGATTGTTCCTACTTGGCTTCACAATCCGCGTCCGCCGCCATTCTGTCACCGTTGCTTTCTCGCTCGTAACTATACTCTCGTTCTCCCTTCCACTTGCTCGGTCACCTTGATTCCCCTTCTCGTAGCGGATTCCTTCATTCTGCCATTCGTCTTAACCGCACCGAATATGAATGTCTCTTTTCTAGTACCAATGACTATAAGGTCAGAATATTTATATATTTTTCAAGAACTTTATCACTGCTGATACCTTTCCTATGTCATTCAAAGTTCTCTCAGCTTAATTAAATTGTGTCTATTAATCCATTGATCATATCTTCTCAGCATGTTCAATTCTAACAGACCGAATACCTCCATTGGCAGAGCAAAGACCTTCACTGGTAGATTTGTACCGCCCTTGAAGTTCCAACACATGTTCCAAGTGGTACGAGCACTCACGAAACCGGTGATGGACTGTATACAAAACTGTACAATCAACAAATTAAAACTGATCGCACGATAGCGGGAAAGAAACCGGATATTGTTATCCGGGATTTGGAGAAAAACTCATGTCTACTTGTGAATGTTGCTATGCCGTTCGATCGAAACGTCGTAACTAAAGAGGCAGAGAAACGTCTTCAATGCAAGAGTTTGTAAAACGAGATCAGGCGAATGTGGGACGTTGAAGCACAGGTCAACCCGATAGTTATCGGAGCTCTTGGATTTGTTCCCGCAAAATTTGTCTAAGAACTTGGCTAAACTCTCCAATTTTCCAAAAGACTGGGAAGTGCAAGGCACTGCTTTATTGGAACAGTCCACATTTTGCGCAATGTATTGTATAGGCTTTGACAGATTTTAGATCTGCTCCTCAGCAAGCTGGTTGCAATCAGGAGTAGATTTAACATTCAATCGACTCATAACATCTTTAGTCTTGGAATTTAAGGAATAATAATAATAATAATAATAATAATAATAATAATAATAATAATAATAGTAATAGTAATAATTTACATCTAATATGTAACTAATGGTACTGCAACAGCACATACATTCTCGCAATATTTTTGCAGGATCAGGGAAGGCCTGGCGAGGTTATAATAGAATAGATAGAAGTAGGCTAGTCACAAGGTGGGATTAAACGAAATTCCTATTTCTAATGTATTATTATGATGAATACCTAGGCAACGCGGGGTACTTCAGATATTAGTAATAATAAATGAAGTGTTAAAAAGGCATCCAGACATATTTCAGGAATGTTTAAAATTATTATTTTCTTTTCTGTCAATAGAGTTTTCAACTATGCCAAACTGTCTTTGCCCGTTTATTTTAAAGACAAAAAATGTTTAAAATACAATGTGATTGCAATATGATAGCAATAATAGTAATATTGTATTTTAAATAAAATATGAAGTATAGAATTTTATTCATATAATATAAATTTAATATATATTTAATTAATGTATAAATTATTTAATATAAATTACTGACTTTTATGTGTTTAAAATAACAAATAAAAATATTTCCCCATCATCAATGGTTTTATAGAAACACAAACAAATTTGATAAAAGTTATTTGATATTTACTATAAAACCGGTGATGAGGAAAATCTCTCTTAAAACGTTTTATTGATATTTGAACCATACACTATTATTTACATCGTGGAAGGTTATTTC
>BOPP01000014.1:8322085-8350567 GCA_017312745.1 Gryllus bimaculatus | reverse complement strand
GGGTTCGGGTTCGGGTTCGGAGCGGGGGCGAGAGCGCGCAGACTTCCATCGCCGTCGGCGTCCGAAGTTGGGCCGCACGCTGCCGTTCGCTGGCTCTCCAGACTCCTCCCCGGGCGCTGACTGGCGCAGCTGTCGAATAGGGAGCGCGCGCTGGCCCGCCCCGGCGCCGAAAAATAAACTTGATGGGGGGGGTAACTGGCGGGAGTTCCTCACGACACGCACCCTGCCACAAATCTGCTTTGGAGCGTTGCGTGAGGGCCGGTGTTTGTATGTGAATGACAGTGAGGGAGAGAGACACACACAGAGAAAGAGAGAGAGAGGGAGAGACAGAGAGATGTGCTTAGAATGGAGATTGGATGAGGTAGGAACATTAGATTTTATCATCAATTTTCAGTGAATTCACATTCCTCGTTTGAAGTGTCATGGTATCTGAACCAGAAAATTCATAAACATATATGTTAATGTTTTTAATTCTTCATATTTTACTTTGAAAAATTAGAGTATCATATGGACACAGTGTCATTACAAAATGTTTATTGTTTAGTATTAACTTATATTGTCAGTGTTAATGACACTAATTTAATTAATTTTGACGTGGAAGCAGTGAAAGATCGCAGTCTTTGCGAGCTTCCCCACCCGCGGCCGCTCCATGACAATGAGGTAGTAGTAGAGGCGTAGAGGCAAAACGTTGAGAAATTGCCAAGCCTGCAAAAAAGTAAGGCCGCAAGGCACTTAATCGTTGATTATTTTCATCATCAATTATTGGAAGAATTCGTATTGTATGGAAAATTATATCGACCAATAACGTCATCAGCTATTAGGATTGGTTGAGATAATAAAATTAATTGATTTCAAACAATTTAAAGCATGAATAATTCACAAAGAGTATACAAATTAAACAAAACAAAATCCCTAACTAAATGAAATATTTTTATTCCCATGTTTCCTCATTCAAACACATTAAAACGAGTCTAATGTGCTAAATTTTATCTCCGACTAGAATGGGGAAGACTTTCTAAATCGTCTCTTTGCATTGAGGATGGGAATGAAAGTGGACGCACCAGGGAAAGTGCGATTGCGCTTGTGGCCCATGCTCCGATGTGCTGTCCTGGCTGTCGTCTCGACGTCATCGGAGGAACCAAGGAAAATACAAATTAGAGCAGGGGGCCTGCGGATTTGATTCTCGCAAAATTCCTCCAAAATCATTTTAACAAAATTTCTGGCACTTTTCCGGGATTGAGAGAATTCTTAGGATATGTAGATATTCATACAATCGTTCTCCATTTTCTTGATGCAGTAAGGCGAATCCTTCACGTAGAATCTTAGGGATAATAGCCAAAA
This sequence comes from Gryllus bimaculatus, assembly GCA_017312745.1. Lineage (NCBI taxonomy): Eukaryota > Metazoa > Arthropoda > Insecta > Orthoptera > Gryllidae > Gryllus > Gryllus bimaculatus. The sequence continues at coordinate 8,349,226 of BOPP01000014.1, read as the reverse complement.
TCTGTACTTGATTTGTCTTTGCAAATAGGTTTTATTACACGAGAGCGAATATTTTTACACAATTTTTGCTAAAAACGCTCCCTGCTATTGGTATTCATAATTCAATTTAATGTGTACAATATGAGATCAAGAAATCGTACACAGATTGCAGTAGTACATCACACAGTTTTTAACGTTTTTTAAAGAAAGTAAACAAAAAATGAACTTTGTGCCTCCAAATCACTGGTACGAAGAAAATGAATGGCAAAATAATAAAAGAAGTATTTGAAAATGAATATGGGGTTTTTGGAAGAAAATATTAAAAAATGTAATCCTATGCGAGTTACGTATCATTTCTTTTTACGAATCGCGTAGTAAAATTTGCATGTCAAAACGTACAATTATAACGGTTGAAAACGAACCGATAGAAGCACCAACTTAATCTTTGATCTCTTTACTTTTACATCACAGACGCAGCGTAATTATGGAAGATTTTGCCAGCAGATGATTATGGTTAATCTTGCTCTAATTTCGGCGACCGTCAAAACAAATGTGATTGTTTTTCGACACAGAGAATTAACATCAAATGCCGTGTTAACGGATGCCAGTCAGACTCAGAAACAAATGACATTTTTAACGAACCTTCGGACAGTTTTGTTTTCCCCCATCGAAATTAAAACAGGCGTGATCCGACAGCGCGGTGTTTTGACATGCAGAAAAATGTGGCTGTGCGCTCGGAAGCAGATTTGTAGAAAATGAATTTCCCTGACGCAGCTATCAGTTGCGCCGCTCGGAAGAGGATTTAGGGGAATGCAATGCATTGAATAGTTTGTTTTTATAACGACGGTGAATCGTAATTTTTCCACAATAGAAAAGAGTTTTTGTTTTGACCGCAAGATGTCACGTCATTGAAATCTAGAAGCGTTCACTAATTCAAATACGAATAAATATAGATTTTTAGTATTGAACACAGAAATATGTTTTGAGGCGCTACGCAACGCGTACTTATTAAACAACTGACTCATAGCTGTAAATATACTTGTTTAATTTTCTTAGAAATGAGTATTTTTTTGGAATTTCAAATTTTAAGTAATGTTTTGACTTTTCTGCATTGAGGTTTATTCATGTATATATCCGTGTGAGTTTACATCTGGCGATATTTCTCGGTTCCTTTTTTCTAGCCTTCTCTATCCATTACATCTTGCTCTGTCAAATTTCTAGTTGCCATCGCAGTCAGTAATCCTTGTTTCCATGGGTTTGATGGTCTGCCCCGTCGTCTATACAGAGGTATCCATTTATATACTTGTTTGAGCCACTTCAATTCTGGCCTTTTCCGCAGATATCCGTACCACTGAAGCTGTTTTCGTTCTACAGTTTCGTATTATATGCTTTTAAATTTCCATTTTCTATTTTATTTCTTCATTGTGTATGTGGTATAAAAGAGATATTCAGCTACTTCGTCTCAAAAATTTCATTTGAATCGTCAATAATCTCTTTTTGTTTTTTGGGTTTGTCCTCATACTTTCGAGTCATAAGTGACAATACTTTCTATTATGATACTGTATGTATTTTTCTTTGTTTTCTTTGATAACTGAGAGTTTAAAAGAATAGGACTTAGCATATTTATGACTTGTTTTCCTTGATTTATCTTATTATTAATATCCTTATTAATATATCTTCTCCAATTTGCATTCCCATTACACTGCTTTTCTTCCTCCATTCTCTCAGAGCTTCGGCAATGAACATGTTAAAAAGAGTTGGGGACATACAGCACGCCTTTCTTCATCTTTTAGAAATTATTATATCATCTTATACATGTCCGTTTACATTCACAACGCCTTTACTGTGTTTGTACATTTTCTTAATGGTGTTAACTAATTTAAAATTACATTTTTGTTCTAAAATTTGTAAAAGTCTGCTAAAGGGAATGCTGTATTATGCTTTTTGCAGGTCAACAAACAATAGATGAGAATCTCTTCCACATAATTTTTTTCCTAAAATTTGTTGAATACAGAAAATGTTATTTACATATAAACAGTCAGACGTAAAAGACAGACTTTGTTGTTCCAGATTTTTTATCTGTGACTCAATTTTTCCTTTAATTATTCGCCCGTACAGTCTACTACTTGTGCGTTTTCCTTGCGAAGTCCCAGTATATGTCACTGTTTGACGATGAGAAAATTCACTTCTGAGGTTGAGAAGACCGGAATGCGGCGTGGGGATGTCTCCTTGTTAACCACGCGTACCCCCTTAACCCATGGCCGCGAGGCAGGGACGTCGCCGGTAGGTCTGAGCCCGTTCATGGGCTGTCGTGCCAAGTATATACATACATACATTCTACTAATTGAACTCGTGATACTAATGCCTTTATATTTTTCACAAGTTTCTTTATCGTTTTACAGTCTGAGGTTTATTCACAAAGTACTAATTTTATATATTATGTTCATGTATATAATTTTTAATATTCGCCATTTATCTGTCATGAAAGTTTACGGTTGGAAAGAAAACAATATTATTATGGGAAATATGTATTTTTACTTTGCTTGCTACAATGCTTGTAACTTACTTATGAGGTTTGAACTCAATTTTATAGGTTTGAAATGAATTCCTTGTACATTTGAGTGTTGCTTCGGATCTTCACTAACTTTAGAATGGACAAAACTAATGATGCAATTGATAGTTTAAAAATGTTCGGTCAGAGTTACTGTTCCTAAGTTCTTTTTACTTTGGACTGTAAAATGATAGAGCGACGAAGACTTTAGTGAAGGGATGAAAATTAAGAAATTATCTCGAATATAGAAAAGCAAAGTTGAACTTTTATTGGCTAGAAAAGATTCGTCTTGTAAGGTCTCCTTTGAAAATACACTTTTCATAAAGATGAATCAAACAAACTTTATAATTTACAGTGTATCTCATTTGAACTTCAATTTGGAATCTTGAGCGTTGGCAACGTTGCGATAAGATAGAAAGTAAACAAATCCAAATTGATCCAGAAACATTCGATGAAATGAAAATTCATGATGAAACTTCATTCGGATGAGTTAGAATTGTAAATCCCTTTGTTACAATCTGAACTGCGTCAGTCACTGTGCTAATTTTCACATAGAGGTGAGATGTTCGAAATGACGGCAGACTTAACATGTAAATAACAGAAATAAACAAATTATTAGTTTACTGTAGGGTTGGTTCATCGGTGAATTCAAAGCGAGTGATAGTAAAAGAAAATAAAAAGTCGAAAATAAATTATTAGTTTTGTCTCCGGAGAAAGAATATAGTAAAAAGTTTCTGGGTACTGAATAATTCCATATACCATAGAAACACTTTGAAAACGGATATCAATATGCACGTATTTGTTTCTAACTCAGCAACAGAGGTATTTGAAAGGATATTTAATGTTATAATATATATATGATATGTATATATTAATGGTGTCGTTTGAATCAATGACGGTTCATTCTTGACTTGTTGTATCTTTGTGTCGATGACATGAATTAACATGTCATTTTCATATATCATGGCCGCTATTTATTGCATTATTAATTAATTTGTCACATTTCTATTTTTAGAACTTGTGATCCTCTTTTGTTTCAACAAGTCTCTCTTCTTGTTTCGTTCCACGACATATTTCATACGACAGAAAAAATCATTCACGGTTATACTTCAATTTTATAGTGTGTTTTCATCCTACGTCTATGTCTTTGGAGAAAAAATGTCCGGTAAGTCGTATTTGTCAGCATTTATCAGTCACAGTTGGGGTTGTTGTTCCTTATAAAAAGCAAGTTACAGTTGTGACGTAAGTTGCGCTTTGGAAAGAGGTCGTTCGTAGCGGGAAATCGAAGTTGGTTGGGCGCAGGTTGAGCTCTGATTGCGCCGCTCGACGGCGCTGTCCGAGGTGCCGCGAAGCAGGTGGCCCGGGGCCATGAGGCAGCGGAAGTTCGGGAGGCCGCTTGGGGCGCACAAGCGGTCGCGACGGCTGCGCCCGGATAAACAGCGGCGGCGCCAGCACCAGCACGGAACGCAGGGTTCAGCAGAAACGAAACAAACGCGATGAGGCGGAGGGGAAGGAGAGGGCGGAGGCTCAGAGGCCAGGGCGATCGGCTCGCTAGGCGCGCCGGAATAACGACGCCGCTGTTGTTAAGGCGCCCGCCGCGACAGGCAGAGGCCGGGCGCGGGGGACGCGACGACGTGGACAAGCCGGGGCGGCGGAGGGCCGCGAGGTGAAACAGCGAGGGCTACGGTGATGGAAGGAGGGCGTCGTAGTGACCCTGCGTGGAGAGGTTCCCTGCGTCGTGACACGGAGTGTCAAAGGCAGCAAGTTTTAAAGGCGACAAAGCCATGGTGAACCGAGATCGCAAGGCAGTAGTGATGTAGCAATCTCGAACCGAAAGGATCGCGGGTTCGGGTCCGTCTCGGGCATGGCTGTATTGTGTTTTCCTTTCCTCACCCCATCATCATATCGTGTCAGCCTCATAGTTTCACACACGTTACACGCAATAGTTGGTCACTAATGACCTAGAGTTGATGCGATCTTAAATAACAAACAAAAGAACACAGTAACGACACTATTGCCGTATTATGACAAATGTTGGCAGGAGTGATAGTGGACGTGAGACACCCAAATCAGTAAAGAAGAGAGATTGTTGAGACACGGTTGGTATAGTCACGTGTGCATTGCACATTCAGGATTTTTACAGTTAATTCTTTACTTTTTTGACTATTTTACATTGTTGCTAATTCATAACCAATGCTGTTGAAAAAGAAATCAGACTGCGGAGAAAATTCGGAAATGTGAAGCCAAATTTCTTATGTCCTTCACGCGGGTCAGCACCTTCCTGAAATGCCAATTGTGCTTCTGGAATCATATTCGTAAGTGAACGAGCGGAGGTTTTCCAGAGTTCGCGTGATTCCCTTCTCTCGTTGGCCCACTAAAGCAAACGACGCCTCTCGTTGGGACCTTGGTCTGCTCCCACACGAGGGCAGCCTTTCGGAAAGTTAGATGGTTTGTTTGGAGACTTCTGCCGTTCAGTTTCGAAAACCTAGTTCTGCACGATGACCAGAAGTTGCGTTTGTTGTGTTCTCGCCTTGAAGTGGCTCTCGTCCGACATCGTTATTTCGTGTTGTGACCTTCAGTTTGGCTGTTTCGTTTTCTAGTGGGGGTTTTCTGAGTTGACAGAAAGGAAAAAAATGTACTGTTTGGATTGGACTGATGCAGAGATATACTAGATGATAAATGAGAAAGGGGCCACCAGAAATATTGCGCTCAATTGGCCATTCACGTGATATTGATCCAGAGACTCTGTTGATGACGTTGTCATTCTCGCCAGGAAATCGACCGATCCACTACCATTTTTTGAAGATGTCGTTTTCAGCGTTTTCGACGCCAACAAGTCCATTCCACATCTCATTTCAGTTCTATTGGTGGGGGCATAATATAGTCGCCAGTTCAATCTCTCTCTTTCTCTCTGTGAGCGCTCTTAATTAACTTCTGACATGTGAATTGCGTGAGTGACACATTGACTGAACTGAGAGCGGATTGGAGCAATCAATTTAGAACATCGACATTTTAAACAAAGGGGGAATTTTCGATGATGAATGCTAGGAGTAAATACTTCCAAAAACTAACGAATAGTTTGTCTATTTGATATGTATACTTCTTGTAAAAGGTAAATCTAGTTTTAACGAATAAAATGTCCAGTAAAATGTGACTAAAATGCTGAAATTCTGATGTTCCAGAAAGTATCCTTAGCGAACATTTAATCTTCTAATTACGAGTTACGATTGGCGAAAAATATGTTTTTATTAATATAATGGATTTTCGTGGAAATAAATTCTACAGAATCTTTTTGAATTGCTATTAGACTTTTCAATGAAAATATCTTTACGCGGAAAACGTGGAAATAGTCGATTCTACCGAAGTAAAGTGTTACGAGCTTTAGTGTGTTCTCTGCCACGGGCGAGTTTGGTCCGTATGGTAGTTCGTGGTTTGACACTGAGTACAAATGTAAATGAGATTGAGGAAAGATGTGGTGTAGGCCTGCTAGAAGGAAACATGAATGAGAGAACTATGAAACTATTGACCACTGCGTGAGATTAAGTTAACTGGTGGCAGCGGACGGAACACGAACTGGCGCATTGAATGTCGAAGGGAAAGAGGCTACCGAGGAGTTATTATTTCGGGTCATTAGTTCCGTAAATGACCGCATGCTTTAGGACTTTTTGCCTAGAATTTTCAATATGGCCGACATTCGGTATTGGCAACTTGAAATACGTACATGAAGTCTAGCAATGCAATTCGAGTAATTTTTTATCACGAAATTCTCTTTTAACCTTCATTTTAATCAATATTTAGAAACATTGAAATTCGAATCATTTATACCAATTATTTTAACAATCATCTTCTAAAAGTCATAATGCTGAAATATGAAAAGTTTGTTTTACTTCGTTGTAGAATGCAAATATAATTAGAATACTTTGGAGGAATAAAAGTAAAAATTACATTTTTATAAAATTGTTAATTGTTGATATGATCTTTGAATGAAAAATAGGAAAGAAAAATAATGAATATCAGAGTATTTATGGACTTTTATTTGTATGCCTTTAAAAATTGTCCTGGTCTTAGAATAATACATTTCATCCTAACATTTACCATGTGAAACTAAGGATAAAGAGAGTTAACTTTGTCAAAACACTGTTAATAAAAATGTATTACTAAGTAAATTAATTTCACAATAATAATGTATAGCTATTTTTTTTCAAGAAATCTTTATCTACTCTGACTATGCTCAGAAGCATTATAAATTTATTGTTTTCACAATCTACCCCATCCTTCTCTCTATATTCGCCCATAATTTTTTCCGCATACTCACTGCATTTTTCTAGTTTGTAGTTGACAACTTCAAAGAATGTAAGTAATGTATTCATAACACTTAATTGAATTTAAGACAGTGAATAGTATTCCCCTTGTTTATAAGTGTCAATGAATATAGATAACTAAGATACCTGGACTAATGACTACTTCCAATTATTTCTGGCTCTTTCGAATTCCTGGTCAGATTTTTCAAGGACATTTTTACCCAAGTATCCCATTAACTGTAACTCATCAGGCATTGGTTTAAAAATTCAAAAATAATGATGTGCTGAGAACATCACAGCAGTACGCCAAAATTATTAAAAAGTTGTCAATATCCCTCACGTCCACGATAATTATCAAAAGTGCATGTTGAACAATAGAAACAAAAAGTGATGTAAATGAGGCCAACGTCAGTTGAACAGTTTTCTGCAGCGTGTATTTGTCAACACAGTTGCCTTCACGGTTGATTCTTCTGAACTGGACTCTTATTCAACTTAAATTATAAAGAAATGTCTCTAAACCTTCGTCGTTAGAATGGCGGGTGATTTACGTAAATTTGATATGATCCCGATAGGTGGGAGCATTTGATTCTAAAACTCACATAAACACGTAAGGGGTGGATTTCCTCTTTGCATTGTGAGATGTGGCGCCGTTCTATTAATTGGCTTGCACGTTTTTGCTCTTCTTCCTATCTCGTGTGTGCTCGAAAATGTGTGTGCTTATAGTAAAAGAATGGCCAGGATTGAGGAAAGAAACATCGTGTTGTGCCATTAGTCCGTGACACTGCTCTGGCACTAACCTGGTGTTGATTGGAGAAATTACGGAAAACTACCGGTCGGAGCAGCCGACTGCTAGAATTCTCCTCTTGTCAGCGACTGAATTTGTTTCAGCTGTGCAGCTTATGAGGAAAATTCCCCTCCAGCTCGACTGAAACCTTAGAACAGGCCAGCAGATCATTTTGCACTTTCGCTGACCTCAGGAGGCGCGCGTGAGCCACTCGAGTGCAAATGCGGGAAATACGGAAGGGTGGGGATGAGAGACATTTGGGAGTAGGAACCACCAATGGGAATGCATTATTCGAATCGTGGCGCGTAAATTGAAAGAGCAATCGGCGAGAACATGATGGACTGTAACATGCAGTTTAAGTAAAATAGTATTTTCTATTATATTGAAAATCTTATTCTTAAAAAATTATGATTCTTTCTGCTCTAATTTCTGACAAGAGTACGTTATATATTTCTAATTTTGAATCGAGGAATACAATGTATTTATAATCGTTTACGACATCGTATAAAACAGATTAAGACCTTTGCCTTCTATTTAACAAGAACCATAATAATTGCGTGATGGTCTAAAAACACATATTGGCAGAGACGTTGTCGTTGGTATATCTTAATCAGACTCATAAAGGGGGAAAATCGTCACAAATATGAACTGCCAGTCATTACTCTTCCTGGAATTGCCTATATTTCAATATTGGTGTAAGAGATTGCTCTTATTATGGAAGTATTGAATTGAATTGAATTGATCCCTTTTTTACGTGTCGAGACACGGGCAATCAGACCCACTCTTCCGTCTGACCACGGAAATTTCGCTATGCTTCTTTCACCATTACCAGAGAAAGGAGGTATCACTCGGGCGACGAAACGGGCGTAATATGGGCTTGAGGGTCTTTTATATGCAAGTAAATCTACTAACATGGGACAGCCGGCTTTGCTTTCCCTCCGAAGGAAGGCGTACGAAGGATTTTTTGATCGGGTTTGAACCCGCGGACTTGGGTATAACAATTCGGTACGCTAACCGTTACACCATCGCCGCCGATTATTTAACCTTACTTAGGCACATTTGTGTCACAAAACAGATTTTAAAGTAATTCGAAAGGTGAATTAAAGGGAGACTTTAGATGCTCAGGAATTCAATCTACGCGCCGCGTCGTTCCCACTGCATAATGGCAGAGTGACCCATTACCCCCACTACATGCACTTTCGCCGTTCTCGTGGGCAGACGTCCACAGAAGGTGTTGCGCAGGCGTGCCTTAGGAGTTCGCGCTCAACAATACTGCAGAGGCAATCGCTCTCAAATGTGCGACCGATGAATGGTTTGTCCAAACCATTTTGTGGCGCGAAGGTCAGCCAAGGGCCACGACGAGAGAGAGAGAGGGACGGAGAGAGAGAGACGGAGAGAGGGGGACGGAGAGAGGGGGACGGAGAGAGGGGACGGCAGATGAGGGGGAGGAGAGAGGGGAGGGAGAGAGGGGGACGGAGAGAGGGGAACGAGGGAGGAGAGAGGGGGACGGAGAGAGGGGGACGCGAGAGGGAGGAGGAGGAGAAGAGGGGACGGAGAGAGGGGACGAGAGAGGGGACGGAAGAGGGGACGGAAGAAGAGGAGACGAGGGAGAGAGGGAGAACCGGGGAGAGAGGAGAACGACGGAAGAGAAGGAGAAGAACCGCGGGAGAGAGGGAAACCGGGGAGAGAGGGAGAACGGTGGAGAGAGGAGAAACCGGGAGAGGGGAGAACCGGGGCAGAGAGGGTGAGAAACCGGGATGAGAGGGAGAACCGGGCGAGAGAGGAGAACCGGCGGAGAGGGAGACCGGGGAGAACCGGGGAGAGAGGGAAACCGGGAGAGAGGGAGAACGGGGAGAGAGAGAACCGGGAGAGAGGGAGAAACGGGAAGAGGGAGAAACGGGGAGAGAGGAGAACCGGGGGAGAGAGGAGGAAACCGGGGAGAGAGGGAGAACCAGGAGAGAGGAGAACCGGGGAGAGAGAGAACCGGGGAGGAGGAGAACCGGGAGAGAGGGAGAAACCGAGGGGAGAGAGGGAAGAAACGGGGGGAGAGAGAAAACGGGGGAGAGGGAGAAAACGGAAGGAGGGGAGAGGAGAAAGAAACGGGAGAGAGGAGAACCGGGGGAGAGAGGGAGAACCGGGGAGAAGGGAGAAAACCGGGGATGAAGGAGAACCGGGAGCAGAGGAGAACCGGGGAGAGAGGAGAACCGGGAAGAGGGAAGAACCGGGAGAGAGGGAGAACGGGGAGGAGGGAAGAACCGGGGCGAGAGGGAAACCGGGGGAGAGGAGAACCGGGAGGGAAGAGGGATAACCGGGGAGAGGGAGAACGGGGGGAAGGGAGAAACGGGAGGCAAGAGGCGAGAAACCGGGGGGAGAGGGAGAAACGGGGGAGAGGAGAACCGGGGAGAGAGGAGAACCGGGGTGAGAGGGAGAAACGGGGGAGAGAGGGAGAAACGGGGGGAGAGAGGGAGAAACGGGGAGGAGCGGAGAAACGAGGGCAGAGAGAGGAGAAACGGGGAGAGAAGAGGGAGGAACGGGAGAGAGAGAGGACGGGGAGAGAGAGAGGAACGGGGGAGAGAGAGAGAGGAAACGGGGAGAAGAGAGAGGAACGGGGACGAGAGAGAGAGGAAACCGGGGCCTGAGAGAGAGAGGAACGGGAGAGAGAGAGAGGAACGAGAAGAGAGAGAGAGGAACGGGGAGAGAGAGAGCAGGAAACGGAGAGAGAGAGAGAGAGAACGAGGGAGAGAGAGGAAACGCGGGGGAAAGAGCAGTGCGCTGAATAGAATTGAGCTGAAACGAAAAACCGGGCCGAAACTCGCTGAAGACGGGCGACGTCGCCGCCAGAAGCTTCCGCGGGCGGGCGGGCGGTCCCGCGTGCAGATAGGCGGCGGGTGAGATTTACCGCTTCGCTTCGGCCGGCGCTATAGAAAAGCGTTCTCGCCGCGCCCGCCGCCGCTGTCAGCCGTCCTCCCGTTCCCCGCGGAGGGCGGGGGTGCGGACGTGGCGCGGAAGACAGAACGCGCGCCGGAGAGCGAGTTTCTATTTTAAAAAAGCCGCGTTAATATTCCCCTCATGAAAGTGCAATGAGCTCGGCGGGCGCGAAGGTTCGGAGCGGAGGAGGGAGGGGAGGTGGGAGGGGCGGCGGCGCGCTTCGCGCGGAGGCCGCTGCGCCAGATATGAAGACGCCTCCTCCGGTGCCCCGCCCCCGCCCCCGTCCCGTCCCCGCCGCCGGCGGAGTGCCTCGCGGTTCCTGCGGCTCTCGCCCCGCCTCCGCCACCGACCCTCCTTCCTGCTTCGTGGTTCCTCTTCTTTCCTCTCCGTTCAGAACTCGTAAGCTACTCCTCCGCGCTTTCTCTTCCTGTCTCTTGCGGCCTTCCGTTTGCAACATTTTGCTATAGGGCGTTGCTTATTTACCCTTCTAAATCTCTTTTATCATGTTTTTTTAACTACTGTTGATATTTATATTTTAAAAAAATTCTTGTGAGTCATAGGAAATTGTCTTGGTTTCTTGATAATCGAATCAGCTTTTATGAATATTACTTTTAGTATATTTTATATCTAGCGTTTTATTAACATTTCTTCATATTTATTGTCATTTTTTTCATTTTGTATAAACGTGTTTAGCAGATTCAATTGTCCGGTATTATGTTTCAGAGTACACTGATTGGAAGATTATAAATTCATACCTGATTGCAAATTAATTAATCTTTCTTTTCTGACCACTACCACCACATATTTATGTCTTACCGTATTTCTTATACTCCAAACCTACAAGCACTTGCTAACTTTCATTTACTGTTAATAACGCCAATGTGAATCTGTCAATTATATACACATCCTCACCTACAACACTCATTCATTATATTTACATTTCAAAATAATTATTGTATGCTATTTGTCTATCACATTTCATTTCAAAATGAAACCTACGAAGCAACGAGATCAAAACTAATAGAGAAATACTGCAAATAAGTTTTAAATACGAGAGACAAAATCAGTATTGAGGATATCTCAGTTATGTGCTTAAACGTAGGGGAAAGTTCCAATATTATCTTACGGAGCGTATTATTAGCAATGTGGTTAATGATTATAATAAACTGTTGACATATTTGCTTGGCATATCATTAATTATTTCAAAGATTAATAACTTGCTTCTTCGTATTTTGAAATATTTTATTGCAACAGAAACTAATTGAAAAAAAAAACTTTGCAATTTCTTTCATCGCTTCTCTTCGTTTGTTGCTCAGCGATGTCAGAACAAATGAAGCTCTTCATTAACATGTTTTTTATATTAATTTCCATTAAATAAAAGTATCAATGGTAGCTTATTCAAGAACAGGGGGATTGTGCATTTTGGTAGCTCTAGGTGAAGTACCGTATTCTCTGAAATTGTTGCATGTAGGAAAATCTGATTGTCAGATCGTTCCTGTTTCTAGTATTATTTTATAATACTAATGCCCAATTGTGCCCGATGAATTACTTTTATAGCCCGTATTCTACTATTTTATACGACATTTTATCTCTATTGTTATGTGGCAACATTGACATTACTTTGTGGCTTACAGTTGTGGCTCATGAACAACTATCGTCTTACATTTTTTCCGCTCCTACTATTTCTTCAGACTATTTTTTTCTTCTTCAGAAACAAAGGTTTTAGCTCACAAGAGTTTGTAAGGAGTCAATTCCGTGCTAGCGTGCTCCACCGGCCTTTAGAAGAACGCTCAGAACGCACTTCTTAGTACAGTTTCTCTTCTGGGCAGAAAGAGCAGTTGCGAGGCGCAGCGCGGGTCTCGCTTTTTGGGCACGCTACCCAATCGATCGTGCAACCCGTTCGTTCGTGTGATCGAGCGTAGGGGAAGAGCTGCCGAGAGTGTATGATTTAGAGACGGTGTGGATTCCTGGGAATGAACTTGACGGCGACTTGGCGTTGAAAGGGGAAAGAAGAGGGAATACATTTTTATTCGGCGTAAATCTCGATAAAGTAGCTCCTGTTTTATGCATGGAAGAGGATTCGCGAGAACAGGCATATGCTGACCTGAGAATGAATGTCAATTCAACACGGAATATCTACTTAATTTATCGTGCTTTTTAATCAACGTCAAATATGTTTTCATATTATTATTTAAATTGAAGTAATTAATTATTATTTATAAAACGTTTGAAGAAAGATGGTAATTTATCAAAGTGTTGGTACGAGTACTATGTGATATTCTAGTTGATCATATTATAAATTTGGTTTGAATTTATGAATTCATCGAATTACTATTGCCGAATTTGCAATTGGAGGAAAAGAGTATTACTGGGGAGAGTTGTGGGAGCCAAGTTATATCGGATTTTTTCTTAAAATGTTGTGGCTAAAAAGAGTGTTATTTTTAATGTTTTTGCAATAAGATTCAAAATTGTATGCTTATCTTCAAGAAATGTTAGATACTAAATTACGTAACATAAAAACTATGTCGTAGTACAATGATAATTAAGAACAACATATTCTACAACACGTACATATTATTATATGTTATTATATATTACTATATATTATTATTATATATTTCATCTAAATTAAAAAAATGAAAAGTATTAACTTTCTAAAATGCAGTTCATTAGCTACATTCAACACCTGGTTTTTTTAATTATTATTTTACATACTTAATGAATATGGATATAAAAGTGATGAATTTTAGATGAGTTATTTTTATAATCTGACGACTCAAAAGTTAAATATTTTTGTTAAAAAAAATTGGAGTAAAAATTTATTTATTCTCTGGGTGTGTTTGTGAAGTTAGAAACATTTTACAATAAACACAAGGAATGATTTTTGATCAATAGGACCATTCTTTCAATTGTGTGATAATTTTAATTTTAAAAGTATTATTTCACATTTTCAAATATGGGAATTGCATTTATTTTGTAAAACACACAAGGCCTTATTTTATTGACAATATTTTGGTCTCTTCCAAATTAATTGAAAATAGCTATTTGAATATCTAACTAAAAGTGTAGAATTTATACTTAGAATAATATGCAAAACAATGCAGTCATTGCATTGATTGTAGTTTTCAATGTGAAGACAATGAGTCAAGTAAATGATTTTAGAATAGTTTTTATATGGCTCCTTATTTCACTTTCTTAGATACCGATTCACTGATTAAATGAACTTTTATAGGTATTACCAGGATTCTGCCATACATACTTGTTTTTTTATTGTTAAGGCACTTCGATATTAATGCAACTATCCATTCCCAAAATGGTCTTCATTTGTACACTTTTTTGAGATCGAATCATAGGGGTTCCCCAGATTATATATTTTAATGTTCTCCTCCAGAAGCCACCAGAAGAATATGTAATTTTGCACTTTTGCTACTGCAATTGCACTTTTGTTTTTAACACGCCTTGACAAAGCGAGTCTAGGATCGCTTTGAACAGAAATTTCTCGACTAATGCGTAGATTTCTTTTACAAGCTGCAAGTATAATATAGACACTTAAAGCCACGGATCTCAGTCGAAACTGAATACACTTTCTGGTCATAAATCGGTTTTTGTATTGTTGTTCAGCTATGTTTCAAGTTCATTGGATATTTCTTTCTAGCCTTCTTGAGTGAGTTACAGGGCCTGTTCGGGAGTATCTGCCTCCGGAACAACCGTTCCCAAGGGAAACCTCATTTGCAAATGTATGGTTTTCCAAGTGCGCGGAGATCGCTTTCGTGCCGTGATAACACAATTTCAACGTACCCATTTTTGAATACTCTTTAATGACTACAATTCCTACAGCAATCATTTTTAAATCCTCCGTCGGCAACATGCCCGCTGACCTCGTTCCGTTGGCGGTGGCGGCGGCCGTGACCCCGCCCAGCGCAAACGATGACATTCCGACCCACCCCCTCGCCCTCTCCCTCCCCCTCCCTGCTTGTCGGAGCGGCCTGGCGCTACGCGAGTGTCGGCGCTGTCGTGCTGCACAATGCACCGCCCCTGGGGACCGCCCTCGACACTCGCCGACAGCGCCGCCCAGGCCACTGGCCGTCTTCGCCGCCGGGCGACGGCACCCTCGCCCCTGCTGACACTGGGAATCTGCTGCTCTGGAAACGTGCTGCAATTCACCATTTAAGTGTTTGCTTACGTCGGGTAAAGTTTAATTGTAGTGGTTCTTTAATGGCAAATTCGACTGTTTAATCCCACTGTCTACCGCAAAACCCCTCGGTGCAACAAATACGTGAAGAATTGTACCTCGTAAATTAGTAAATATAATGTGCATAGCATTCAAAGTTGTACTGATTGAAATACTAAAATATTGTTTGGCTACGCATGTGAGTGCTCCCAAGTGTTGTACCATAGTGTAATCTTTAATGTTTCTGCAAGACATGGTCGTGCCACATCCCTGTCAGCAAGGTCATGCTCCACACTGTTAGTTCGAGAAATTATTAAAAAAATCGTGAGACTATAAATATTATATTTAATAGAATTGTTTTTAAACAAAGGCTTAAAATGTTTAATAGCTTTTGTTATTTATTATAATATGCGTTCTTATTTGAAATTACATTTATGACACTCATGTACAAGGATTGCATTTTAATAAATAGGTGACCAACTTGGTTACTGAAATTCGAACAAAATAAATTAGAGTAATAATATTTATATTTCTGTGGACATTTCTTTTACGTTAACAAAATAATAAATTTGAATTTTATAAAGTTTTTTTTACATTATCGACCATACAGACAACTTTGATTTGAGAAGAGATTCATGACATCAAGCATTAAAATCGTATTCAGAACATCGTTTTATTATTTAATAAATCCAATTTGATTTACGTGAGAGAGATTAATGCGTCAAAGTGTTGGGTCAGGGAAACATATATTATGCACATTTCAAAAAGAAGGAATTGTGTGGTGCTTGGATATCCTGAAAATCAATTACATTTTTAAATGAAACTGTAACGCTAGTTGAAGCCTCAGAAAATTAATAATCCTTTTGATATTGTATTTCAAATGTGATATTATAAACTGAATTATGTGATTTACCATCTCATAGGAACTAAAATTTCATTTAACGCAATTGAATAAAATTCAAAACAAAGAATAAAAAGTATAAAAAAAAATAGATCCCTACAGAGAGTTGGAAGTACATGTTCTTATCATAAGAAATTGTAGTAATATTCATTACAATGGTCAATTTGAAGGGTTTGAGAATCGGATTCATTAGCACCAATTACACCTCGAGAGATTAAATAAATCGTCACTGGCTTGCAGCTGCTTATGTTGTCGCGGATTGCGTTGTTGAACTTGTCTCAACATGCATAACAAATCCTTTAGATATCATCTTTGTGTTGCCCCCTATCTACTTTGACAGTTAACATGTCTTGTACTAATATTTGCAAGAGAAATGTATTCCAGTATATCTGTTTAGAGCGAAAGTTAACGAGTGCTTTACCGCGCGTAACTTGGAAAGACAAGCAGCCACTTTCGAGAGGCGCCAGCGAGCCCAGGCGAGCGTACTTCTGGCAGACCTCCTGTCGCGGCGCGGCGTGGCGCGGCGCGGCGCGGCGCGGCGGGGCCCCGGGAGACGGTAGGTACAGCACGTAGCGTACACGTGCGCGGGGACGATGGAGGAAAGCGGCGGCGGGTGGGAGGAAAACTGGATGGGACACGGCCCGTCCTTGCTCCGCGGCGGGAGACAGGCAAGGGAGGCGTTGGGAGACTTAAAGAAGAGGAACTGCGGGTAGTGGCGGGGAATGACTGGAACTGAAAATGAATTGGAAACTGTGTGGCAATGCGGGATTTGGCACAAGGCGTGGCTGGATGGGGTGGGCGGAGTGGGGGGAGGCAGCGGGAGTCGGAACGAGACGGGACACCACGGGACAGGAGCAAGCGGTGCGGCGGAGCGGGGTGTGATGATGGCGGGTGTGGGGAGAGGGAGCGGGGTAACGGAAGAGACGCGGTTGCGGGGAAGTGTTCGGGGCCCAATGAGACACCGCGAGGAACACGGGCAGGCACCGAGGAGGGGGGTCGTGGCAATGCAGCGGTGGGACTGGGAAACGGGGGTGGGGGACGAGCCGATGTCCGTGGGCGGAGCGCAGCCGCGCGCGACACCTCCGAATTAGCGCGGCTGCCGCCAGGCGGCGAATTTAATTTGCAAGTAAAACAATAAGGAGGCGACGCGTGAGGCGCGGCTCGGCCGAGAGGGGAAGCGAAGCCAGGCGCAGCGGGGCGGAAGGCGGCGGAGGGGGGCGCCGGGGATGGGCTGCAGAGGAGAAGACGCCTTGCCGCAGATACGGAGAAATAGATGGAGGGCAGTCGGTATTGATAAGGGCCAAAGAAAAGGAAAATATAGCGTTTAAGTGTTTACGAACGTTATGGTAGTAAAAACAAGAATATTTGAATGTATAGAGGTTATTTGGGAGTATCAAGAATTGAATATGTGTATGCAAGGTGACGTATTCGACTGAAGGATTGATGAAAATTTAGGGAGAGGATCCGGAGAATTTCTTGATTAATCGTTTTTGTCTTTGCATGCATTCTTTGATTTTAATTTAGTTATCAAAGGGGAAATATAATAGATACGTGAAATCATGGACCACGATCTAGAATATCCCATAGTATGCAAAAAGCACGAGTATGAAAAAATCTTTAGGGCACGGTTTATTTTTCGATTTTTAATTATGAATATTACTAGAATGAAATGTTAGGTGGTAAAACATGATATATAATAACGAAAGAAGAGACGTTAAGCCATGATTGATTGATTACTAGTGACTCCGGGTGCGTAAAATGCGAAGGTCGTTAGTCCCGGAAGTGAAGTGCATGTTTTTGCTCGGGAGGTCGCGGTGATCTTATCCTGCTGGTTGGCGAGATCCGGCGCCGACATACTGTCGGCTAGCGGGATTTTCCCCAACCAGGTATCTCCCACCAGCGGCGAACCGCCGCAGCCGGGACGAGCTAAGCTCCCGACCGGTCTGCCGGCATGTGTGGTAGTGAACATGGAAGTGGAAGTGTATGTAAGTAAGGGGTGAGGATAGGACAAAAAAGAGGAAAGAAATATCGCGCTTTTTCCGTGGCCTGTTTGTTATGATACTGCTCCGGCATTCGCCTGGCATTGATCGGAGAAACCACGGAAAAATACCAATGAGGGCAGCCGGCCGCTAGAATTCTCCTCCAGACGGCGACAGAACACGACCTAGCTATCTGGTTAGCCTCGAAAATCTTGCCACCGACAGTGGAGAGGCGATCCTCAGGACCTGCCGGTCAGAGGCACTGCAGTGACGTCAGTTGATGCTCTGAGCCACCTCCCCCTTTAAGACACGAGGAAGCGGGAAGTGAGTCGAGGGAGAGCCAAACGTGTCAGGGAGGGGGGGGGGCGACCGGTTCACTAATGAACCTCCGCTCCGGCACCCGCCGCTCGTTCCTCGCCCCCCCCCCTCAAACGAATCTCCCGCTCCAACGGCCAACGCTCACTGCTCCCTGCGCGATTCTCACATGCTGCGCCAAATTAGTACGTGTTCCCACAATGAATTTTGTTGTTTCAACGTTTAGTAATATTTCAATTATTGACATTCCTCCTTTGCGACCTCCTTATCTCCCTTCCATTCGTTTCCAAGTCTTTTCAGTTGACGCTTAAGGTGGACTGGTGTAGATGTTATAGGTTTTTCGATCTCTGCGTACAACTGAAATTTTACTGCAGTATAGTTCACGTCAAATATGAAGGGGCGCAATCAAAATTTCATATTATTAATTTATTTTAGTGAATAGTAGAACACAATCCAGTTTCTTTAACACTAAATTTATCTCTTTTACATTTAAAACTTCCCGTCATTATCAATAATAGGTTCGTAACCGCTGTTCTCTTGAGGATAGTAATTTTAGAGAGATCCTGAAATCAGCTGAAGGTTTTTAGTTACTTCATTTCTAGTGATAAGTTATTTGCTCATTTATGTAAGGAATTAAGCCACGTGAAGTGATAACAAATCATGATTTTTACCTGCCAATAGTGATAAATGGTTCAAGACTTGGGGACACGTAACGATTCTGTAGTTTTCTCTTTAAATTGGCGCTTGATTATGTTGCTATCACTCTTACAAGTATTTTTTAAAATTAATTTTATGGCAAGTCCTCCTCTCATTGGGCTTAGGTGCTGGATCCAATACTTTTAGATACTGTTACATAATGCAGCACATAAATACTGAAAGACATGCAAAAAATAATTTGAAAACTGTTGTGAACGTCACTAACATAAAAAAGTCACAAAATGAAGTAGTTATTGGAAAAAATTTCTGATGAGGCACGTTATCGGGCTAGCGTGTCCGGAGGGTTGCATCTTGGAAGCCCATTTCCCAAAAGGTTCGAGGCAAACAGCTCCGCAAGAAATACTTGTCATAAAAATGTAAATACAATCAAACATAACATAGGTGTTGTTTTTGACGTCAATCCTTAGGTAGTGTCACTGAGGAAATTTCATGAATTGGAGAACTCTGAAAAATTCTTAAAAGTCCTTAATCACCCTATAGAGAGAATTGGACAGTCCCGCTTAATATCAGTGTTATATTGAGATACTCTAAAAATACACGTTCAATTTCTGAATAGAGTTATGATAGTACGCTAAATGAACAAGTGAAATAAGACACACTTACGAGTTCACATTTTGAAAATTATTCTCGTGGGTATTAATGAAAATTTTGCTTGTTGATTCAGTCTCTTTTGTTACTCGAAATGATTGTTTTTGCACATTAGGTATTCTACCTGCCGTAGTTTATGAGGCCAATCATATTTAAATAGTGTTGATTTTCGGTTTTTATTTAAATATTTTGAGATAATGTAACATTTGATTTTAATTTAATATGTACCAACAAGTTTTAAACCTTGCTTATTCGCTCAGAACATCACGTCAAAAAAAATCAGGATTTAAAACATCCGAAACGAATGGGCTTCTATTCAACAATATTGCTTTCACTGCGTCGCACGAAAACTTTTTTCTGCCGAGTCCTCTCGCTACTTGGCCTAGGTAGTCCCTCCGGCGGGCGGCTCCGCGCCCCCTCCCTCGCGCCGCCCGCCGCGTCCGCTTCCTCGGGCCGCTTGCCTTCCGCGCAAGTCTTGAGCCGCTTTGTTGTGAAGGGACAATTGCTTCTAATTAACTTTACCGAGCTTTCAGCGGGCAAGCGGGCCGCGGCTCCGCCGGCTGGCGGGGCGGCGCGACGCGGGACGCGGTAACTGCGCTTCGTGCCGGTGGCGGCGCGCGCGGCGCCCGGAGCGAGTGGGAAACGGGAGACAACCGTCGCGTCCGGATTCGCCGGAGCACCGGGCTGCTCTAATCTCGAGGTCTTCTGGCCCAACTTTCGTGTAAACAGAATCAACGGGTATCGCTGCGCTTCTATTAGCTTTGTTTCTGACGCCCCCTCACGTGTCTGACGGTTAAAACAATTTCCTTGTAATTTCTTCATTGTATAATACACAGATAGAAGCAGAGTTCCACCATATCGTTAACGTTTCTAGTGAATAATGAAAAGATGTTTCGATCCTTTCGTATATGTGCAGTGTTATTTCCTTTGGTATTCGTATGTCGCCTGAGCGAGCCCTAAAATACATTTGGGTAGTTTTTTTTTAAATTTAATAAACAACATTAAGAAAATACATGGGAAAAGGGAGAGCTTATGAAATTATTAGGTCTACGGTTTACGGAATAGAAACGTCACGCGAATCTGCATGCAACCAAAACTGCCTAACGTTGAGAGAGATTTGTTATCGCACACGTGTCGCAGTGGAAAATCGGAGAGACAATTCTGTATATTTGTGTCAGTTTGGTTGCTCTACATGCATGTTTTAACTTCTAACAGCCTCGTTTCATTTTCGTGCAAGAAAAGAAAATTGTATCATTCCTCTTCTGCGAACTTTGTTTCCACCACTCTTTTGTTCGTAAATCTCGCGTGCAGCACGATGGCTGGTGCAAATCAAACTTGGATCGAATATCAATTTCCAGACCCAGAGGTGTTCTCTCGTCAGAGCTCCAAGGAACAGTCTAAAGAATTTGCGTATTTTGATATTTCCCAGCTTTTTAACTTCTTCCCAAAATGAATTGGATGTAAAATTGGAAATGTCTGTTCAATAATTAGCTCGAAAACTTTCTCTTTTTCTGAGATTCGAATACATGATGGACATATTTTAATTGACGGTAAAGTTATGAGATCAAGTTATGAGGAGCATATTTAAACTTACCGTAATTGAAGAACATTCTTATGTATTAGATATGCGCCATCCTAATTATAAAAAGATTAATCAGGATTTGATATTGAATTTTAGTGTATTGTATTCTAAGATGAAATGAATAATCTCTTTTTAAGTAACACTCTTTGATCAGTTTATAAATTGTCCAGCTTGGCGATATACTTACAAGAAAAATAAGTAGTATATCTAATAGTAAAGTATTCCTAGGAACAACTTACTTGTAAATATAATAATGCGATTACAGTATTTAATTCGTATTTGTGTTATTTCAGGCACTGATAAGCTTTCTCAGGATGAACCAAACATGCGCCTATATTATTTCCTGGTCTCTGAGTGATCTTTTTTAAGGAACTGTGTGGCATACGTACATTATAATCAGCAGTTCGATAAGTACTTAAATGTTTTACAATTTTGCTAATTTAATTATTCATGTGGCCCGGTTACTACTACATTTGTAATAATATTAATTAATTTTGCTATTTCAAACATGACAATGACTTTACAAATCTGGTTTCGACACATGATATTTTACCTTCTTATTTTACTATTATATGTGGACGTGCGACTCTGTTCAGAGCCGCAATTCCTGGACGTTCTGCTATATTATCCTCTTATAAAAAATCTGATGGCAACATCTACAAATTATCAGCCTTTTTACTTTGATAATAAAATGTCATGTATTCTACAAATGTACATTTTTTGTCTTTGAGCTTATTGATGACTTCAATTATCTTTACTTTTTTTATTAGATTTATTTATAATGGTCATGAGCGACCACATCAGATTTTGGGAAGATAGGACTATGATAAGGGGGCGTTTAACATTTTTCGGAGGTAGGTTGTTCATTAGGAGGAGACGCCGTTGAGGAGGGTTTTTAAGTGTGGGAAGGAGGAGGCGGGACAGCCTGATTTTTTTCATTGTGAATATGCTTCGCGGTGTCTGAGGTCCTGATGTCCGTGGTTCTTACATAGAAACATGATATAAGCATCTGAAGAATGGATATATCCCAGAAAGCTGTGTCGTCGTATTTTAATTTTCTGGTCTGTCTGGTACTTCTGTCCATGTCATCGGTGATTGTAAGATTTGTCGCCGCGAACTCAAAGATGTGGCTGATATGCTGGTATCTGACTTTGGCCAGCTCTCAGGAAGTCTTGTAGAGCCTATTCGTATTTCGAGTTTCGTTAGCCTCTCGATAATTATGGTGTGGGATAATAGGACACCATGGAAAGAATGAGTCTTTTTAATTCTCGTAATAGTGGTCTGAATAGGTTAGAATTGAGTTATTATTGAACTACGTTGATGTATGTCAACTAATTGGGTTTTACAGTTTCTATGAATCGAGATATACCTTAGGTTTTTTGAAATCCTTGGACGAAACCGTATGTTAATGAAGGATTAATAATTTTATGCAAGTTCCTGGATATACGTTTTTACTGATATTCCTTCTTGAAGTCAATCACACAGTCGCGTGGTTCTCTTGTAGGGACATGACCTTTGTGAGCAGCCAGTCGAATATGCTTTGGCAGAATCCTCGTTTTTTCATTATTAAACTTGATTGACTGTTGATTTCACTGTTAGGATGACTCCTTGATCAGGGAAGCATCTTAGAAGGTCGTTGGGTGTACCAAGTACAGCCTATGGGCTATTCAACCATCGAATATATAAGAAGGCAGGCGGGGCGCGGACGGCATTCGGACAAATTTATTTCGGAATTGTGGCAATAGCAGAAGTTTATGAAGTTGTTTAATGCAATTGCTGATTCGGTCGAATCCCAGAAACGTGGTGTAACTATCCTCCACATTTTAAAGATAAAGGGGATCGATTGCCCAAAAATTATCGCGAATTAGATCTTTTCCAGCGCTGAAGCAAACTGTTCGTAAAATACTCAACGGGCGACCCCCACTGAGTGAATGGGCGTGAAAGTCGGTAAATATCAAATTACACAGCAGGCTTTTGAGGAGAGGCTTCGCGAACCACCGACAATATATTTTGTGTTAGATACCCTAGTAAAAGGCCGCTTGCGCGTAAACGGGGGCACTTTATAGATGCAGGTTTTGCTGATCTTTTGAAAGAAGGCTTTGGAGCTCTATCAAATTAGGGAAGCTTTTAATGGGCAAAAATTAAATGAGCAGGCGTTCCGTAAAGTTTTAAAAGTGTGCAGAGCGATGTATAGGGAAGTTAAATTTCTTTCTGGCGTCAGGTGCGGTGACGGAAGTACGACGCAACAAATAGAATCACAGCTCCAGGAGTAGACAGGGATGGTCCTGCTTTACACAGCTGCTTGTTATCTTGGTTTATAAATGATTTATTGACGTGGTACAGGAACGAGGATACAGCGGCTCCGGTAATTGATGGCCTGAAAATCCCGGACTACTATATGCGGATGATTTAGCCTTTTGTGCTCGAGACGATTTGGAGGGGCTTACAGAAGAGTTTAAATATTCTGAACGGTATAGTGAGACATGGACTAAAAGTAAATATTCAAAAAGCGAAGTAAGTAGGTCTTCCATGAATGGGTTTTATTTGGGGTACGCAAAGAGATGGTATACGCTAAGGAAGAAATTGAACGCGTAAAACATTTAATTCTTGGGGGACAAAATTTTCCTGAAATGGGGGATGGAATAATCATATATTGAGGCTCACTGAAGGAAGAAGTTGCGGTTCAAGAAATTGTTTGCGCAGTGCGCAGGGTTCGGAATTACCGTAAAGTATGGCGATATATGTTAAATCGTTAGTTCCAGCTAGAACTATGGAGCAGCAAATCCTGGGAGTGAGGATAGGATAGATCGATTAGAAAGTAATCGAAACAGATATGCAATTTAATTTAGGAGTGGTGTTAGGTGCGCAGCAAATGCTGGAGTTTTAAGAGAGGTCGGTAGTTAGGAGTTTGGAAAGTTTTAAAATGAACCTATTAAACTGCTGGATTAAATTAGAGATGAACAGGCTGAACAGTTATACTAGGTGTTAGAGCGCAATGGCAGGGAAGCGACCATCGCTACTGGGCGCACAAAATTAAACGGGCTACCTTGACCGTGGCACGGGTTGGGAGACGTTCTCCGGAAATGGTGGAGATAGGGGACCGTGGAGATAGACAGGGCTGATTTCAATAGACTTGCGGATTAAAGAGGCAAGAGATGCTGGACAAGCAACGGCTGAAAAACGTTCGCTAGTATGCTCAAATCCCATGGGAGTCCATTATGGGGGTTGCGAAAGTTAATACTACTCTCGGAAAGGACGCAAGAGGGGGATACGCTGGTCAGGGTTTGGCGGGTGGGAATGCAGCGTAGACTAAAAGGACGCAGTGGTAATGGATCGTGTGTG
Source organism: Gryllus bimaculatus (assembly GCA_017312745.1). Taxonomy (NCBI): domain Eukaryota; kingdom Metazoa; phylum Arthropoda; class Insecta; order Orthoptera; family Gryllidae; genus Gryllus; species Gryllus bimaculatus. The sequence goes on along the minus strand of BOPP01000014.1, from coordinate 8,325,088 downwards.
CTGTCGTGATAGGGAAGCCTGGATCGCAACATCTCTTATTTTGCTGTGCAACGGAAACATAGAGAAAAAAATGGGATGGGAATGGAAATTGACTACTTCTAAACAGGAACGAACGCTCGGAGCCAAAACATTTTAGGTGACAAGATCTAATTTATAAAGACTTCGGGAATCATTTTTTAGGAAAGTCGGGCCTTAGGGAAGCGAAATTAGGGAGTGGGAATACCAGCCGTGGTTAGCTTGAGCGGAGCCTAGACTGAGAGAAATAAATAAGCTCAGATAAGCTTAATAATAAGACGTAATTTTATGTTTGAGTAGTAACAGTCAGTAAACTAAAATACAGTATAAGTCGTAAGTCAATTGGTAAATAACTGGCATACAATAATAAAATAAAACTGGCATAAGTAATAAGAATTAGGGGGTGAGGGAAGGGGGGGATCGAAATGTAAGGCAGACGTTGGTGCGGACGAATCTTACTGTGTGCCGTTTGATTTAAAGGTGTCTGAGGAGGAAGCACTGAAGGAGACGGCGGACGCCGCGCCAAAACTAAATAGCTAATAATGTGGATCGGATTGAGATGCTACTCGTTCTGAGGCAGGTTTTTCCCTTCAGGGGTTTTTTCCTGAGTCCGTATTGTGGTATCTTTTCCGGCGGCTTTGGATGCAGATGAAGAGAGCATTGGGGGTGAATACACAGAATTTCGAAAAGATTTAAATCGCGAAGGATGTAGGTATTGTAATCGGCTTTAAGGCGCTGTCGGCTAGCATAGGATCAAGTCATTATATTTGTGGTTGTCAATAATTACCTAGTTAAATAAATCAGTACCCTACGATGTGTATAAAGTGCGTTTTACCCACTCGAATTGGGATTGTTCAGTGGATCTTGATAACATGAGTCGAAACAACACAACTCGCACTGGTACGGCAGATGCGCAGCTCCGAGCAGCTACAGCTTATCGCACACGGAGGTCTTTTATCGCCAAGGTAGGAGCGACACTGGTCTTTACTTCTGTACACTTCCAATTTCGTCGTAAGAGATAATTAATAGACATAATAATAATGAATAATAATATAATAATAATAGATAATATATAATAATAGAAGAATATTTAAGAAGCAACTAATTTTGTGTTTGCTCTTTATCTTAGACAAATAATTTCACAGTTCTTTATGATCTTTCATTCTGAACTAGGAAAAAAACAGCAATAAACGGCTACCGTCACCTGTCATTAAACATAAAACATTCGTCTGCAATATTCTAGAAGCGTCACAGACTGTGCGAGAACTATCTCTTTGGCACTTCAAAATAATATGAAACGTCTTAGCAGCATGGCAAAATGTATTGTTATAATTTCATATTCGACTTATGTCCGCACACGTTTTTATGCTCCGACGTAGCCCGCGAATCACGCGGTATGTTTGCAATATAATTCTCAGCTGCTGCTGGCTTTCCACTTCATCCGTTTGCTGTCGTTCTCTCACGTTTAGGATTGGTAAAAAAACACTAAGAGTTGAAACCAAAAGAAATATACTTGTTCGAAATTTCTGGGACGGCCTATCAATGGCAGACTTACCTACTGAGCTTCCGCGCATATTTTGTTGGTATTTGACACACGATATTATAGTCTAATCACGCCCATGGTTCTCAATCTTATAGGCAAACGTTGAATACCACTACTAATGGGTATTTTCGGGCACGTATTTTGCAGCTTCAAATATACAGGACTTATCGTCATGGCGTCATATCTTTCGAACTTAACAGCATCTTCTCCCAAAAACCATACGCACTTATTTACCTCAATTGTCAAATCTAAATCGCGCACCCCCTTCTCATTATGTATTTAGATTGATATCATACTCGCACGAAGTTCTATATTTTTATTTCGTAGCATGTGCAAGTAATGTTTCTCTGGTTCTCAAGAACACTATAATCAGTCTCAAGTATAGAGTGGCATTAGAGAAAAACGACTTAGTTTGTCGATGGTATATTAATGTATTTTGTTAATTTTAGTATGCGTTACAGTGAATTGCAAAATATCATACGAATTTTGTGATGTCTCCAGCTAAAAAAGGTAGAGGAATTGCGAGTACATTTAGAAAATAACGAGGAAACTCGTACAGACTCCAACCCCCATGACACGAACCGGGGTGTAAACGCCAACCCTGCTTCTCAGCAAAAATAACTGAAGGGATAAAGAGTAAGTGAACCATAGCAAGTTTGGTAATGAGGAGGTGGGGGATCCTACGATGTCCAGCCCTCCCCGCGTCCGCCCGCACATTGTATCCTCTCGATCCACGCCACCCCTCCCATCTGCTGATCCACTGCCCATGCCATCGCTCCGCCGGGCCCTCTCCGCTGTCCGTGCTGCCCCGTCCTCATTGTGACTCCCACGCCACTCTGTACCCGACGTCGTCGGTCTACTTACTCGTCCACTCGGCCTCCGTGCTGAATTATCCCTCGCCGCCTGCTCCTCGCTAGGCCGCCCTTGTCTCACTTCTACAGCTCTATTGCCCTCACTCCACATTGACTCGCATCTTGCTCGCATCGTCCCCGCCACTTACTTGCACTCGCAGCATACTCTGCATCCGTCTCTTGTACTCGCTCTCATTCCCGCCCGCCGCCCCGCCGCGCCCGTGGCCTCCCTACGGCCAAGGGTGCGCGCGCGGCGGGGTGGTGATTTCCGCCGCGCTGCCTGCGGCCGGACCGCGGCGTAATTGGCCTTGTTGTCGCAAGCGCCGCCTTCGTAAACGCCGCGCTGGCCGCGCGCCGCCCGCCGGACTTGCCCGTCTGCACCCGGGCTGCGCCCCGCCCTCCCCTCCCCCGGCCACAACCACTCGTGCCCGCCCGCGCGCCAAGCCGCCCGCCCCCCCGCGCGCACCGCGCGAGCCACGCCCCAAACGCCCCGCAGCGCGGCGCTACACCGCCGTGCGTCGCGCCACCCGCCCTCTCGCCCGCCCGAACCACGCGCCGCTGCCCGCCTGCTCCACGCCCGCCCGACGCCGCCCG
>BOPP01000014.1:8309910-8322060 GCA_017312745.1 Gryllus bimaculatus | reverse complement strand
AGTCTTGTAATACAGGCAACCTCCACAGTTACTATGTACAGAATAATATCTTCTGAGTTGTAGCTTATTACAGTTACAGGCGAGTTACTTACACATCCGTATACATTTAATGGACAGAGTCAGGACCACTTGACCATGGGGTCTATAAAAATGGATTATTCTTTAGTTGACACTAACCTGTTTGAAATGTATAGTAGTATAAATCATAGTACATAAGAAAATTAAATGAAACAAATAACCATATCAAGAACAGTTTAAGTAGTAATTCATATAGTAAACCAGGATTTATTCTGCTTGCACCGTGATTCTGCGTAAAGTATAAATTTGTTTTGTGACATAGTCATTCCACTTGTGAATCGATTGATTCTTGTAAGCTCTCCAGGGCTTATTGTTTCTATTTCAGTTTAATTTCAACTTTGTCTTTCAATCCTGAGCATCTATTGTATTGCTTGCCGGTTTTGGATCTTTCGGAACAAAAATTCCCGGGCTATTTTTTGAGATTCTCATAAATCACCGAAGGACCCTCAACGTGGTTGCAATAGTCTATCCCATTCACGCCCCGCCCCGCGCCGACCATGCCCCGTGCCGCGCCACTACGCCCCGCCCCGCGCCGCGCCGCACCGCGAATAGTTCCCATTCCGACGCGGATTCCAACTCCGGAAGGGCCCTTAAATTAATCTTGCTGTGGCCGATGTAGCTTTTACCGGTGGGTTTTCTTGCGGCTGAGCAAGTTGCACCCGAAAGTTGTCATCACACAGTTGTGTACTGTGCAATTATAACTAATTACAGAATATTTCCTGTTGTAGCCTGACTACCAATTATTTTTGGCGTTTCACCATCTGAAATACCATGTTACTCTTATGTAGCATTTACCGAGCAACATGTACATACGTCGTTTGATGAGTTTCTCGATTGAGCACCTATTACTGGTGTATTGCTGTCCATATTACTGAATGTCCAAATTGGAAAGCCAAAAAACAAACAATCTACATAATTGTTTTTGTGAGCAATGTTTGCAAGAGCTGTGGTGGTAAGATTAATTAGGTTTAAAGTATTTAAATATTTTCCTCGTTTACACTGCTTTATTGTTGATACACACACATATGAATGTAGAATGTTATTTTGTTTCTGTCGTATTAATGATTTAAAGGCGATATACACCGCGCAGTTACTGACGTCATCAAACTAAATTGAACTACATAAGTGTTAATACTTCTGTATGTCCATCAAAACTGTAATAATTGAGTTACTTTAGGTTCAAACATTAGTATCTTTTAGTGCTCTACTAAGTAGGTGATGCTTTGTGCAATGTGCACAAAAAAGCAATGTTATTTCAATATTCTTGTTTTAATGATTAAAAAAAAGTAGAAGGTATGAACTGCAGGATATTAACCTAAATAGCTCCTAGATCCATCTGAATACCTTTCTTCAGAAGTAATGTAAAAGCAACAATGGTTTCAGACCACCGGAAATGCTCCTTTTTTTAATAATTTCGTCATATAACATCCACTGTGATTGATTTAACTGTAGGAATAACACGCAAGGACAACACGAACACACAAACATCCATGTCCGAGGCGGCATTCGAACCCGTGACATTTGGATCGGAGGCAGCTACAGACCTTCACCTACGGCCCTTAATGCCCGAGGCGGCTACGAACCCGCGACCTCCGCTATCCAGGCCGGCGGACCACCGAACGGGTTTTTATTGATACGGAAGAATAATGAATAACTATTTGGATATATATATATGTTAAGGTTTGAAAAACTGCTTTTATTTATATTTCTCAAAAGTAATAATGGTTTTATTTTGACACGGAAATTTACTATAATTCAAGATTTTTAATTAGAAAATAATTATAAAACTGTTTACATTCACCATTATTAATTTTCATTTCAATACGCTATATGAATATCAATACGCTGTACGAATGCAGTGCAAACATTTCTTCCTGGCATCACATAGTTGTGCCCCAACACCTAAGTGAAATTCATCTACTGGCGTTAACAAACGCAATAGCGGAAACCCATGATGTAAAAAGACTTTATTCACGGAATGGGCCATAACCATCCAAATGGGCGGAAACGGTCTTTTATGGCGCCTTTATCGGTTTAATTCTTCATCGCCGCGGCCAATATCTCGTCGACTTCTCTGGCAGATAAACAACGAACGCACACGCGAATCATAAAGGGAGCTCGCGCTAGGATCATTATGACGAAATTGTCGCGTAATGCGTGGCGCCGGCGGCGACGCAGCCTCCCCCATTCTCTCCCACCCGCCGCGCCGCGCCGCTCCCCTGCGTTAAATAAAGCTTCGCGCGCAGAAACAAGCCGATCGGAGCCGGTCCGATCGGAGCCGATCCGATCGGAGCCGATCGGAGCCGATCCGATCGGAGCCGATCGGAGCCGGTCCGATCCGATCGGAGCCGAGCCGATCCAATCGGAGCCGATCCGATCAGTTCGGAGCCGATCCGATCCGATCCGATCCGATCGGAGCCGAGCCGATCCGATCCGATCGGAGCCGATCCGATCCGATCGGAGCCGATCCGATCCGATCGGAGCCGAGCCCCTCTCGCCGCCCGACGGCATCACTCGTAAAACATTTAGCCGGCGCCAGTGGGCCAGTGACCGAGCGAGCGGGCGGGTTATGCAGCTGTGGGTCACGAGGCCACGCGGCGCCAGAGGCTTCTGCGATGCGCACAGACGGCGCGGCGCGGCGCGGCGCCGACCGCCGTGCACGAGGTCAGGGAACCTTGAGACCCACTGAATAGCAATGCTCTTTTCCAACTTCTGCTCGTTGATTATTTGTAAGCTTTTTTATTCTTTCTTTCCTGCTGTCAATATTTCAATAAATCAATTAACATGCTTGTTCAACGTACTATTTTTGCCGATCCGGTGGCAGAGATCGTTAAGGCAGTAGTGCTATGGAGATCCCGGACCGAAGGATCGCGGGTTCGAATCCCGCCTCGGGCATGGTTGTATTGTGTTCGTCCTTTCACCCCCTATCATCAACATATCGTGTCATCCTCACAGTTACCATACCGTTGCAAGCAATAGTGGTCGCTAATGACCTAGATGTTGATGCGACCTTAAATAACAAAAAAAAATGTATTTTTCTGGCAAAATAACATGATTACCTATTTATATAGGCGGTGCGAGTACGTTGCTACATCATGTTTCCACGCACAAAAGCGTTGTATTACGCCCAAAACTAGTCTAAGGAACATCTGGTTTTGCCCCTAAAAGTTCTGCAGCACACGGATGTGCATGCTGGGTTGTGAGCACTTCTTCACCTTTCTCGTTGCGTCTTCCTTTCGTAGGTTCTGACCTGACATCCGCGTTCTTGCAGTACTGCTGGAAACTAGCGTAATATGTGTGAATAAATGTCCTACAACTCATACCTGTGAGGTTTTAATATGTAGAACGCGCAGACAAAGAACCACATTTAATTTCCGTCACTCAGACGATACAACATCACTCAGAAATAATTTGGCTTTAATGCACATTTAATTAGGTCTATAATTTCTTATTACAGATCTAAAATAAACTCATGTTTTTAATTGCGCTATTATTTTTTATAGTTTATGACACGTTCCGGCTTCGCAACCAGCTTGCCATTTGTAGAGCTATGTTTCTACAAGTAGAAATTAATAACATTATTAAAACATTAAAACTAAGCAAAAGCAAGCATTATTTTAAAATAACTATAACGTAGACGCAAACTCTTCCTTGCAAATATAGATATTACGACACTTTTATTTATTTTCACCATATTTAATTCTAATTCAGATTTTACAGATAGCAGTTAACTACGTTTCAATGAAGAAAAAATCTAAAAATACTTATGTTGAAAAGTCACTGATGAAACAAATGGTTCTTATTCCGTGGATAACTAAAACAACAATGTATCGCAAGTTAACTCTTCAGATGATACTGCATCATCACCACATTCTATCTCGCAACGTTCCTGCAGGCCTTGGAAGCTCATAGCGGCATACGAGTGGGCTGGCGCGGTCAGCTTTTCGCGCGCAGTGCTTTTCCCGCATCTCCTCCCGTGCCCCCTCCCCCTGGCCATGGGTCCCCGCCCGCGGGCATCCTTGCGGGGCGCGTGCCCGCCCTCGGGCCTCGCGTGCGCGATCGCGCCCAGCACGTGCCCTCGTCCCGCGGGAGCGCGCGGCCTGCAGCTGCACGGCACGCCCCGCCCCGCCCCGCGCCCACGTCAGATTTCGCCGCATTGCATCGCTCCGCCCCAGACGAAAAGCTGAGCAAACAACACGCACATGCGCGCTGAATTGGTTGCATCGGAATGTGGGAAGTTCGTGAGATGAACATACATTCTCATTAATACCTTTCGTTTAACATCCATAAAATCTTACATTTTTTGGTGGGGAAAATTATTGAAGTTCCGAATCGTCGCTTTGTTTTCTTGTTAACGACCTTTTCCTATAAAACTTAATTTTCAGTCCTTTTATTGCGTTCCATCTCAAGGCTCAAGCCCTCAGCACTCTGGCCCAAGAACTAAATGGTGAATTTGGTATCAAAGAGGTAAGATTTGAGAAAACGGTTTCCGAGATGTATTGAGCATGAGCATTAATAGAAGTAAGTTTCTTTCTTCACATATGCCAATGCAGCTTCCGTATTTAATTCTTCTCCTTTTCATTATCTCTTGTATGTTACTGAAGGGGGAAATTTTACAATTTGTATAAATACATAAACTCACATTCACATTCTCACTCATAGACGTTTAATGGTCCGAAGTCCGAAAACTTCAATCAGAGGAAAAGAAAAAATCAAATGATAATGTATCGACATATTGTAGGTCGAATTATGAGGAATACTAGAAATTTTAGAGATGTAAAGGAACAATATTGACTGCCATATAATAATAACAAAATTAATAATAGTAACGACAATAACTTAGGACATGCAATAATAATAAGAATAACTATTATTATTAATATTATTATTATTTTACAAGGATTATTTTAACACTAGCCATATACTCCTCGTTCTTGTAGCGTGACGGAGCCACGCAACAAGTACCAGTATTTATATGTATTATGAGATTCCTCAGAAACCCAATAGTTCTACATAGCGCATTGGAAGATATGGGCGACGTGAGTAACTCTCAACCCTCATAAAAACAAAATCCACCTCCTTTCTAACCGGTGGAGCAGCTAGAACATTAAATTCTCTCATTTCATCTTATAGTAGATTGGTACTCATGCATATAACTCTTAACATCGATATTTATTCACATGGTACGTTTAAACATAAAGTAGTATATGTCATACATCTTACACCGAAAAGAGTTTTCTTTACTTTCTCATACATGTGTCGTTTAAGACTGCTTAAGTTGTGTGTACTGTATCACTATCATCATCAGAAACATTACTACCCTAACTCACGACTAAAGATTCTAGGTGACGGTTAAATATAAAATCTAATTCAGGTTGCAACTTGCTTCCTAACGAGCAGATTAAGTGACTATATTCCTTTACATCTCTACTTTCATAATTTGTTTCCTAGAGCATTCGTCCAACCGACAGCTGGTTACCAACCGTCTCAACGCGAAGCATATTCTACCGTACACTAGTCACCAACAAACTTGTAGGCTCTTGTGATATGGGGTCAGCAGTACTTGAGGCTCCCGTGCGAAAACACATCGGTGAGAGACAAGGGACAAACAACTATGTCCATGGTGGGACTCAAACTCGCGACCCTTTGGACTGAAGTGCTGGGTTGGTACATGGGCTTAGGCATCTCGGCCTTCCAGGTCAACTCCATTACACTTTGCGCAAAATATAAGCAGTTCGAAATTATCGCTGTTTATTGTTCGTCCCAGTCTTTTGAGTGACATGGAGTTTGGATACATACATTTTGCGGCACAAATCCCAGAGCTTCTTCTTCTTCTTCTTCTTAATTATTATTACCCGAGGGTAATAATAGGCAACGTGATAGATTTTTTGAGAGGCGGTTTAGGGTTCGATTCCCCGCCGGAGCAAAAAAAGCTCCAACCTTATAATACCAATCTTCTCCGTTTCTGCTGTGTGATGAAAGAAATATCTGAAGCAGGCCAAGTAATCTAGGTCCGCGGGTGGGGATATGCCATGCTCGCCAAGTCTCCCTTACCTCCAGGAGTGTACAATAAAAACCAGTGAGACAGACCCGGGAACACTGTCAGTTGGCAAAAGTCTAATTAATCTGATCCTAAAATGCCAAATTTGTACATCATGAAACGATGATGTAATGATAGCATTAATACACAAGTGTGATATAATGATACGAATGAGGAACGAGCGAATATCGTAAATTTCTTACGAGTGTATTAATACCCATTACAAAGAGCTTCATAAGGTATTTTTTCTACGACTGAAGATAAATTTTATAAGTTAATCTTCTTCATTGAATCGTTTCGAGGCAGTCGATATACGGGACTTAGTCAAGGCCACCTAGTTGACAGCTCCCTACCCCTATCCACCGCAGGAGGTTTTGTTTTACCAGACCGCCTGCGAGGGAATACATATGATGTGGCAATATTCGAACGTCCCCATTTTAGTTTTTTTCTCTTATTTATAGACGTGTCAACACCATTTTTGACTCATTAGTTAATAACTATCAACTAAATAATTGGCCGGTTTTTAAGCACAACCAGACGGCAGCAACATATAACACAAAATACCTTGCGTTCAGATCTCAGTCATATGTTCTCTCCGATAACTACTACTGCGCTAGACAAATAGAATCAAAGTGAAATTACGATATTTTTATTTTAAATATTATTTAACGTAAAAAGTATTACTAATAAAATAAATAAAAACTGAGAAGCATAAAACAATTTTAAATGCAATTTAATGTACATAATCGAACGAAACATTTACTATAACAATTCTCAATGATTAGTGAAGTGTCAGTACTTGGTTTGTGAGCGTCTCTGTGATTGGCGAAGAACCTGTATCATGTTGAAATCTGTTTCGTAACGAGTGTCTGCATGCAACGGGTTGCAGCTATCAAATAAGAGAATTCTTCAATGGAAGTAGAACAATGTACAAACAAACTAGTTACCATCTAATGACACTCAAAGCCATTAGAAATGTCTGGAAGGTTTTAAAGTTTCAGTGAACTTTCTTCCCAAACACTCTACTCGGGAAGAGGGGCTCAATGAACAAATACATCTTACATATTTTACATACATTCAGGTTATTTTTTCTAATGTCTTAATTTCTTATTCCTTAATGACTATAATTGCACTTCCACTTTTTGGAGGTAGGCATTAAGGGCATTTGTGTTTCTTTCTGTTTAAGAGTCTGGATTTTCGGTCTATACGGGGATTATGTGTCATGCATTTGCAAGGGTTGCAGGAATTGATAATGAAATATCAATTTTCCGCAGCAAATTGTCATATGGAATTAATAACTGATTTTAAAAAAATCACTGCTTTAAGAAACCACTGAATTTATTTAAAAAAATGAATTATGCAAATTAAAAATTGCGAATAGTACCCTTATGGAAAGATGTAGCACTTTTCGGGGGTTTTATGCTTATTAAAAAATGTTTTGCTCAGATCAGGTAAAAAGTTTATCGGTTTAGTTGCATACTTTTTCTTCCAAGTTTCTTAAAATAATTAATTAACGAACTATTAATGACATAAATGAGTAATTGTTTAAGAATAGAATAATTAGTTTATTTTTGTTTCACTGTCGACTTGAAATTGGTAATGAGAAGATGTCCTTTTGCCATGTACTCATAATTGTATAAATATATGGAAAATATGTTGAGAATTGTTAAATATATTGAGAAGTTTCTTAAATTTAATTTAGATGTTTTGCGTATATTTGAATAACTAACTTTCATTGTTTGGAAAGATTTATTCAAAGTAATTTCCACGGCACATTATAATTATTACCCAATCACTTTTGTCATTTGCTTCATCAATGTATTAACGAACATTGTATAATATTTCTTCTCTCAAGATTGACAATAAAATTCTCATTGGCCACACAGTTTGTCAGCATTAGTTAATGCAGGTTTTTATAAGTTATCTTGTTTTCTAAATTTACACTGTATTTTATCAAGAAATTTGTTTGGAGAAAGAAATTTAACTGCAATTTCTCAATTTGGAACTTAAATAATGCATTCTCGTCTAGCAGCAGATTTCTTGTGCTGTTTTTTCAACTTCACGCAATAGAATGGAGTGCACATAAAACATTCTTACATGCAGCTGAAAATACAGACATCGAAGCTTCATAAAAAGCAACTTACTTCAACAGTGTGCTTTATGCAAACAGAATTCGTTAAGACAAATAACGATTAATTTACTTTTTAAAGTTATATTTTTTTAACTCCTTCACGATTGCTCCAAGCGATATTTTATTATTAAGAAGTCTCTAGTGAAGTAAATAAGTTGTTTCTAAGGCTTTGGATGCAAGTTAATTCTCCTGTCCTGACGTGAGATGATGTTTAGGGAATTTTAAAGTCTGGCACAAATTTGGTGATAAATGAGCGTATATTTTGAGTATAATATTTAGCGCCAATGCACCGTCAACAAGGATCTCATATTTCCGTATTTTTTGTCTCGTTTCCTGACTGAACAAATACGGGGGCCGTTTAGAAAGATAATTTTTGAATAATTTAGTTTTGCTAGGAATTTAGCTTGAGTTCTTTTACACTGAGAATTTTCCAATCTTAGAAAATCCTTCTTTCTAAACAAAAACCTTTAGTATTTTAAATTAAAAGCATTTTGCAATTTTCTAAATGTCAGAAGTTTTAATGAAAATCGACACTATATGATACATATAAATGCAATTTCTTTTACATATACAAAACTTTTTAAAATATTCAGCCAATTTCCAAATATTGTTGAATATGTCAGAGCGGTTCGTGTAAAGTACCCACCAAAAATTAAAATATTCAAAAATGCACTAATACATCTTATTTCTGATGTATTTACTAAGTTTCAGCTCAAAAGCATCTAATCCGACAGTGTTATGAGTGCCACATCCATCTATCCGAGCATCCATCCATACACTCAAATCGATTTTTTGTTACAAAATGTAACTCCTTACCCCCGCACCGATGTCACCCATCTTTGAAATAGCACTAATAGACTTTAATCTAGACGTGTGTGCGGCTGAGAAAATCGCACACATTGATTTTGCGATCGATATTTGAGATCATGTTGTTGTGGTGACTACAGTACTTTCCCCCGTATATTATAGTACAGGGCAGGAAAAGTAAAAAAAATATTTTTCTTTATGTAGAGAAAAAAACTGTTAACGCAAACTGCAAGAATAGTTCAAGGCATTATTGCAAAATGAAATAATGCCACTTTCTTTTAACTTTCTCTCTTTAATTTGGTGAACATTGTTTCATCAAATGAAATGAGAAGTTCTATCAATTAAATAATCATGCACCAGGTCTCCTTCTTTATATTTCTTCTATACCCCCTTTCTTCATCAACATCGCCTTCTTTCATTGTGATTTTAAGGTTTCCGAGGCGACGGTTGGTTAAATAAATGAAGTATTTGGCATTATCACGATGAGTTATTGATCCCACTTCTATTCTTTTCTTCTCTCCCTCCCGAGTCAACGACTTCCTAGGCAACAAGGATGAAGTATTTCAGCGCGAGGCTTTCGAAGGCTTCTCGGGTTACCTCTTCCTCACAAAAGGCTTATTTCTGTTTGGAGCGCCAGGCGCCGCCGCCGACGCGACGGCCGGGTCAACGGAGTGGCGCTGACAGGCGCGTTACGCAAGCGAACACGCGCGCCGCCTTCGCTGTTAATGAATCCGCCTCGCAATTAATTGAGCGTCGCAAATGTTACACTGTATAACGTGTACTTTACGCGCTCAAATTTCCAAGGACTGTATGAAGGGCCGCGCGGGCGCGTGGGCGTAAGCCTCCGGGCAACAACGGTAGTAAACGTCCACTTTCGAGAGGCCGCCCCAAGGCGCCGTCCGTCCTTCTCCTCGCCGCCGCCGCCGCAATCCTCTTTGCCCAGAGGCAGAAAACACTGCGCGTCCCAGGGGGCGGCGCCGGCGAAGTGCAGGAAGAGCAAATGGAAGATAGAAAATAAAGAACGACGGTGTGTGAGGCGGAAGTTAATGAACATTGGGGAACAAAATTGCTCTAGAACAATATTGAGTTTATTTATTTAAAGAGGCCCTGTATTGGGACCCGGAAGTGACGATTTAATGAGCATATGAAAGCGATAATGACGATGCGGTGAATGAGAATGGAAAATGTTGGTATGAGAGACAAGGGAAACGGGAGAAATTGGAGACAACCTGCCGAGAGATCACTTGGGCCACAACAAATTCCATACAGATGGACTGAAAAACTGACCCGAGCCGACGACGTAGAAGCGTGTGAGCTAGCCATTGTGCCATGAGCGCTCCTTTCCAATTCTGTTGAAAAAAACGTATACAGACATAGAATTTAATGTAAAACATTAGGTGAAATAATTAGTTGTAGTTGCAGTGGCGAATAGAGGAATAGAAGATAAAGGTTTAGGATTAAGATGAATACCAAGTAAAACGAAAATAGTCACTTGTATGAAGTGGAAGGGGAGGCAGGGATATGACGCTAAGTCGGCGGAGGAGGGCCAGGGGAGGAAGAGGTAGCGGGGCGGGCCGCGGCCGATGAGGCAGACAGTCGAGGCGCGCGGTGCCAATTCTGCTGGCTGCGCGAAATTGTAAACGGGTCCGGAGGCGGCCGCCCCTCCCCGCGGCGCGTCTGTCCGTTCCACCCCCGCCGCCTCGCGGGTTGGGGAGACGCGGACGATGTCCGCAGGGCGCACGTCAGCAGTCACGAAGACAGTGCGCCAACCGCAGGAGAGTTGTTTGGTCAGAGACGCGAGAGAGAAACCGAGCGACGGGTCAAGGCGATAGACAGCTCGCAACGCAGCTGGCACAGCGGCCGCACGCAGCACGCACCACGGCTCTGCCGGAGTCCTTCGGCGGTCCTCTAGTCGCCGTCTCCTTATAGCCGTCCTACAAGGGAAAACGTCCCTCCGTCGCGTCCCGCACGCCCGCTTTTTGCCGTTCAAAGTTCCGCTCGCGTCCAGCGAAGCGGTGGGACTATGAAGAATGCGACGTTCTCGGCGTCCCCGTGCGTGCCCGCCGTCGCGGCGCTCCCCCGCCGTCCGAGTATAGGCGTCCTCACGTCCGCCGTCCGCCCCGCATACTCACAGTCCTCCGTCACCGCCGTCCCCGCGTCCCCGCGTCCCCGCCGTCCCCGCCGTACTGTCGCCGCCGTCCCGCCGTCCGCCGTCTCCGCGTCGCGTCCGGTCCCGCGTTCCCCCGGGTCCCCCCCGCCGTCCGCGTCCGGCCTCCCTCCGCCGTCCGCGCCGTCCACCGCTCCACCGCCTCGTCACACCACGCCATCATGCCACACATCCCAACCGCTCAGCCTCCACGCCTCACAGTCCTCCAGTCCTCCACAGTCTCCAACCGTCCTCACGTCCTCCACCGTCCTCCACCGCCTCCAGCTCTCCACAGCTTCTCCGCTCTCCACGTCTCCCGTCTCCACGCTCTCCACCGCTCTCCACCCCTCTCCAACCGCTCTCCTCGACACCGCCCTCCACCGCCTTTCCACCGCCTCACTGCACCCAACCTGGCCTCCACTGCCTTGCCGCCCTCCAAGGCCCTCCACGCGCCTCACCGCTCACCGGCCCTCCCGCCTCCACCGCCTCCACGCTTCCATCGCCTCACACCGCCCTCCACCGCCCCTCCACTGCCTTCCACGCTCCACCGCTTCACAGGCCCTTCCAGCCCTCCACGGCCCCATATCCGCTCCACCGGCTTCCACGCCTCACCGCCTCCACCGCTTCCTACCGCCCTCCACGCGCTCCAGCGCCTTCCACCGCCTTCCCGCCCTCGCAACCGCTCCAGGCCGCCTTCTCAGCGCGTCGCCCGGGCCCTCCACCGCCCTCCGCCTCCCGCTCCACGGCCCTGCCCGCCTCACCGCTCCACGCCTCGACGCCTCACACGCCTCACCGCTGGCCTCACGCCTCCACCTCACATCGGGCCTCCACCGCTCCACGCTAGCCCGCTACTCCGATTCCCTAATTCGCAGTTTCCTTCACTTCAGCACCTCAGTGGCTCCGTTGCATACCCGCGCCTTAAAGCAACCTCGAGGCGTTCTGATCGCC
>BOPP01000014.1:8295876-8307341 GCA_017312745.1 Gryllus bimaculatus | reverse complement strand
CCCAGGTCCGACCTGCCCCGCTCAGCCCAGCCTCGTTCTGTCTCGTTCGGTAGCGTCCTGCCTCACCTTGCCTCGCCCTCCCCTGCCCAACGCCATCCTACCTCACCCTAACGCGTCTCGTCCAGCCTTACTCCACTCCGTCCTTCCCTTTTCTGAATTTTTCGCCCTTCCCTGCTTCACCCGTTCTGGTTCGATGCATCCACACCAACCGAACTCGCTCCGGCCAGCTCCACACTTTACAATTTTCTTGTCGGACCCGGCAATGTTCATCGGTCATTTCTGTGAGTTTCAACGTTGACTCTTTGGCCTCTTGAAACCCTGCGCGACAATTTATTAATTGGGGCAGGAGAGTCTGCATATTTACCTTCTTTAAAACTTCTACTTACGATAAATATGATAACGAGTTCTTACTACTTTATAAATAAGTGAGTAAACTAGTGAAAATTTTAAGTAAACTAGTGAAAATGTGCGTCTTACCGACGATTCTTCTCCTTTTAGTGTAATTACTTATCAATTATCATAGTTTTTTAAGTCCATGGCATCATTTAAAGATCTACAATTGAATGAATATACGCAGAAAACGATAACCAATACGATTGAAACTAGGCTTGGAAAGTTGGGGCATAGCTTAAAATTTAGATCAGCAAGTATGCATGCCGAAAATTAAAAATGTATTTTTCTCTGTGTAAAAAAAGCTGTAAACGTATATTCAGTATATAAAAAATAAAAAAAATCTCCAAAATATTATTTCATGTCTCTTACTATTATTCTCTATGACTATTGAAATGTGAGACGTTCATAAATGCAGGAATAATACAATAACTATTAACTGAAAATAAGTAGCTGATTATATTTCTAAAAATGTAATTATGATGTGAAATGTTTTATAATTAGCAATATCCATTCACGTATGTTGTAAGAGACTAAGGCAAAGAAATTCTGCTGTTCTATACCTTACCTTAAAAACGTTTTGCACCACAAAATTATAACCACTGAATATTTTGAGGAAGAAAACGTATCAGACGACTAATATACATTGCTTTCGCATACATTTTCAAACCATTGTATTTTTTAAGGATTGCTTCGAACTTAGGAACACTCTATATATTAGTTTCTGTAACAACCTTTCAATCACATACTATCTCGAAGAAGAAATGTTGAATGCTTTCAGTCGATTAAAACGCATACAAGAAAATAATGACGTCGGATAAGCGTTCGGTCTATTAGTGCAATGCTTTTTTAATTCAGCGTTTTATATACTATAAAAACAGTTAATAATAGCAAGCTATATAATATATGGAGCCCATTACCTTCCTTTCAAATAAAAAATCACGAAATATGGGTGAGTGGAATACTCAAACGAAAACTCTAGTGTTCAAGATTTTTTCTATGTCAAACGTTTTAATAAAAATCGAAAGTATAGCGTACCTATGTCTATACCACAGGGAAGTCTCCTCGGTCAGTTTTCATTATAGCGTATATTAATGTTGTTTGGTACGAAATTGAATCAAAAATGCGTATTTTTGGAGATGATTGTATAATTTATTGGTAACTTAAGAACACAAGTGGTAGAGAAATACTGCCGGCCGATTTAGATAGGCTAGAATCATGGGTTATTACAAATAAATTGAAATTAAATCCCAGTAAGTGCAAGATAATCAGATACGCGCGTTCTAGAAAGGCAGATGACATAATTTATAAATTGGGAAATAAGAATATTTCGAGGGCTAAATGCTTAAGTAATTGTAAATTGTACTAAAAGACGATCTGAGGTGGGTAGATCACATAAATTATGTAGTGAAAAAGGTGTGGAAGGCCATACTCTTTGCGATTAGAGTACTTGAGAAAGAAAGTAGAAAATCAAGGGAATTATAGTACACATATCTAGTACGACCGATTTTGGAATACGGCTCCATATGTTGGGATCCACATCATTTAGGGCAAATAAAATCTCTCGAAAAAGTACAAAAATATGCCGCAAAATTTGTTAGGGACAGCATTTCTAATTCTGAATTTATATTGTGGGAACCTTTGGAAAAACGCAGAGAGATATCTCGTCTTTGTGCGTTATTCAAATCAATAAGCGGTGATCGTTCGTGGAGGGAAGTGCAGGCAAGATTATCAAAATCAACAGACATCGCGCGGAAGGATCATGGCTTTAAATTCGGCAAAGAAAACCGACAACAGTTGTAGGTAAAGTCTCATTTATAAACAGAACAATGAAAAATTGGAACGAATTATCGAACAGTGCTGGAGACTTTACCTAAGAATGTCAAAAATTTAAAAATTAGAGTAAATAAATTGTGATTTTTTTTACAATATGTTAACATTAAAATTAATTATTTTGTCTTATTGTTGTTATTTTATATTAGGTCAGCTTAAGTAGGATGGGGTTAATAAATCAAGTTTGTAAAATTGTATTGAATAATCTGTGAATATTATATTGCTTGTTGAGAGTATTTGTATTAACTCTCATGAAAACGCTACCACTGGAAATATTCTATGTATTCCTAAGTAGAAATATAAATATTGTAATGTATTCTATTCAATAAATGATCTTTCTTCTATATGCGCAAAATATTGTACCCTTTTGCCAAAAAATTTTCAAAATGTCACGGTGCCTTCATGTAAAGTACCCCTCAAAACTGAAATATCCTAATGATATCAAGAACGTCACAACTTGATCACATTTTTCAAAAACTGCTCTTTTCTCAGGGCCAATTTTGAAACAATAGATTAAATTTACGTATTGCTGTTTCCTGTAATGTAGTAAAAGGAATGCAACAAAAACATGAAAATATCCTAAACGTTAAAAAAATTAATTTATTAACAAGAAAAGCATGTAGAAGTTTCTTATTGGTACTCATAAGTCGGTATTGTTTTTTAAATAAAAAGTTCTTGAACGTGTGTACAAAATTTAGCTATTCTCTAAAAATATTACAAACGTTTGATAATTAAGTATTAAATAAATGGCGTTACAGTTGTCTAAAAGTACCTAAACTACATGTATTTAGCCAGGAACTAAATAATTTCTTTGTTATATTTTTTTAATATTATTTACTGATGATTTCTGTGTTATTACTGATTAAGATACGTTAAATACATGAATGTACTTTGTTACACTGCTTTCAACATTTTATTATATTGGGTGACACATTTACTCCACTGATTTTTCTTGAATGTCTTCATTTTGACTATATTATTATTTATGGTTTACATGCGGTAATAATAATGTAAAATATGTGTACCAATTATTGTTTTCTCTTTATTAAAAACATTTTGGAAGATCCACAGAAAGAAAACTTGATGAGATGTAATACCACATCATTTCGTTGTAAGTTATCATAATGGGACTTTAAGCTCAATATTCACTAAAAATTGTATGTGGCGTGAAAGTTCAAACCAAATGTTTTCAATTTAATTATCAAGCAACAAAGAAAATGTAAACGAAACAAGATGTAATCAAACTAAAAAAAATGTTGAACTTAGCAATATAAGATATATTTATTTTAGTGAAAGAGGAAGAAATATATAGTTGATAAGCACATTAAATGTTGAGAAAATTTTGTTACTCTAAGAAATGTTAGGTCATGTATTATTTTTCTTTTCTTTTGTCACGTCTTAAGAACTCCTTCTTGTAAGGGATCCAGAAAAAAACCCACCGTTAGTCCAGCGGGAGGGTGGCAAACTCCCTCTAACCGAGTCGCCGCAAAGAATTGGACAGAACAGCGGTCCGTGGAACGTACTCGTGAGCACGATAAATGCTTCCTTCCATTTTCGAACAATGAGGTTATCTCTTCAGAAAGGAAGTTCTCCTTCTGAAGTACTTTCTTTTTCCCTCTCTCCCGGAGTCTCTGCGAGACACTGACGTGAATTACTTCGATATATATTCCCTCATGCCGGGGCGCGGTTTGTGAAGAACGACGTTTTACGTTGGCCCCCAGTCGTTCCGACGGCGCTCTGGGACATTTCCGGAAGCGGTGCAGGTGCCAGTGTTCGTGGCCACATTACCAACTTCAAGGGGGCCCCGCGGGGAGCGAGCGGCGGGCCAGCGCCGGCAGACTACAGGCGCCCGGCGGCGAAACACGCGAAGCCCGGGCCAAGGTTAATAGAATGATAATTGGTCCACCCCCAGAGGCGCCTGTCCGCCGCAGGATTTGCTGATTTCGTTATGGGAACAAAGTTTTATTACGAGGATTGTGGCAGCGTAATCTTGTCGCGTCGCGCCGTCTTTTCCCTTCGCGTGCTCCGCCCCCCCCTTCCAGCCTGACCTCCCTGCCCCGTGTCCTCCCGGCTCCGCCCCCTTTCGTGCTATCCTCCTCAGCGCCACTTTTCGTCGTTGCTTCGGTTCAGATGTGTTTTTCAGCTTACCTCTCGCCCTGTCCGTTCTTGTTCCTGCTCACGCTGTTAAGGTTCTATCCATCCTCGATTTTCAAATTCCCTCCCCTTACTTAGGGGCATCAATGACCTATAGGCAGATTACTCGTCTCATTTTCTTCCCCATTCCTTTTCACCTTACGTCTTCGTCGGTTAAATTTACCTGAATGTTTTCTTGACATTTTCCCGATTTTCCGCCCACGACCTATTTTATCAAATATCTAGACGTCTTTCCTTTCAAATTTCCCCATCCTATTCTCTTCTTACTCTGCTTCGCTCCGCAAATTTCGTCGGGCTGCGCCGGTTGTCGCCCGAGTCCCGTCACCTTGCTCTTCCCCCGCCCTCCGCCCCCAGCTCTGCGCCCGTGCCCTGCGCTCCCCGCTCCGCCCCTCCCCGCCACGCGCGTCTCCGGCGGGGAAGAGGCCGGGGAAATAGGCCGCCTGGGGCCCCAACGGGGCTGCAAGAGGACGGCTCTTCTTTAAAACACGCGATGGCGAATTTAACTTTTTGCCCTGCGGCGCCGAGTTGTGACAGTTTCCTGTGATGTAATTCCGTTGGTCCGTCTGCGGAGTGGAGGCGGGGGCGGCGGTAGTGGCGATGCCTGCCGGGGTTGCTGCGGGGAGAAGTGGAAGGGTTTGCGAACATTACGTGGGAAACGCGATGAAGAGAGGAAGTTTCGCGTTTCAATAGAAAGAAAATATTGAGATTATTTAAAGGGCGGCATCCAGAGAGTTGATTAGAAAATGTGAGGTGATACGCAACGTGTTACTACGAGAGTTGAGGCAAGAATTCTACGTAGAGATGGAGGCAAGAATAAAGTAAAAACCAGAAGAGGCCAAGGATACAATTCACATTCACTAATGATGAAATTGGTTTGGTTGGCGGAGAACGTACATATTGGGAAACAAAGTGGAACAATGAATTGGTGTTACACGATGGATGAACTTTGCTCATGATGTAAAACTATGTTGAGAAGAAATAATAAATTAATTTTATTAGAATTTTGTCAGTCAATAGAAAATTTATTACGAAATCGACACTAAAATACAACGAAGCAGTAAGAAGTCAGCAGAAGAAAAACAGCAGTAACAACACGGCATGCAAACTATAAAAATATTTTCTATTCTGCAGAAAAAATATACATTTTGAGCATAAAATGCAAATATATAAGAAAGATAATTACTTACTAGAAAAACCCTGCTTCAAGGCACGAAGTATTGAGCGAAAAATATTGTAAATAAGATATCCAAGGGCAAGAATACAAGTGGCTCACTTAGCATGTTCCCTTTGAATATCTCCTAAATCATTGCAGTTATTGACATGCGGTTTCCACTAAAACAAATGAATGCAAGGAACACATAACGTGATGAATAATATTAAAGGTATCTTTTTTAATTACAGAGAAATCCACCCAAGTTTGATTTTTAAATGGAACATATCGATTTCTGTACTCCATGATAAAGAGCGTAAAGAGACGAGTTCATACATATGCATTCATACCTTATGCTACATCACTATATTTATGAGAAATTTAGTTTTTGTGACACTTAATATTCTCCCACTAGCGCGGGGGAAATGAAATATTTCCCTCCCTGACACCCCTCCTCGTCACCTCTTTCAGTGAACGGTCTCAACCACGATCGCCGAAGCAAGGTCACTTGCCACGACGACAGTGTATTTTACGCGCCGCCGCTGCCATGAGAGGAAATTTTCAATTCGATGGTGGTGCACAGTGGCAAAAACGTGTCAAAAATAAGTTACCACAATATTACTTTTCAAGTACTAGCAAATGAAATATCATTAAATTATTTTTATGATTGATCAATTGCAAGTGAAAAATAATAGATTAATTAAAAATCAAAGATAATTAATTTTTCCAAAAACTAAAAATATTACGAACAATATCTCTACGATCGTAGAGTTTTGCTTATCCAACGATTCAGTTTTGATAAGTGAAAACTTAATTTCGTTATCGTGAACCGTTTAGAAGTACTGGCAGATTATCAACGTTTGCGAAGAAAGTATTTGGGTAGATGAATGCAAGTAGAAGGCATTTAAGTTCTACTTCTCTGGAATTGTATTACATTATTCTAATAATTGAATCAAACCGATGACAAATTCAAAAAAAGTGTTCGTCTAAAATGTTGAACTGATTACGGTTCAACCATGATGGGGTAGTAGTAATTCATGACCAAGGAGTAGGAGGCGTTTGTTAAACCCATAATGCAACAGTACAGTTCCTATAACCATGTCCTATGTCCACTTATGAAGTATGAGTTGCAGATAAAATTACAAATAACTCAATTCCGATAAATTCTACAAAATAACGCAAAGTCAAATTCTTTGAATAAGTTATTATTGGTGCAACTGCAACTAACAGGTATGAGTTATTAGTAACAATATAATTTCTCTTTAAGTTGTTAGTAATGTCGAGTAACTAATATATATTTAGTCCAGAAAATTTATTTATAGGTATTCAATTGATAATGTTTTAGTTGTTATTCATTTATTTCATGTAACTAATGGCATAATTTTTATTTATAAATACGTTTTGCACAATTCTAACTCTGATCATGGCTACAGATGAATACACAGTTAGCAAGCTGCAAAGGAATAGCCTTTCGGCCGATTTTACCAACTTTGATCTGCAGTTTTGTTGGATGTCAAACTAATGACGAATCATTAAACGCCGTTTTTACGTTTCCATAAGGTTGTTTCTCTTAACGATCGTCAAAATATTCGTCAAATTGTGAAGGATCGGTACTCTGCCATCAACGAAAATGACGAATCTTTAAACCCTTTGTGAGCAGTTGTGAGGTTAGGGCGTAATGAACGCGTACCGTGTTTTCATTGGCGACTCGACAATCGATCTCTTACTGATCTAATTGAGTGTGTGTAGCAGGTGTGTACCAAAATTGCAGACAATCCTGACGTCGAAGTTCTGTACATAGAATTCTTAAAAACCATAGGGCTGGAACGGGAAATTAAGTCCAAAAATCATTTTTATGAATTAATTGAAGCTCACTTTGTTACTAGGTACAGGCTGTCGAAGAAGGTTATCCTAAAGATCCTAAAATAAATAGAACTGCGTGTGGAGTACCCCACTAACAGGAACAAGACTCTGAATCCCATGCAACAATTTTTGGTAGCCTAAGGTTTTATGCTATGGGGCCATTACAACTCGTGATCGGCACTGTTGTGAGGTTTCGGCAACCATCGTATGCCGTTGTGTGAAAAAAATTTCCCTGGCAATAGCCTCTCTGCGGCAGCAGTATGTAGTATTCCCACTAGGTGACGAAGCCTCAGCAGTGAGGCAATCATTTTTTAGAACTGCGCGTTTCCCTGGTGTTATAGATAAAATTGACTGGATTCATGTGACAATTTTGTCTCTGGGGGAACTGAATGGGAAATATTACGAAAAATGTATTTTTCATTAAATGTACAGACAATTTCAGTTGTTAACTTACTTATTCGAAATGTAGTTGCCAGGTTCAGTCCATGAAAGTTTTATTTTTGACTGGAGTGAAGTGAGGATGAAGTTTGAAAGGAAATTAATAAGATAAGAATTCTGATTAGAAGTTAATGGCTATCACCTTAGCACATTCTTGATAACACCATTTCTAAATACCACAACAGATGGCCAACACAGTTTTAATGAATCGCTCATTGCGACAGAAATAATGTTGTGTGACAGTGTGGGATGTGGAAAAAATATTCCAGTTTTGAAATTGGGCTGGCGCACTGCTGATTGGCACCAGTGCGTTAGTATAAGTGGCCACTGCAGTATTGCACAATATCGCAATACAGTGCAGAGAAGAAAAACCACCTGAAGATCTATTGATATCTGATAATTCTTGACATTCATTTTCACTTTCAGTTTCATTAAATGTTTCGTATTGATAATACTGACTTCGTGGTCTTTGAGGAATTCGTCCGTTTTGCTGGATTTGATGCTTGTAGATGTTGATGCACGGCGCTATTATTAGAGATATGTACACTCACGAAGGTGGACTGCTGTTTGGTACCTCTTCCATGATGAGAAAATATTTAGGCAACTCAGTGTAAGTTGACAGGTGGGAAGAATTTGGAAGATCTAGAAAATCCATGTTTTGCGATATAGAATTTTGAGACTCCATGTTGATTACTCGTGCAGACCCTGCATTATAATTCTGAATGAGAAGATTTTGTGGCAACTTAATGAAAGTTGCCAGATGGAAAGAATTTGGAAGAGGTTGAATATCCATGTTTTGCCATATACAATAAGACATTCAGCAATATCTTTTGAAATTTCATGTTGATTACTCGTGTAGCAGCGTCATTACATTTTTGACAACTGTTATTCTGCATGGTATTGTAGTTATGATACTTCGATGTATTACACAACCTCCCCAAATGAAAGAATTAAACTTAACAAGTAATGAGGCATCAAAATAAAGTATTTGATATGTAGTCAACTGGAAACTGAAAACGTAATTGAACAATAAGGCGATATTTCCAAATAACTTACTAATGCAATGTCTCCTTTTTATCTCGGCTCAGAGCCTTGGGACGTTTGTCGCGCGATTTCATGGCTTCCCCGCTCCCGATTTGGCATTCCCATGCAGGACCAACGTAAGCGAACAGAATGTTTTGAAGCGTGTTTTCCATGGTAATTGTATAACATTAACGGTCGGTATGGTAGTAAAAACCTCAAATTTATCGAAAATATTATTATGTAATATGTATCAGTATGAATTCGTTACTTCACGCTCGAGGTCATAGACTAAATAAATTTATGGGATTCCTTTTCAGAATTTCATTTGTTTCAACATCTCTTAATTAAAAAAATATTTTATAACAATTAACTATTATACCTAATCTTCATGCGACTTTTTTACTCAAAATCTCTCTTAAATATCTGCAACGGTTCAGGAGATATTCAAAGAGAACATCGTAAGTGAGCTAGAAGTAAAACAAGAAGAATATAAATTGAGAGGAGACACTAACGGCGAGAGTTTTCTTGCATTAACTCTCCGAAATGTGAAAAAAACTATTAACTCTCTCATTACTAGTGTATATTCGACTTGTCAGTCAGGAGTAACCCAAAGTTAAAAGTGATATACTGAATTGTTTCTGGCGGCCTTCCTCACTAAATGGTCACAATTAAAGGCGGTTTTTCCCTGAAACAATCTGACTTTCCTTCAGGCATGTAAAATATTTCCTTGTTTCAATGATCACCTGGCCGTTCATTGAACTATCACACATACTTCTGTAGATAAAGCTATATTTAACTGCCATCACTTGCTAAAGGAATTTAGAACTACGAGTATTACCCAATCTGGAAGGGAAGAGCGATCAAGATTTCATTCGAAATCTTTCTAAGTAGGAAACATTTCCAAGATTGGTCTTATCTGTTTCAGTTATCCGTAATACTAAGAGATAATTTTCATTTATTGTTTTTCCCTAGGGCTTTTATCCAGCAAACTGTCGGTCGAATATGCATGGAATTCACATTCGACCACTTATTAGATACCAAAAGACGTGTGGGCTCCTCCGATCTGGGCTCAGAACAACGCGAGGCCTTTTGGGACAACACATACATGATAGAAGAGGAACAATCAACAATGCTCAAGAGGGAACGCGAACCCGCTGCCTTCCTAACAGGTAATTTCCATGTTTTCTCTAATTTCTAAGGACATTAATTGTATTTTTCTTGTCTCCTTTATATGTAAGCTTTTGTAAGAAAGGAAAGTAGATTGTTGTAGAAAGATAAGTCATAGATGTATCTAACATTGGCCGAGACTATGATAGAATCGAGGAAAAGGTTTCAGCTAGAAAAAATGCCAAACATTTTAAGAATGAAAGAAGTCAAACAAATGACATTAAAAATTGAGGGGATATTTTCGATAATGGGAAGAAAATAAGCATGATGTGAAACGATGAAAACAAACCTGATGTGTAAGAAAGAGAGTATAAAACAAGGAAAGTGAATAATATTGTGTAGGAGTGGTTAAGAGCGCAAGTGAAAAATGTTTGAAGGATTGTGTAGTTATTGTACTTTTAAAACATATGTTAAGAAGAAAATAACAGTTTATTTAATTGCAAATAGCAAAATTAGACCTTAAGTTCTCTTCGTATATTTTCATAACCATTCTAGAATCTTCATCGCCTATAAAAGCATGCTCAGGGTCGCACGCGACGGCAAAAGGTGAACGAGCTCTGCGGGCGGTGGACAACCTTTCCGAAGGACTGAGGGCGATCACAGGCAGGCTACCTGATACTCAACTTTCGCACTGTCGCCAGGAAACCCTTCTTCCTTTCCAAAGCGCTGTAGCTTCACGCCGAGAGCCGCGCGTTCCCTCCTGTCAAGGTCACTGCCCAGCAAATCCCTGAGTAAAGTGAAGAATACACCTGAAAGTTACGTTGGAAAGCTGTGGAATGGCCGGTACTGGAAAATGGACTGTTGAACTAATAAGACAGTAGCTTTTTTACTTGCGATGCAGCTTAAAACAAGTTGACGGTGCCGTTCGGTTCTGACACAACTCAATGGGGTTGGCTACAACGCAGGCGAGTCGCCAAGACACTCAAATCGAGAATGGGAGTAAAAGCGACAAACTAGCGATGAAGGAAAGCGTAATTTTAACTTGGATGTCAATAATATTGAAATCTGTATAATTACATTGGATTTATTCGAGATAAATAAAGAATAAAGAAGAGTAAAAATAAAAAAAACTGTTGAGGGAACACTGTCATATTGTCGGGAGCTTCAGTACCAAACTTTTAGTCATAACAAACCTTTGGAGGGCAATCCCCTCTTCTTCCAGCTCGTAATCGTTAAGAGTCCCTACATTTAAAATGGGAATATACACAGGGAAGTCTTATCAACTAGTGAAAATGATTATTTCCGACTTGTACAAATCAGAACGGAATATATTTGCGACAATAACCATTTAAGTTACTTTATACGAAGACGTGGAAGGACTCCAAGAGGGAGATATCAATTATCCCATGTTTCTTGCCGCTTTGGAAGCAAATGAAATTCAATACGAAACATTGAAGTGAAATATCTTCACCAGTGGACCAATAATTCGAAAAACGATGTACGTATA
>BOPP01000014.1:8274002-8293456 GCA_017312745.1 Gryllus bimaculatus | reverse complement strand
CAAACAATTGCAAATAATTGATATTTTTAGGACAAATAAAGATATACAAATGTTCCAGTTGGGCAGAAATGTATTTTTGCTAAATCTTATATTTTTTAATAAAACCATCGTTATGGGAAAATCTATTTAATTTGACATCTTGTATATATGTGAACTAGAAATGTAGTCCCCAGAAGTTTACTAAACCGGAGATGACCGTACTTAATTAATGGTGAACAGTTTTGCGTATTATTTTTAGAGAGAATTTCCGTGGGGTTTTGTTCTCGTCATTTTTATTATTGTAGAGCGGCTTAAATATTGTTTATTATTATTATTATTATTATTGTTTGTTGTTGTTGTTGCAGAGAATTTAGCACTAATTATCAAATTGAACCTTTCATAATTTAAATTGTAGAACTAGTAATTTCAAAACTTAAACCACGGCCAAATGTAATGTTACTGTAATGAGAACGAACAAGCGCGAGACTTTTCTTTCGGCCTTCACCGCGGCGCTGATCAGCCAAAGATATATGGCAGAACATGCAGACGAAAGTGCCGGCAGTGGAATGGAGCCACGTCGCACTTCTACCAGCGATCGTTGTCTTGACAAGCACATGGAGTAAGAACGCCATCCCTCGGGTGCATGAACTTGTTCTCGCGCACTTTTTAACGATCGCCCATTTCTTGAAGGCCCTCCATCATCAGGGGCTTACGCAACGGTTCAGAAGGGAAGTACTGCAGAAGACTGGGGCTAAACGAGCGCAGAAAGAGATTATCCCGGGTGTCCCCCAGGGTCTAGCGTTATCGGCATCGCGTCGGCGTCGCGTCACGTTACGTCACAACGCGCAGCGGTGGCGTCCGCGAACCGCCGACCGACCCGACTCCGACCGCCCGACCGACCCGACCCGACTCCGACCCGACCGACCACCCGACCGACCCGTCCGTCCCGACTCTGCGCGTCCCGACCCGACCCGTCCCGTCCGCGTCCGTCCCGTCCGTCCGTCCGTACGTCCCGTCCCGTCCGTCCGTCGAGTCCGTCCCGTCCCGTCGTCCGTCCCGTCCCGTCCGCGTCCCGTCCGTCCGTCCGTCCGTCCGTTCCGTGCGTTCGCCGTCCGTCCGTCCGTCCCGTCCGTCGTCCCGTCCGTCCGTTCCCAGTCCGTCCCGTCGTCGTCCCGTCCGTCGCGATCGCTTGCGGGATCGGGCATACTGATGTCACTACAGTGGCCTCTGATCTGAAAGTCCTAGGTTTCCCGACTGTGGCAGATTTCAACACTAGGTTTGTAAGGCTAGGCATTTCTAGGCCGAACTCAGCGCTGCTGAGGAGAATCTACAAACACTGCTCTGATGCGGTAGTTTTCCGTGGTTTCACAGCTCAACAACAGGCGAATGCCGGACAGTACAATAACAAACGGGACCACGGACGACGCGGGATCTTTCTACCTCTTTCTTGTCTATTTCACCTTTTACACACACTTTACACTAAATACACTACAGTACACACATTCTTTGAGACGTCGGGAGCTAGAGCTTGTCCCGGCTGGGGCGGTGCCCCCGCTAAGTGGAGACACACCTAGTGGCGGAAAACCTCGCTAGCCGTCAGTAGGTCGGCGCCGGATTTCAGCGGAGCAATAAAGACCACCGCCAACCTCCCACGAAAAAACAATGCGCTCCACTTAGGGGACTACTGACACTGTTAGTTGATTCGCATAAATTACTAATAATCAATCCCGCGATAAACACACTCACTACACTTACTTAATGGAACTAATGTCAGCATGTATAAGTCAGTAATCATCAGTCAATTAAAAACGCGTCGCGTGGCACAGCACGGGAACTACCAGTGGATAAGCTACCCCTTACCGCAGATTCAAGTTTCGCTGGCCTCGGAGCCGTGGCTGAGGCCACTTGGGAGCGACGGGGCTAAGAGGGCAGCAAAACGGCAAGGAGCCAGGCCGCGAGCTTGTAAGCTCCTCTCGAGTCTTGCGAGTGCGGATTACATGCTTGGCAACGCGTTTTATAAAATACGGGAAGTTCCATTAAAGGAGGAACGAGCTTCTCGACAAATTGGCCGGCTAATGGCTGCGAGGCGGGGCGGCGGCGGCGCGGCGGCGGCGGCGGTGCGCAAGGGCGGGTGGGGAGGCTACGAACGTGATGTACTTGGCGGGCGGCGGGGCGGCCGGGCAGTGCTCACCGCGTCGGTACCGCCCTTGCACCACTAATACGAGGTCTGAAGCTCCACATCGGAGCTCCCCGCGGCGGTAAAGTCGAGACGCAAAGGCACGTGAGGCGGTCGTAGCGGAACAAGTTCAACATAAAACGCCTTTTGAACTAAAAGTGTTTTAGTAAAATAAAAGAGAATCCGAATGTGTATGTGCACACTGGAATTGTAACGAGAATTAAACACAAGCTAAAACGAAGTGTTAGCGATTCACTAGTTGATAAACATCCGAATTACCCTCGCTCATGAGAGAAATTTTACTTTTTACGCGTGCCGTTTTATCATCCAGTACTGTGATGTTCTCGTCGTTTCAGTATAGGAATAATTAATCTTATATTCATGCTCCGCCCAGCAGCTTTATGCTTGGAATTTTTAAATTACTTACAAAAACCGTCCTTCCTCTCGGCAACAAGTTGCCAGCAATTTCCGTTCGCCCTGGCTACTTATGAACTCAGATACTTCTCGCACTTTACAATATGCCAATCTTGCTCTTTCATTAGAAACTATTCTTTTCGCAAGAATCTTATCGCGTTTGTCACTTATCACATATTAGTATTTTCAAGTTTTAGACGTCTAACATGTAAATTCTTGAATTATTGCAACATGATGTTTAATAGTTTCCAATCCTACGGTAATAAGCAAAGAATACTTTCAGAAAAATAAGAAGAGACCCGTCCAAAGATTTTTTCTGCTTTCAAAATATTAAATTCAGTGATATTCACATTTTTAAGACTATACATTTGCGGAAAAAACTTATTAATTAGTTCCATTTTAATTTGGCCAAAATCGTCATATGCCAACCTAAAAGTCTACGTACCTTCTCGTCATATCAAAAAATTGAAAATTAATTCTTTAAGAAAATAAATTATTTCTAAACTAAGTTATTTTTTGTTTTGTATTTTTGGAAGGTAATTGTAAATATTAATTAAGATGTCTCTGATTGTTTGTTTGCATACTCTCACTTCTCGGCGACGTTTCATATAATTCTTTCCGCTGGCAAAAATACACCACTATCTCGTTTCACAAACGGACCGAACAACATGTTAAATTAGCACAATTCCACACTTTGAACTTACAGTCTGACTTAAGGTATGAATGGGCGCTGCTGCATACCGATTTCCCATCCACGCCACAAATTCCCCAACAGCCCAACAAAACAAGAAAACTTTTTTGCAAGTGGCTCCGCTCGGGAAATACACCCCGCTTCCGGCGCATAAAACCGCGGAGCTCGGGCGCCGCTCCGCAGGCAGCCACGCGGCGCGGCGCCGCTCGCCTCGCACGCCGGCGGCCGGGCGCGTAACTCACCGCGGGAGCGGCAGCGACTGGCGGCGAGCGGGGCGGCGGGGGGCGGCCGGCGAGACGCGCACTGGCCGAAGGCGGCGGCGGCGGCGGCAGGCAACAGGGGCAGGCGTGCGTTCGGCGCGGCGTCTGCGGCGGAGACTGCCGCCGCGCCGGCCGGCCCGGCCGGCCCGCCCGCCGCCGCCGCCGCCGCCACCGCGCTGTCACCCCCGCATCGCCACCCGTCGCCCCCGCCACCCGCTGCCCCGCACGCTTCTAGCCTTTTCTCGCACGCTGCTTTGTGTTCGTCGCTCGCGCACCTGCACGCTTCTTCGTTGCCTTCTTCGCCTTCATTTTCATCAGCAATTCGCTCCTTAACGTACATGCGTTTTTTCGAATTATTGGTCCACTGGTTGAAGATATTTCACTTTCAAATGTTTCGTATTGAATTTCATTTGCTTCCCAAGCGCGAGCAAACAATGGATAATTGATATCTCCCGTCTTGGAGTCCTTCCACGTCTTCGTATAAAGTAACCTTAAATGGTTATTTGTCGAAATATTATTTCCGTTCTGATTGTACAAGTCGGATACGTAATCATTTTCACTAGTTGATAAGACTTCCTGTGTAATAACTCCGATTTTAAATGTAGGGACTCTTAACAATTACGAGCTTGGAAGAAGAGGGATTGCCCCAAAGGTTTGTTATGACTAAAAGTTTTGGGTACTGAAGCTCCGACAATATCACAGTGTCCCTCAACAGTTTTTTTTTTATTTTTACTCTCCTTATTCTTTTATTTATCTCGAATAATCCAATGTAATTATAACAGAATTTCAATACTTATTGACATCGAAGTTAAAATTAAGCTTTTTCCTTCATCGCTAGTATGTCGCTTTTACTCCCATTCTTCATTTGAGTGTCTTGCGACTCGCTCCGTTGTAGGCAACCCTTTTGAGTTGTGTAGAACCGAACGCACCGTCAAACTTTGTTTTTAATCTGCATCGCAAGTAAAACGCTACTGTCTTATTAGTTCAACAGCCATTTTCGCAAGTACGGCATTCCACAGCTTTCCAACGTAACTTTCAGGTGTATTCTTCACTATACTCAGGAATTTGCTGGCATGACCTTGACGGAGGAACACACGGCTGCTCGGCGTGGAGCTACAGCGCTTTGGAAAGGAGAACGGGTTTCCTGGGACAGTCGCGAAAGTTAGTATCAAGGTAGCCTGCTGTGATCGCTCAGTCCTCGAAAGGTTGTCACCGCCCGCAGAGCTCGTTTCACTTTTTGCCGTCGCGTGCGACCTAGCATGCTTTCATAGCGATGAAAGAATTTAGAATGGTTATGAAAATATACGAAGAGAACTTAAGATCTAAATTTTGCTATTTGAATTAAATAAACTTGTTATTTTCTTCTTAACATATGTTTTAAAAGTACAAAACTAACTACACAAATCCTTCAAACATTTTTCCGCGTGCGCTCTTAACCACTCCTACCATATTATTCACTTCCTTGTTTTTATACTCTCTTTCTACACATCAGGTTGTGTTTGCATCGTTTCACTCATGCTTATTTTCTTCCCATTATCGAAAAATATCCCATCAATTTTAATGTCAATTGTTTGACCTTCTTTCATTCTTAAAATGTTTAGGCTCTCGCATCAACAGCAACAAAGAGAAGGCCCGCCGCAGGCACATAAGGAAAAGAGAGAGTAAAACATTATAGTTACTCTCAGTTTGTTTTTTTTTGGGGAGAAGAGTAAGTACAAAGAGATGGAAATGAAGTCAAAGACAAATGACATTACAAACGTGCGCGGGGCATATTTAATCGATTAATGGGAGAAAAGGAGCAGATTGATGTGAAACTCGAACTGAAAACAAACCTGATGTGTAAGAAAGAGAGTATATGCAAACAAGGAAAGTGAATAAATATGTGCTAGGGGAGTTGGTTAGAGCCGGAAGTTGAAATGTTTGAAGGATTGTGTGGTAGTTATTGTACTTTTTAAAACATATGTTAAAGAGAAAATCACAGTTTATTTAATTGCATAGCAAATTAGATCTTAGGTTCTCCTTCGTATATTTTCTTAACCATTCTAGAATCCTTCACGGCCTATGAAAGCATTAGCTCAGGGTCGGCCCGCGACGGCAAAAGGTGAACGAGCTCTGCGGGGCGGTGGACAACCTTTCGAAGGAACTGAGGGCGATCACAGGCCGGCTACTGATACTCACTTCCGCACTGTCGCAAGGAAACCTTCTTCCTTTCAAAGCGCTGTAGCTCACGCGAGAGCCGTGTTGTTACTCCTCAAGGTACTGCCCAGCCAAATCCCTGAGTAATAGTGAAGACATACACATCAAGTTCCGTTGGAAAGCTGGTGGAATTGGCCGTACTGGAAAATGGGACTGTTGACTAATCAAGACAGTAGCATTTTTACTTGCGATGCAGATTAAAACAAGTTGACGGTGCGTTTCGGTGGACACAACACAAAGGGTTGCCTACAACGCAGAGATGACGTCATCGCCGAGCACACTCAATGGAGAATGGGAGTAAAAGCGACATACTAGCGATGAAGAAAGCGGTAATTTTACTTCGAATGTCAATAATATTGATAATTGTAATATTACATTGGATTTATTTTCGAGATAAATAAAGAATAAAGGAGAGTAAAAATAAAAAAAAACTGTTCTCGCAGGGAACCAAACTGGGTTTTGGGGAGCTATTTGTCGGGAGCATGTTAGGTACAAGAAACTTTTGAGTCATAACAAAGCCTTTGGAGGGCAATACCTCTTTCTTTCACACGCCATCGGTAAATTGTTATAAAGAGTCCCTACATGTAAAATCGGAGTATACACAGGTCAACTAGTGAAAAGAGAATGAGTACTTCCGCTTGCTAGCAAATTTCAGAACCGCGCCATCTATATTTTGACAATAACATATTAAGGTTGTTATTGATTATTCGGCAGTAAGACGTGGAAGGAACGCAGAGCGGGAACGATTAGCGGAACTTATCCGCCATGTTTCTCGCCGCTTGTGTGGAAGCAAATGAATTCAATACGAACAACTTGAAGTGAAATATCTTCAGCCAGTGACCAATAATTCGAAAAACGATGTACGTTAGCGATTGCGTTGAATGAAGAGATGACGGCGAAGAAGGCAACGAAAGAAAGCGTGGCAGGTGCGCGAAGCGGACGAACACAAAGCAGCGCTGCGAGAAAGCTTAAGAAGCGTGGCGGGGACGCGGGTGGCGGGGGCGACGGGGTGGCGCATGCGGGGTGGACAGCGGCGGTGGCCGGACAGGCGGCGGGCGGCAGGGCGGCGCCGGCGGCCGGGCCGGGTCGGCGGCAGTCTCCGCGCAGACGCCCGCGCCGAACGCACGCGCTGCCTGTTGCTGCGCGCCGCCGCCCGGCTCGGCCAGTGCGCTCTCGCGGCCGCCCGGCCGCGGCGCTCGCCGCCAGGGTCGCTGCCGCTCCAGCGGTGAGTACGCGCCCGGCCGCGGGTGCGAGGGCGGAGCGGCGCGCGCCGCGTGGCTGCTCGACGCGCGCATCCGCGCTGCCGCGGTTTTATTTGCGTCCGGAAGCGGGGGTGTATTTCCGAGCGGGGC
Source organism: Gryllus bimaculatus (assembly GCA_017312745.1). Taxonomy (NCBI): domain Eukaryota; kingdom Metazoa; phylum Arthropoda; class Insecta; order Orthoptera; family Gryllidae; genus Gryllus; species Gryllus bimaculatus. The sequence continues at coordinate 8,286,388 of BOPP01000014.1, read as the reverse complement.
AGCTTGCAAAGAAAGTTTTCTTGTTTTGTCTGGCTGTTGGGGGAATTGTGGCGTGGGAATGGGAAGATCGGGTTATGAGGCAGCGCCCATTCATACCTTAAGTTCAGATTTTCTGTATATCTCAAAGTGTGGAATTTTGTAATTTAACATGTGTTTTGTCCGTTTGTGCACACGATGATAGTGTGTATTTTTGCAGCGGAAATGGAAATATAATGAAAGTACGCGAGAAAGTGAGAGTATGCAAACAAACAATCAGAGACGATAATTAATTAATATTTACAATTACTTCCAAAATACAAAAAAAAAGAATACTTAGTTTAATAATTTGTTTTCTTAAGAATTAATTTTCAATTTTTTTTGATAATTGACGACGAAGGGTAACGTAGACTTTTCAGGTTGGCACTAATGACGGATTTTGCAGATTAAAATGGACTAATTAATTAAGTTTTTTTCGCAAATGCTATATTCTTAAATGTGAATATCATGAATTTAGATTATTTTTGAAAGAGAAAATCTTAGTTTAGGGTCTTTCTTATTTTTATGAAAGTAATTCTTTTGTTATTCCCGTAGGATGTGGAACTATTAAACCAATAATTTGCAATAATTCAAGAATTTACATGTTAGAACGTATCTTAAAACTTGAAATACTAATATGTGATAAGTGCAACGGCGAAAAATTTTGGCGAAAGAAATACGTTCTATATGAAGAGCAAATTGGCATATTGTAAAGAGTGCGAGAAGTTATTCTGAGTTCATAAGTAGCGCAGGGCGACCGAAATTGCTGGCAAACTTTTGTTGCGAGAGGAAGACGGTTTTTGTAAGTAATTAAAACTTCAAGCATAAAGCTCCTGGGCGGAGCATGAATATAGCATTATTATTCCTATACTGAAACGACGATACATCAACAGTACTGATGATAAAAACGGCGACGCGTAAAAAGTAAAATTTCTCTGCTGAGCGAGGGTATTGCATGTTTATCAAGTTAGTGAATGTAACACTCGTTTAGAGCTTGTGTTTATCTCGTTACATTCGCGTGGGTGCACATACACATTCGGATCTCTTTTATTTTACTAAACACTGTTAGTTAAAAGGGGGCGGTTTTATGTTGACTTGTTCCAGCTACGCGCCTCAACGTCTGCGTCTCGATTTACGCCGCGGGAGCTCGATGTGAGCTTCAGACTCGTATTAGTGTGGCAAGGGCGGTACCGACGCGGTGAGCATCTGGCGGCTCGCCCGCGCCCGCCACGACATCACGTTCGTATCCTCCCGCCCCGCCCTTGCCACCACGCCGCGGCGCCGCGCCGCCGCCGCCCCGCTTCGCAAGGCAGTAGCGGCATTTTGGTCGAGAGCTCGTTCCTCCTTTAACTGGACAACTTCCGTATTTAAACGCGTGGCAGGCATGTAATCCGCACTCGAGACTCGAGATGAGCTACAGCTCGCGCCCGGCTCTTGGCCGATTTGCTGGCCCTTTAGCCCGGGCTCCCAAGTGCTCCAGCCACGGGCTCCGAGGCAGCGGAAAGCTTGAAATCTTGGTAAGGGGTAAGCTTTCCACTGTAGTTCGTGCTGTGGCCCCGCGGAACGCGTTTTTTTTATTGACTGATTGAATTACTGATTAATGCTGACATTAGTTCGCATTAAGTAAGTGTAGTGGTGTTGTTTTACATCGCGGATTGATTATTAGTGATTTATGGCGAATCAACTAACAGTGTAGTAGTCCCCTAAGTGTAGCGCATGTTTTTTCGTGAGGTGGCGGTGGTCTTGCTCCGCTGGAAGATCCGGCGCCGACCTACTGAGGCTGGCGAAGGTTTCGCACTAGGTGGTGGCCACTAGCGGGGGCAAACCGCAGCCGGGACAAGCTTAAGCTCCGACGGTCTCAAGAATGTGTGGTACTGTAGTGTATTTTAGGTGTAAGTGTGGTGTAAGAGGTGAAGATAGACAAGGAAGAGGTAGGAAAGATGCGCGTCGTCCGTGGTCTCCGTTTTCGTTATTGTACTGCTCCGGATTCGCCTGTTTGTTGAGCTGTGAAACCAGGAAAACTACCGATCAGAGGCAGCTGGTTTGTAGACTTCTCCTCCAGACAGCGGGCTGAGTTCGGCCTAGAAATGCTAGCCTACCCTATGGTGTTGCAAATCCTCGCAAGGACCTAGGAACTTTCGATCAGAGGCTGTAAGTGACATCAGTTGATGCCCTATCCCGAAGGATCGGACGGGACGGACGGGACGGGACGGGACGGGACGGGAGGGACGGGACGGGGACGGGACGGGACAGGGACGGGACGGGACGGGACGGGCCGGACGGGAACGGGACGGGAGGGAGGGACGGGACGGGACGGGGACGGAGACGGGACGGGACGTGGACGGGACGGGACGTGGACGGAACGGGCACGGGACGGGACGGGACGGGACGGGAGGACGGGACGGGACGGGACGGGACGGGAAACGGGTGGGTGGACGGGTCGGGACGGGACGGGTCGGGTCGGGCTCGGGTCGGGTTCGGGTCCGGGGTCGGGTCGGGTCGGGTGGGTGGTGGGGTCGGGTCGGGGTCGGGTCGGGTGGGACGCCACGGCGCGCGTTGTGACGTAACGTGACGCGACGCGACGCGAATGCGATAACGCTAGACCCTCCCTTGGGGGACACCCGGTGCATAATCTCTTTCTTCGCTTCCGTTTAGCCATCTTGCAGTACTTCCTTCTGCACGTTGCGTAGAGCCCTATGATGGGAGGGCCTTCAGAGGAAATGGCGATCGTAAAAGTGCGGAGAACAATGTCCATGCCCCGAGGGATGGGCGTCTTTACTCCCATTGTGCTTGTGTAGATCAAGATCGCTGGTAGAAGTGCGAACGTGGGGCTCATTTCACTGCCGGCACTTTCGTCTGATGTTTCTGGCATATTATCTTTTTTGGCTGATCAGCGCCGCGCGTGAAAGGCGAAAGAAAAGGTCTCATCGCTTGTTTCGTTCGTACGATGTACAGTACAGGCATTTAATTTGCGTGGTTTAATTTTAAATTACTCGTTCTAACAATTTAAATTGAAAGGTTCAATTTGATAGATTATTTCTAGAAATTTCTCTGCGACAACACAACAACAAATAATATATAATAATAATAATTAATAATAAATATAAAATATCATATAACTTTTAGGGTCCGTCGTACAATATAAAAAATGGAACGGTAGAACGCAAACCCACGAAATTGTTCTTCGCTAACATAATATAGGTACGCAACTGTATCACTTCTACGGAATTTTTTATTAAATTAAGTACGGTCATCTTACCGTTATAGTAACTTTGGGGACTAACATTTCTTAGTTCCTTAATCCAAAGATGTCAAAATTAATAGATGTTCTCGGCATATAACGATTGGGTTTTATTAAAATAAGATTTAGCAAATACATTTCTCTGCCGCAGACTGAACATTTGTAATATCTTTATTGTCCTATAAGAATATGCAATTGAAGGTGTTTGCTGTGGGTCAACAGCTGTGATGGATTAGTGGGCTGTCGCGTGCGGTAGCACAAATTGTTGTACGGTTGGTGCTTATCGAGGGGTTATATTTATTTACATAGATCTTCTTAGAGTTAGTTCCTGTGGGTCAAAGTATCGTAATGCAGTCTTGACACTCCTTCCTGGGACTCTTGCCAGTCCAATTCTCAGAAGGCCTTTAATTCGCAGAAATGCATTGGAGAATGCTTTCGGTGAGTATAAGCGAAGTGGCTGATGAAACTGATCGCTGTTCCGCGCGGCTGGTGGATATCCAAGCGTGGTCAGTCGTGTTCTGTTGCGCTAGGTTAGAACTAAATTTCGCGCTTTGCCGCGGAGTATCAAGAACCCTAGCTTGAATTGAAAACTGAAGCGAGCAAACTGGCGTCGCCGCCGCGGGTGCAACCCCCACACGGCCTTGTTCCTCAAGAGAACTGAGTGGCTTATGTGTCCATTCCGTAAGGTACCCATTCCGGGTCGCTACCTCTCACCTAATGAAAGACTTCTTCGATTATACTTGGCAGACAATATTTTTTAGCTGCTTAGTTGTTGGAATTCTTCTATCATGGCCGAGAGGTTGGGTCACCGCTAGCGCAAGACCCGTAACGGGCGGACAGATGTTGGAATTTGTGACACTAGGTGTATATTCATTTCCAGAGTAAAATCAAATTCTAGGACGTATAAATATCCTACTTCACCATACAGCGCAGGTTCACGTTCACTCCTAACCGAATCTCGTTGCCTTATTTGTAATGTAGAGTGAACGAGACCTCGTTTGGTTCTAACTATAAAGAGTTACTATATTGGAGTTCTCTATAGACTGGAGCCGATTGTACTTGTATAAAAACTGCATATATTATTATTTTAAAATAGTCTCCATAAATAACTACATAATAACATACATATAATCATAGTATACTACATACACAGAGTTTAATAGGCCTATTACATATGAAAAATATGAAAATTTGCAATTCCCATACCGAACACGTGAATAGCAAATATTATGAGGGGGGAAGGGGCTCTCATTTGGCGACATCCCGCGACGTTAGCCGTCCATATGAGCAGTGGCGAACTTGAGTGTGAGAATTCTGTCTGTACCGCAGTTACGTTTAAAAAAGTTGAAAACAACAAATATTTGCATTTTTCAGGACAACAATCGAAATTGTTTTAATTGCGTTTGGATTTTCCCAAGTTCTTAGTATCTAACGAATAATCATAATATATATAAGTATATAGATTTATAATATTATATATATTATAATATATATATAATATATATCTATATATATTATATATATTAAAGATATTCGTCGGTAGAAGTTTGAATTATAATGAGAGATGACCGATTGAAGGAAAGGAATAAAGTTTTTGTTTCGGAATCAAGAAAGACTTTTTGAATACATTTTATTTTCTCCAGCGAGAGAATGAATCTCTTGGGTCTGGCGTATTGAGAGAGGCCTGGACGGACGGTCGGAAGGACGGTGCAGAAATTTACGGAGCGTGTAACGTACTAATACATCCTAAATCGCACTTATTTGACAGTGTATTCGTAAAGCTATCGATAATTCTATCATTGATATAACTTATTTTTATGGAGTGAAGGAAATGTAGCTGTGCGGGATATCATCATGAAATGGTTTATTATTGTATTCTGCCTTCACGAGTCTGCATTTATTTTGATTCAAGTTCAATGAAAATTGTTTTCTTATTAGAGCTATTATATTTTTGTAAAATGGATTTGAAAGAAGCCATCGGAGTTATCCTTTATTTAGATTCCATAGTTTGATTGTCAACAATTTGTATACTTATTGAATAGGATATCGCTTACGTCGTCCTTCTCTAAGCCGGCCTAGCTACCAAGGCACGCCAAAGGTCTATCTCAAACTATGCTGTAAGCCAGGGGTTGTCAACAGGCGGGCGGAGGGTCTCAATGCGGACCGCGGTGCATTTATTGTGGCCCGTGAAAATTTTATCAGCCAAAAGTTAGTCTCTTTTCCCCCATGTCGGGCGAGAATATTGTGCGCCTAAGCACTCTCCTGCCGGGTCAACGGCTCCTTAATGTATAACAATAGTTAAGTTTGATTTAAGGATTTTTCAGAATTAGTTCAGAAACTCACAATAATACCGAATGTGTTTTGCTGCGTTATGCCTGAATATCGGCGCATGGTTCCATTCTTTTGCTCGGGCGGGTTTTCAAACCGAATCAGAAGCCGTGATTTTTTAAGGGCAAAAAAATCTTCGTACGCAATCCTTCGGAGGGGAAGTAACGCCGCTGTCCCATGTAGTAGATTTAATTGCATGGTAAATGATCTCAAGCCTAAATGACGTATCTGAGCTAAATTTCAAATCGCCTGTTTTTCGTCGTCCAAGAATATCTCCTTTTCACGCTATTGGTAGAAGAAGCATAGCGAATAATTTGTCGGAAATGGACGGAAGAGCAGGCCTAATGGCCTGAGTCTCGCCACGTAAAATAGGGCTTATTCAATTCATCATTCAATTCTTACCCCCTCCCACGCGTTTCAGAGCAGCCGGGTAAACTGTGATGATCAACAATTCAGCAGGTCAGGGGTGGATCGCTCGAGCAAATTGAAAAATTGCCAGTAAGATATTACCAACGGTTTTATTTGTGCTTCTTGGGGCTTGCGAGCGCTGCTCTAAACCAGCACATTTTTCGGTCTTCTGTTCCAAGTTACGACTATATTACAAGACAGAGAGTAAATCTTGAATCATCGTTGGACGTAACTTTACATTCCAGATATGTTTTCTTGAGTTAATAAATGTGTGTTTTCTGTCTATGTGTTACTTGTTCTAGCACGAATCTTATGGTAAAGTAAAAAAATGATCTATATTAATTTCTACAATAACACATATCGTAGAAGGTAGTTAAATTTTCAACGTTAGTTTGCTAAACATTTGTTACGATACATCTATTATTCTATATTTAGCGAATTCTAACAATTCCGAATTATAATAAACAATTCTCAACCGTTGCGATCGAACGACGAAGGATTGAGGTTCTTTCAGTCGCCTCGGTAATGGTTGTGGTTGTGTTTGTGTTCGTAAATTTCCCACTCCTATCATCTCATATCCAGCGTCATTTCACAGTTTTACCATAAATTTAAATTGCCGCTAATGGCTTAGGATGTTAATGTGATCTTAAATAACAAAAACAAAAATTGAACATATGTGTGAATTGTTCAGCAAAAAGACTGAAATGAAAGACGCATCTGAGAAATATGTCATCGAATAAGAGAAACGGTTTGTTTTACACAAGTTTTCAGCATGCTTCGTACATTTTTCATTAATAATTTATTTACATAGATCTCTCTCTAGAGTTAGTTCCTGTGGGTCTAAGTATCGTAATGCAGTCTTGACACTCTCTGCCTCTTGCCGTCCCATTCTCAGAAGGCCCTTTAATTCGCAGAATGACATTGGAGATGCTTTCGGTGGCAGGATAGCGCAAGTGGCTAATGAAACTGATCACTTTTCCACGTGGATATTCCCGGCTGTGGCAGTCGTGCTTTCTGTTGCCTAGGAAGAACTCAACGCGCTTTGCCCCGCGGAATATCGAGTAACCCCTAGCTTGAATTGAAACTGAAGCGAGCAAACGTGCGTCGCCGCCGCCGGGTGCAGCTCACGCAGGACACGGCCTTGGTTTACTCAGAGAAACTGAGTGGCTTATGGTCATCCGTAAGGTACCCATTCCGGGGTCCACTACCTCCTTCACCTAATGGTAGAATTCTTCGATTATAACCTTTGGCAGACAATATTTATTTTAAGCTGATTAGTGTTGGAATTCCCTTATCCCATGGCCGAGAGGTTGGGTCACCGCTAGTCGGCCAAGACCCGGACGGGCGGACAGTGTTGGAATTTGTGGCACTGAGATGTTATATTCTTTTCCAGGAGTAAATTAAATTCTAGGACGATATAATTCCTACGTTCACTACAGCCGAGGTTCACGTTCACCATAACCGAATCTCTGTATGTTTATTTTTAATATAAGTGAAATGAGGCCCGTGACTTAAGTTCACTATAAACGAGAGTTCACTATATTGGAGTTCTCTATAACTGGAGCCGATTGTACTTCGTATAAAACCGCAATATATGAATTATTTTAAAATTAAGTCTCCATAAATACTACAATAACATAGTATACTACATACACAGAGTACAATAGGCCTTTACATATGAAGAATATGAAAAATTGGCTATTCCATACCAGAACACGAGAATAGCAAATATTTATTGGGGGGAGGGGGGCCCTTCCTTGGCAACTCCCCTGCGACGTTAGCCGTGTCATAAGCAGTGTAGAACTGAGTGTGAGAATTCTGTCTGTACGCGCAGTACGTTAATAAGTTGAAAAACACAAATATTTGCATTTTTCAGACACAATCGAAATTGTTGAATTGCGTTTGGATTTTCCCCAAGTTCCTTAGTATCTAACGAAATAATAATATTATATATATTAAAATATCGTCGTAGAAATTTGATTATATGAGAGATGACCGATTGAAAGCAAGGGATCAATTTTTTTGTCGGAATAGAAAAGACTTTTTGAATACATTTGTATTTTTCTCAGCGAGAGAATGAATCTGTTTGTGTCTGCGTATGAGAGAGGCACTGACGGACGGTCGGAAGGACGGTCGGAGAATTTACGAGCGTGTAATGTACTATACATACTAACGCACGTATTTGACCAGTGTATCTCGTAAAAGCTATCGATAATTCTATCATTGAATATAAATTATTTTTATGGAGTGAAGGAAATGTAGCTATGCCGGAATATCATCATGAAATGTTTTATTAGTATTGCCTTCACGAGTCTGCATTTATTTTGATTCAAGTTCGATGAAAATTGTTTTTCTTCTAAAGTTATTATATTTTTGTAGAATCGATTTGAAAGAAGCATCGCGAGTTATCTTTATTTAATTCATAGTTTTGATTGTCAACAATTTGATAATACTTCTTGAATAGGATACGCTTACGTCGTGCCTTCTCTAGCCGGCCCTAGCTACCCAAGGCTACGCAAAGGGTCTATCTCAAACTATGCTGTAAGCCAGGGTTGTCCAACAGGCGGGCCGAGGGTCTCATGCGGCCCGCGGTGCCATTTATTGTGGCCCGTGAAAATGTTATCAGCCAAAAGTTAGTCTCTTTCCCCCATGTCGGGCGAGAATATTGTGCGCCTAACGCACTCTCCCTGCCGGGGTCAACGGCTCCTTAATGTAATAACAAGTTAAGTTTAGATTTAAGGATTTTTCAATTAAGTTCAGAAACTCACAATCATCCGAATGTGTTTTGCTGCGTTATGGCCTGATATCGCGCATGGTTCCATTCTTTGCTCGGGCGGGTTCAAACCCGATCAAAGCCGTGAATTTTTAAGGGCAAAAAAATCCTTCGTACGCATTCCTTCGGAGGGGAAGTAAAGCCGGCTGTCCCATGTGAGTAGATTTACTTGCATGTAAAAGATCCTCAAGCCTAAATGACGTATCTGAGCTAAATTCAAATCGCCTGTTTCGTCGTCCAAGAAATACATCCTTTCTACGCTAGTTGGTGAAAAGAGCATAGCGAAATTTGTCGGAAATCGGACGGAAGAGCAGGCCTAATGCCCTGAGTCTCGCCACGTAAAATAGGGCTTTAATTCAATTCAATTCAATTCAATTCTTCCCCCTCCCACCGTTTCAGAGCAGCCGGGTAAACTGTGATGATCAACAATTCAGTCAGGTCAGGGGTGGATCGCTCGAGCAATTGAAAATTGCCAGTAAGAATATTACAGGTTTTATTTGTGCTCTTGGGGCCTTGCGAGCCCTGCTCTAAACACAGGCACATTTTCGGTCTTCTGTTCCAAGTTACGATCTATATTACAAGACAGAGAGTAAATCTTGAATCATCGTTGGACGTAACTTTACATTCCAGCATATGTTTTCTGAGATTAATAAATGTGTGTTTTCTGTCTAGTGTACTTGTTCTAGCACGAATCTTATGGTAAAGTAAAAAAATGATCTATATTAATTTCTACAATAACACTAATTAGTAGAAGGTACCGTTGAAATTACTTCACACGTTAGTTGCTAAACATTGTTACGATACATCTATTATTCTATTATTTAGCGAATTCTAACAATTCCGAATTATAATAAACAATCTCACACCGTTGCGATCGCGGACCGAAGGATCGCAGGTTCAAGTCCAGCCTCGGGAATGGTTGTGGTTGTGTTTGTGTTCGTAATTTCACCTCCTATCATCCTCATATCACGTCATTTTCACAGTTACCATAAATTTAAATTGGCCGCTAATGGCTTAGATGTTAATGTGATCTTAAATAACAAAAACAAAAATTGAACATATGTGTGATTGTTCAGCAAAAAGACTGAAATGGAAAGACCATCTGAGAAATATGCATCGAATAAGAGAAACGGTTGTTTTAACAAGTTTTCAGCATGGTTATTTTTGTCTCACAGCATTCCAATTTCTAGTTTGACACATTTTACAGACACTTAGATTATTGTTTTCCTCTTGCTTCTCTTAACGCTGTCCAGATTTTCTTGAATTCGAAGAATTCCACCGCTTGTAGCCTTGTACGGCATTGAGCGAACAGTTTTGCGTAGTGTAGCAGAAAATAAGATCGCCGTAATTAGTTTAAAAAGTTCCCAAATTACTTTTTCACCCGGTCGCACAATGTCAACCGACGGAGCAGCCGTGCGCATCTGCGTCTGTCGGAGCGCCTCCCCGCCGTCTGTCCGTCCGTCCGTCCCTCCCTCCGTCCGTCCGCCCGTCCTTCCTTCCTTCCTTCCTTCGTTCGCTCGTTTATTCATTCATTCGTTCGTTAGTTACGTAAACGAAGGGCGTGGGCTTGAAGGGCGTGGGGGGGGGGAGAAGTTCCGCGGGGAAACTTCGCAGTTGACGGGTGCCGGGGGCGGGGGGCGGGGGGGGGGGCGGGTTCTCGCGTTCCGACCCCCCGCGGCGCGCAAACGGGCGGCATTGGCGTTCCGGGAGGGGGCGGACGAGGAGGAGGAGGAGCAGGAGGGGGCGGGGTTTCGCATTCCGGAAATGAGCGGACTCTCGGAAGCTTCAGCCTGATGGAGAAGGCCGCGACGCGAATCCCTAGGCGCAGCCCGCCCCCGCCCCCGCCCCCCGCCGCCGATGATTCTGCGTGCATGTTATGCAAGTAGCGACCGCGAAACCGCCTTGCGAGTCGGAAGGGTGTATGCGTTTCGCAAGTTCCGTGTTCGCGTCTGCATTCGAGAAATTTTGGGTGGTGAGGTTTACAAAGCGGGCATCCGATGCATATTTAAGAAGAGCGGAGTAAATCTTCGTATTTAAAGTGTATTTGCTAGTATCCCTTAATTGACTTTTCTCTATTAGAATATTAGAATTCGACTTGATATAGAAGTGATTATAGAACAAAATCTTTCAACAATTTTCAAGAAAAAGCATTAAACAACATTTTTTGCATTTTAAAGACAATAAAAGCATTTTTATAAGAAGTTTTTTCTAAAACTTGTTAGAACAGTATGTTCTTTAAAAACATTAATCTACGGAGAAAGTTCAGATGAATTTATCTGAGTGTTCATTATATGGAATTTAATTTTTTTCGTGACCGTTTGTTGTACTTATCTGACTTTCACGTAAGGATAAAGGTATGGTTTTAGAAAAAAATGTGTCTAGAAGATATATTTTCAAATTTAAGTATTAGTCAGAATGACAGCGAGTTAGCTTTCAAAATAAATTTTTTCAACACAAACTATAATTGAGAAATCATCATTTTGCCTGTCCAGTAGACGAGATTTATCTCCGTTTTCGTCATGTAACAATGATAAAGATTAAATAATTTTAAGATATAAAGTTGTATGGAATGGATGACAAACTTTCAATTATATTTAATTCACCATCCATTTATAATCATTATTCAAATACAAACCCCAGAAAAATTGAAGAGGGCCGTTTTTAAAATGTATAGCTAAATTATTTTCACATACATTTTTTTCTCATCTCCCTCAAAACACGACAATCGAGGATGCAAACTCGATTTTGATTTGACTTGTGTTAGTATGTATATGCTGCGCCGCTATTAGTAAAAACTCTTCAGCTTTGTGTGAGTTTAAATATGTACAATCTTCATTGCTTCCTAAAGGTATTTTCCACTTTTTGAGCCACCATTCTTTGCTTTAATGATTCATCGGTTTTGTTGACTTCTGTTCTACTTCTTTAAACAACCTTCCTATATAACTTTTAATCCTTACAACTTTCGGAGAGCAGAAAAGTTTTCTCAGTTCCTCTTCTTCGAACAAAACTGGCTATACATAAAGGTCTCATCTATCAACTACAAACATTAAATACACAGTTTACACTTCAGTTAATCATTGTCTCAAGTCCCCAAATAATTCTCAGGACATGCAATATACTGATTCTCCCAATTTACATTCTATCTTACACATCCCTCTCTCTTAATCACCGAAGGAGCGCCAAATTCTCGTATTAAAGTGCCGGGGGCGGAACCCTATCCAGGGTGACCCACACTGACTTCCCCGCTCATTCCCGCTGAGCCTGCCCGGCTGCTCTGAACGGGTGTGGGCAGGATGCGTTGCGGTTATCAGTCGAAAAGTCAGTTCGATGGGACGGCGGCAGAAGGTGGCAGCAGCGAGCAGGTGTAGCAGCTGAGCGCGTGCGCAGGTGGCACGGTGCAGCGGTGCTGAGCGGGCTCAGCGGTGGTGCAGTCTGCAGCGGGGCTTGCAGGGTGCTTGCAGGAGGCTACGGTGGCGCCAGCGGTCTGCTGCGCGCGGTGGCTGCAGCGATGGCTCGCGGGAGCGGTGCTGCAGCGGGTGGCGCAGCGTGGCTTGCAGCGGTGGCTGCAGCGGTGGCTGCAGCGTGGCTGCAAGCGGTGGCTGCATGCGGTGGCTGCAGCCT
>BOPP01000014.1:8237918-8263068 GCA_017312745.1 Gryllus bimaculatus | reverse complement strand
ACCCCCAGCCCCCCCACTCGCCGCGCATGAAGCGCAGGGTGCCAGGCTGGAGCGGGAGCAAGAGTATTAATATTCGGGACGCGGCGGCGGCGTCTGCTTGTCCTCCGCGCCTTTGACCCTCCGCCCTTCGCCCACCGAGGGCGAGGCCTTCCCGGCGCGCGCGTAGACATGGCGGTCTTTCGTTGGCACCGTTCCCGCAGCCGCCAGCGCACGCGCCGCCGAACAGCTCCCCGCGCGCCCCAGCCACGCGCCCAGCCGGCCCCGCGCCCCGCCAGCGCACGCGCCCCCGTTCAACCGCGCCACGGCAGACGCGCACCCGCGCCCCCCGGCCCAAGCTCGCGACCTCGCGCCCCGCGCCCGACGACGCAGCCCCCACGCCCCACTGCCCACGCCCCCCCCACGCCCCACGCGCACGTCCCACAGCACGCCATCGACGCTCCGCACGCGCCGACCCCAACGTCACCGTCCAATCCCAATCCCGTGTTCCGCACCAATCGCCCCGCGCCATCGCCCCGTCGAAGCTCGTCGCCGCTTCCAGCGCGACGGAGTCCGTCTCGCGACGGACACGCAAGCGACTGCTTCGTGTGCAGAGATCACGCCGTTACGTCCTTGCACTGAGAAGTAGTGATACGAATGTGAGTGGCGCAGAAGTGTTTAGTCAAAAGTCCATGCCACTGTAAATCCTCCAGTTAGAAGAAGAGGAAAAATTAATAATCGTAACTAGGAGTTTTACCTTTTTCGAAGAATACTATTTAATGTTTGAAGTTCTAAGACATGAAATGTATAACCAGAAATAAGTTTTTAAATAAAAATTATACATATGAGGATCATCAAGAAGACTAGTATTATTTGATCTCTCTGAAGTGGGGACTCAACACTGTTCACCAAAGACATAATTCACGTATGGCACCAACTGATCACGCCTAGAAGACATTTAACATCAACAATACAGACAAAATGTGCATCCCTACACGATTCATAAATCCTTCTGAAAATACGACAAAAGTCGAAACAGATACTCTTGCTAATTTAATCTGAGATGATTATTGGAGAAATATGACCTTTTATTACAGCTCCTATATGAACATAACTGAAGTTAAAATAAATGTTTTTCAATTTAATCACTTTGGTAAACCATTCCGTACAAGGTCTTTTTAAATTAAGTGGAAATGGGCGCTGCTGAATCTCTTAGGACTTTTGCGAGAATTCCCTAGGACGATATAATCTCTCTTCGTATTTAGATTACTTGCCTAGCAAATGCGTTAATAAATCAATAGAGATGTACTTATCATATCATATCACAATACCCTGACATAGTTCGCACTTTCCCAAATTACATTCGGATTACTATACGAGAGCAATCAATATGAGGAGCAAATCCTGATAAAAAGCGACGAACTTTCAACACTGCGTAATCAACATGACGATAACTTTCAAAGCCTTGGTATGGAAATGGTTTGACAGCAAACTAATTTGTGTGCACGACTTAAAGGCTGAAAGACTTATTATACTTAACTATTAATTTAAACGCACTTTATTTGAATAAGTAATCCAGTAGAGACATATAGATTCCATATATCATTCCGCGTCCTGCACTCTTCTGCTTGGATATTAAGAATAATCGACTTCTGAATCGCCTCCTATATTATGTCAGTAATATAGGCCAGACGATACTAAGAGTTGCGCGTTCTCACACGCAACCAATCTTTACAAAATGGAGGTCTCTTAACAATAAGAGAATTTCATTGAGACTTGATGGTTTGCACTTTAACTTGAAAAAAAATGAAACATTCGTTGAAATAAATCTAATATTCGTGTCAAATCTGCAACCGCAATAGATTCGCATAGAGTAGTTGAATCTTATAGTTATACGTAGGCTTCAGCCAGAAAGTCTTATCCTCATTTTTCTTGCTTATAAAATTATGTAAGAAGAAATATAATGGACTATTCTTCAACCTTCTTCCCGCAATCTCCTGTAGTAGGCAATCTTCTGGCGTCAACATGGTGGCATCACAGCAGTCGCTACGCATATGGGCGGATATGACGTCCGTTTAGACAATGTTGTGATTGAACTCTGTTGAACCACCCAAAAGGGGAAATACTGCATCTCGCTTTCCATAAAAGACTTGGAAATTGTACAACCGATGATCACAATATGGGAAGTCAATACTGGTTACGAAGTCGCTGTACAAGCTTGAAGGCTGACCGAAAATGCGGAGCTGCATGGTTGTGGGGGAGGAGATGGATTCGGCGATGAGGTTGGCGGTGTGGGCGGTGGCGCGTGGTGTGGGTGGTGGTGTGTTCGTAGTGCTGGTGGTGGAGGATGGTGCCGGTGGTGGTGGCGGTGTAGGGCTGGCGCTGGGGGCGTTGGTGGCGGAGGCTCGATTTCGCCGTCCGCATGCGGGCGGGGGCTCCGTGCTCGGGGCCAAGGGAGAGACGCCCGCAGGCCGAGGCCAAGATGAGAGATGTGGGAGGGGCGGCCCGCGAGTCCGTGATGAGGCCGGGTGTGGGACTGGAGAGATATTAAAAGAATGACTGCGGTGAAAGCAGGTCTAGCATTAGAACGTGGAAATCAGATGGTGGGAAATAGAGCACGAAATAGGAAGGCAGGAAGGAGACGAAAGCGTATGTACGAACGGTGGAAGGACAAGTTTTGCAGTGAAGTTTTGAGAATAGTTTTGAGCGGTAAGCCAAGGCGGGAAATTATGTTCGTACCAAGTCTGGGATTATGATGTGTAAGACGTCTGATCTTGTGAAAATGGATGTGCTGAGCCGTAAGTCTCGGCGGATGACGTTAAAATATGCATGTTGTAGGGGCTGAAGTGCTGGTGAATAAGTGGAGAATGAGATGCATCATTAAACTAGAGGGGCGTTCTACGTGTTTTTCATGACTCTTGCAATTTTTGGAAATTCAGAGAGTTCAACGCAAATGGGACCTGCACCATATTATAATCGCAGCCGAGAAAAAAGTAAAGAAAACAATTGATGCCAATTTCTGAGAAATAATTGAAAATATTTGAGTTTCCTGTAAAATTTCCATTAAAATCGAAGTATGTCAAATTCAAGGGGTCGTTTTATCAGTCTGATCGATCGTGGATATCAGTTGTAATGAAAATTAGTATGTCTAGCCGCGAGCATTTTTGAGGAGCAAACACACAGATGGATTGAGGGATTGGTAGACGGGTGAACGGACGTTTTCCATTAACACATTTTTCGGCATTGAGGTCCCACTGAACGTATTCCAGGTATTTAAAATATATACAAAAAATAGTTATCCATTTCTTTTAATTATGGACTCATAATATGAATTTTCAAAAATTACAATTTTTCGCTGCAGCATTACAAAAATTTCTCTTTACTACGTAAATAGTACGTGAGGAAGTAAAATGGAGGGCGATGCAAACTTAATTTCAAAAGTTTATGCATTATTTTCCTACTATAATATGCACTAAGAAATATGTTTAAGAATATGTATTAACTTGTTTTTTTATTGGGGAAGAGCAGAGTTGAATGTCAGTGCACGTGAAACTAAATATGTGAAATGTACGTATCGTGTTGACCTGAATTTCGTTCATGACATTTTGTATTCTTACCATTATGCATTTCAATTGCAATATTTAAGAATTGATTATTCACTTCAGCACTATCACTTCTAGAGTGTTTCTTTCTGGGATAGGAAAGGAATCTTCGTTCTTGTGGAGGAGAGCGTACGACATTGGTTTACAGGAATAGCGAATTGTTTTGATTTTATCAGAAAATTGGGTGTGGTATTTTTTTTAAAATATTTAATACATAACTGTGAAACTAAAGAACTTCATTGATCATAGTTACTCAGTATAATTTCTTACGATTCCATCACCTTCAAGGCATTTACCTCTGTGTGTCACATCATTGCGTTGGATCAAGACAAAGGCCCATTGAATCAAGGAGGGATCAAGTTTGAAAAGTGATAAATAGCCATTAAGAAGAACTCTTTCACAATTAACCACATCGATCTGTGTACTTTACTGATGCGCGCTTTAATGGTTCTTACCTAAGTACTCTTAACTAGATAATCAAATAGCGAAAGATGCACTATATAACCTCCATTCTTCCTCCCAACTAAACCTTTCTGACTCTTTTGTTCCTCTTGTAAATGGAGATCACATCCCCTTGTCTGTCATTTTCAACAAGAGCTTCAAGACTACTTTTTATCACGATCGTATTAAACCAAAAAGCACGATTTTCGGACATGGCGAAGCGGCACGCATCGGATGTCGGTGTTAAAGCGCGCTCCTGGCGGGGAGGCGGGGAAGCGGGGCTTCGGCGAAGGCGCCGCTCGGAGACGCCCCCCCCCCCAGGAGCGCGGGCGACTGGCGCCTATTGGCTGCGAGTGCGCGCCTCGCTTATTTGGGGAGAGCCTTCTTATCAGCGGACAATGGAACCGGTCCAACCCTGTCGATATCGGCTCTGCGGAAGCGGACAATTCCAGGTGAATAACTGGAAGCACTGTTCGCTTGGATTTGCATTTTTTAATGTCTAATACAATTAGTCACGGATATTTATAGCTCACAAGAGGTAAATATCTGCATTCTTCATATAAATATTAACGGATTTATTCGAAACTAGATTTGTTACCCAATATATAATTATTAAGTTTATAAGCTTATATTAAATATTTATATTAATAAACAAATATCAAATGTGCAGAACAGAAAAATCATTGACTAGTATAAAAAAGACTTACAAATTCGTTGAATGTTAATAGAATAAATAGAACAGAAAACAAATTACTTAGTGAAAAAATAATATATAGAATGTAAATCCGTTTATCCTTGTATATTCCAACTGTTAATACGGCTACAAATCCTTTACTGCGCGTATTTCTTTATGATAGCAATTTCATTAAAGCAGAGTAGGTAAAGAGAGAAAGGGGTAATGGTAAAATTTGTCGATTGGAACTGATTTATCATTTTTTCATTGTATGAAATGTAAATTAGACCATCGACGTATTAGCTTTTTGAATATAAATTTTACGAATTCGTGGAATTAACAGTTTCCCATTAGTTCACTTTCCTGTACCAATCTAAATCTTAACTAGGAAGTCGTAAACATAAACTTGGCGAACTCCATCGAGATGCGTGCTCGGGCGCGAGCGATATGAAGTTTGAGCGTCTGTTCGGTTGTGAATGTAGCTCAGGCCCAACGCGTTGCTCACGTGCGGTGCGTGCGCGTGTGCGCGTGTAGGAGAGAGCAGAGGAGCGAAGGTGTGTGGGGGCGCCCGCCAACTCGATCCGCGTCTTGCAGGAAGTTCTCCGGAAAGCCAGCGCGCGAGTGCTCGGCACGAACATTCCGGAAGTTGGGGCGTGGCGCGGGTCGCGTGAGATAAACTCGGTACACCGACTGCGGCGGCGGCGGCGCCCCGGCCGGAGACTCTGGAGTGGCTCGGCGGGCGGGAAAGGGGCTAGTGGCGCGGTGGTGACTGTGTTTTCCTTGTCGCGGAAGGTGTTAAGTGCTCTTTTCGAACGTTTTTCGCGTAAGATTGATTGTTTTCTGCATACATTTATTCAATCCTTCTGTTAATTTACTGTCGAATAATAATTGTTGAATAAGATTAAGTATGACATATATAACATAAATGTTAAACCCATGCTATCAACGGTCTTTTGATTGTTATTTGGATATTTTTTTTAAACGACGATAAAATAAGATATGTTCAGAACGACGATATCATAAGATAGGTATTAAGTTCCTTAATGAATGAACTGATGTTTTCAATGACAAATGTAACTAACGGTGCTACAACAGTACGTACTGTTAGGTACGAAATTATACGAGTAATAGTATTTTATGTCCATGTTAACACATTTCAGCTATTACCTATAAACAAATCATAGTAATAATCGTAGCGCACAAGGCGCGAAAACTTAAGCTAATACATTAACACAAATTCGACCATCCAATTTCATTTTCTCAAAAACGCCGCCCAACTATGAAAAGTTGAGAATTTCAAACTGCAGGGTCGCGAGTTCCCATTTTTGCAATGCAACCTGATAACTTCTGAAAGATTATATAATAAGAAGTATAGTAACTTTGAATCTGCAATTTCCAAAAGTTTTCAAAATTAAGCCAAACTTCAAATATTTTTTAATGTACATGACCTTTTTAAAGAACTTACTTTTTAGAACAGACCTTATTGAACAAAAAATCTCTATCATTAATATTTTACTTTCGGAATGTTTGACTTTTGCACTTTTTCTTGTTGTTGGCAATTTTTGGAAATACAGAGTTCGTTGAAAACGTGACCAGCTGTCTTAAGAGGTCTTTTCTATAAAATAGAAAAAATTGAATAGTTTTGAGTTGGACATTGTAGGACAATACATTAGAAGTGGTTGTGTCGTTAGAACACTTCACGGAAGCACCATTTCTCTGGTGATCCTTGTTCGTGGGCCTTCGCTTGCTGTGATTTTGCGCTGCGCTGAAATTACCTCGAGTGGTTTTGGGGTTGGCAGTGGACAGGAGGGACGTGTCGTACGCTTGATAGTCAGTGTGGTATTGAATTAACTGGGAAGTATTGCCCCAGAGAAGAGACTTCCATGGCTGCATCGTTGTTCGGACTTCAATTGATAACCCTTCATCACCAAGTTATTATTATGAGCTTGCAGAGTGCTATTAATTATGTGCCTTGTTGACAGGTTAATGTGGAATAGCTTAAACGTTTACAGGTTAGCTCGTAGTACAATTGAAGCTAATTATGAATTTACTAGGCACTTATTAACACATAAACATTCTTTGGACGAACGTTCACTTAACGTAGAAGGCAGAGCCAAATCTTTTTCAACGCCGTGCTATATGTGCTGATAATAGAGCGAACTGAACTCTGCAGCTGTCGAGACGAGCATGTTGAGGCTCGGATTTGCACGCACCCTTAGATAACTCTTCAGCATCTCAATGTCTAGTAGAGATTCAAATAGAATTTAATCTCTTAGTTTTCGACTCTCTCGGACAATTTCATTAACACCTTAGCATGATTTAGAACTCTTCTTTCTCCTCTCACAACAGGAGCTCTCTGACACCGAGTAGAGAAGAGCATTATGCCACCGTGCCATCCGAGAATACCTGTTGGAGATCATTCTGGTTGTTGTAGATCTCTGAATGGGCATCTCAAGTTAGCAAATTATTAAGAACTAGTCTCGTGAAGTAGACATTGATTGGGACTACGTTGTTTTCATGCGGCTTCTATTTCTTGATTGTCTAAGAAAACTCACGCAAGTATACTGGTAAAGGGAGAAATAAGAGAGCGTTCGAGGTATTTGCGTAAACGCGGACGCGCAACACCATTAGGTATAGTTCGCGCAGGGAATCTCTGCACTCGATAGCGAAAGGAGACGGTTGAAAGGAAGTAAAATTCCTTAAAAATGTAAACTTTCTAGGTTTTCGACAGGTATACATGACGTAAAGATATTGCATGTAATTTCGTGTAAGAGTGTGCACAAGAAACAAATTGAAAGAGTAATTATAATCCTTACCTTGCATTGTGCTATCTGATGTTTTGTGAACAGCGATAGAAGGCATGGATGGCTCTACTCAGCATGCGCAATATCTCCCTTCTGGCATGTTGCGCTCGCACACTCGAGTGCTCAGATATGTCATGTGATCTCCAAAACTCGGCAGAATCCTCATCACGTAGGTCATGGTCTTCAGTAAGCGTAAGGCGTGCAAGCACGTCTGTGTAATTGACTTGAACGTATCGCGAACGCGACAATCTCTTAAGGCACGTTCACACTGGTAAGGCAGTACCCGTAGGGAGCAGAAGCGAGTGGAATGACCGGAAGAAGTGTCAGTGCTTCGGAAAGCGAGTCGCACTGCGCTCAAACGAAGGAGCTCGGGAAAAACCCATCATGCTGAGACCGATTACGAAGAAAAAAACTAAAAATGACTAAATGAAAAGTGATCCAAAGGTAGAAACTCATTTTTAAAATAAGTTGACGCTCGAGATATAATGTTGAACGGAAACACTAGACGAGGCAAAGCGACCCGCATCCGACGGCGGATCGCACTCGTTCGCATTCACTCGCTCGGGCTCGGCCGACCCAAGCAGGTACTGCGCGCACCAGTGCGCTGTGCGTTTCAGGGGCAGCGCCCCGAAACGCATGTAAGACTGACAAAACCCTCTCGGAGTCGAGAGTCACTTTGCGGAGGATGTCATCCCAGTGCGCGTGAGCAGAGAGACTGATGAATTGGCGGGCCAGGTTGGGCGGGGCGAGCAGGCAGGGAGGGTAGTTTGCGGGCGTCAGAGGAGCGGAGCGAGCGGTGGGCGAGCGGGTGGCGCGAGCGTGGCGAAGCGGGTGGGCGAGCGGGGGCGAGCGGGTGAGTGGGAGGGGAAGGCGAGTGAGTGCGAAGGAAGGCGAGTGGGGAGAGGGCGAGCTAACGAGCATGTGCGAGTGAGCGACGCGGGGCAGTCGGTCGAGCGGGCGGGCGAGCGGGCGGGCAGGAGAGCGGCAGCTTGATTTACACTGAGGCGCGTTAAGCCTGTAGTCGATGGAGTTGCGATCCCTGCGATCGATAGCGCGCCCGCCGCCTCCGCAGCGGCATTCAGTGCTCTGAGATGGGATAGCTGAGCACACACGGCAACGAATAGGGTGCTATCGCTACGTGCTAGTGTACCTACGTAGAACATGAATTTCATGCATTAAAAGTTCTCTAAGTGCCGCCTATATATTTGAAATGTTCTGAATAAAGACTGTTCAAGTAGTACAGGTTGGTCAAGAAAGTACTGAGACAGTAAGATGGGTAAATTCTCCTTAGAGGAATTGCCATTTGACAGATGAAGCAAAATACTTTTCTTTTGTTATTGTTGGTTTTTCTCGGAAGGGGGAGTTTTCTTTAATAATTTCCTAATTCACGTCAAAATTATACACACAAGTTGGGACCAGCTTACTCAGCCATTTCTTGACTCTTCATATGAACAGATACCACTGATACCACTCCACACAAATACTCCTACACAACTAATATTACCCTCCCCCCCCAAATTTTCAGTTTTATGACATATTACTAATTTTTGATCTGATTATTTCAAATATAAGAAGCTATTTGTTCTCTACACTCTAGTGTCAATGCAATTTGAACTTCTGCATTATACTGCAGTCAAATTAACATATTCTAAACTCTGCAGCGCTTTTACTCGCCGTGCACCCTGTTCAACTACCAGTTTTCAATGTCGAAGGATTTACGTATTCTAGAGATAAGTACAGCAATCAACAGCTGTAAACAATTTGGAATCTGTGATGATGCTGATTTTTTCTCACCTCAAATCCGTAACAAGAGATTTTAAATAGTAAATTACTAATTCTAAGTCTCGGTGTTGTTTCTAGGAGGAAAATTTCATATACTATTGAAGAATTTACCATCAATAAAAAGGTTTTCTTATTCAATTATTATCTCTTTAGAGATGTACTACGCTGGGCGTTGTCATATTTACTTTAACATTAGATATGACATTAAATTAATTAGAATTTGTGATATTTTTCTTTATTGTTCACTTACATGAGTGTTATATAACTAACAGAGTATAAAATTATTTTATACTGTCAGGAATGAAAATACTGCCATAGTTAATTAGCCTAATTTGTTCTTATTCACATTTTCCATTTCCCGCTCTCTAATTAAAGTAAAAGCTGCTCAAACGGCCACCTCGATTAAGCGATCATTTCCATTGATGGTGGGATTGAGGATTCGATTTATTTTTTTCCGTAAAACACTTGTAAGAAGTTCCCTCAGATGGGCGGCCACCTTTCCCTACAGTATGCGGCCAGGCCCGTTTCGTAGACACACCTCTATTAAGAGACCTCCACCAGGGATTTGGATCTTAAGTAGACAAGAAGCGGAAACCAAAAACTATAATGTTAATTTAATATTTTCCTGCGACAAATTGTCAATTACTTACAACAAGCTCATCTGGAGTCTCCCTTCGGGCAAGGGTTCAATTTTTGTTTGAGACAAAACATATGTCTCTAAGAAACGTGTCTGTGAAACAAAATGTCTCCGTGAAATTGCTCTTTCAATTCGCTTACGCCGGAACTTCTCATTAAGGTTTCTAATCCCTTCGTCCCCTCTACGTAAACTTGTTATCGGCCGGTTATGTATGTCACGTGCGCGAAACCGATCTAAAGTGCATTCGCGAATTCTGTATTTCGCAGGACAGCTTCAGAGTGATAATTGATTTTTGTGTCTAGTTTGCTGGCAAGTTGTCTTCGGTGGGGAAGGACAATGCGGTTCAGGAGGTCTTGGATTTAAGACATATGGGGAGAGAAGATCTATGATCGTAGAAAAAGGGAAAATATGCAACTGTAAAACGTACTGATATTTTATTACGGTAGGGCACACAGTTAATAAAATAATAAAACACAAAAATCACATTTTTGTGAGGTTTTGTAACCCAAGAATCAAATGAGAGATGTAAATTTCCTAAACAAAAGGGATGGCTTTTTGTAAAAACAATAAAATTAACGCGATAACAAATTGGCCTGTCTCTTATAATTAAAGCGTAGTTGTTGTTTAAGATGCATTTTTTAGTTTAGATCATTAAAATTATATTACTGAAAACATGATTTATTTTAAAGTATTTGGCACGGTTTGACCTTATCAAATGGAAGGGCAAACCCTTAAATGTGATTAAGCAACATGACAATTACATTAATTTTTAACGGCCAATTTGTGTCAGTTCTATTAGTGATCACTTAAGCCAGGTCTCTCCCCCCCCTCTCTCTCTCTCTCTCTCTCTCTCTCTCTAATGTAAATAATCATGCTCAATGTATTTCTCTATTAAATGTGGTGCTAATGGTACGACATCATGCGTTACAATTCGCTAGTTCTGTGCAGTGCGCAGTGCTATTTTGCAGTTTGAGTAGCCAAAATTGCATTTCGATAGAGTGCATTGCATTGAGTTGCATTTCTTTTAAATAAACTGCAATATTATAGGCACTTGTAGGCTGCTATTGGTAGAACATTTTTTGTCAAATAAACTATTGATGATTTGAGATATAGATACAATAGAAAGAAAGGTAACCAAAATGATAGATATAAATAATATAACTGAAACGAAACATTCTTCACTTACCACAAAATTCAAGAGACTTCTTAGAGCACAGTGGACTTAATCTACAATACTCGCGCTGCTGGATGGCGAGAACTCAGGGAACTTCAGCGACTATAGAAACTGTTGGAATTTAATATCACAGGAATTAAATTGGATTCTTCCATGGAACGTGGCAATAATGGCAAACGGCCGAAAATTTCACCTGGTGGCCCGGTCGGGGTCTAACTGAAATCGCTTCGCGGTTCCCTAAAGAACCGCAGACCTCTGTGTGAGAACGAATTGCCGAAAATGAAATGAATTTTTATATAAAAATGCTCAATTTAGTGTTAGTGAAATGAAATTGCGTGTTACTATTCATTATGTAATGAATTATTAATATGGGAGCTTGATTTTGTTCCGTCATTTTTGACAGCGTTATCCTATCTTATTAACATAACAACAGTCTGTGAAACGAACAAAACCAAGCGCGTCATAAGTGTTTGCATTTATTAATACTATCACTCGTCCGCAAACGTAATCATAATAATAACAAAAATAATAACAAAACAAAGGACAGTTTTCTAAATGTTGATTTGTCGGTAACTGTACAGTAGAATGAATTAAAAAACTGATTAATAAGGTAAGCTCTTAAAATTTAGTAATATAAAGTAGTCATCTCTAATGTAATTATCTAATGATATCAAAAACATTCCGTGAAATTCCAAATAAAAACCTTTGGAGTTTGTTTTATATTACGATAACATATACATTTTCTTCTCATTCGTTTTTTAAACAAATAATTGAAGCATTACATGGGCATCACTGAGGTAAACCAAAAGACTTTACAAAATACCGTGAAATACCTTTCAAACTAATTTATAGCACCTGCCATTTTCTTCGATTCTTCAATAACGTAGTGTTCAAAATTGATCCTGCTACCGTTGGATAATAACGTTAAACACGCGATATTAAACCCGCACCAATCCATATAGACGGAGGAAATATAGTTACATTTTGCTCCGGGGAGCAGTAACCGTGATCAGTCGTGACTAGGCTACACAATGCAACGTATTCTATCACCGGCATCGACCGGCCTGCTCGTTGAAGCGCGCTCTTCCATAATGAATAGAAGGCGCGAAAGGCGTAATTACTGGCTGTCAGGCAACGCGAGCTTCATGTATCAATTTTGTCCTCGTTATTAGCAGCCGCAACTACAGGTTCATCAATATCGAACTTGCATGCGTCTTGATGAATGGAACGTTATCAGATTCCGAAAATCGAAAAAAAAAAGTTCGTTATCGAAAAACATTCTTCCCCGTACGCCATGTTTTTGTTTTCCTGCAAGCAAATATCTACCCGAGTTTCGCGGTAAATGTGTCCTGTACCGTGGGCTGCCGCTTTGATCTTCGGTGCCCACTGGCGCTGGGTACATGCGTTGTTGGAGCTACCCGCTAATTTGGGGAGCTGTATTGGAGTCCGCGGGCGGAGCTGCTGTGGCTGGAGGAGAACCGTCCCCCGCGCGTTGTTATTGAGCTGGCGTAAAATTACCGGACTTTATGGCGAGGAAATGTTACAAATATATTACCTCGAAAGCGGCCTTCTAATTTTAGTATTTTTACGGCCGGGCTCTTGCGCCGTTGGATGCGAGCGGGGCGGCGCGGGGTGCGGGAGGAGTTCCTTTACGTCCGCGGCGGCCGCCCACGCCCCAACGAGGCTGCCCGGCGCTGCCTCCGCCCTGCCGCGTTTCGTGACTGTAATGGCTGCGGCCGACGGGCCTCACTTGTTACACGCACCATCGGCCACACGATGCCGAATGGCGAGTCGTCACTTTGAGGAGCAGATCAAGAGTCGTAGTTCTGACTAAAGATCCACTCCACCTGACTCTGACACTCCATACCTGACACTGATCATAAGGATGCATCCGTACTGTCAGTAGCTGAAGGGAGTTTTGTAAAAAACTCAGAATCTTAAGTTTTCCAAGCTATGAAAGAGACATTTTAATATCAGTTTGAGGTATTGGGTGTCTCCAACATGTCAGGATCACGCGCACTTCATTGCCAGAAGAAAATTGCTCATAGCTCGCTGACTTTTCTTTTGCGGCTAATTTTAATTAGAGTAACCTAGCATACTAACCGACTGGCATCAAATTAATTTTTAAATTCAGATAATTTAGTTAAAAGAAGTCTTTAATACTTTTCATTTAGATTACATTGGTGTATCATTGTTTTTATGTTCCTCAGTAATTGCCGCCGTTTTTAGGAAGACAATAAAATTATATTTTTTAAATGGTGCATTTCTTTGTGTGTTTTAAAATATTGAGTAATAATTTTGATTCGAGATTATTTCCTTTTAAAATACATAGTCCTACATTTCTAGATTTGTCTAATCTAGAACACAGATTATTAGTATTATGTAGTAGACTTACCTAAAATGCACTCTGTGTGAACACAGCATTCATTTTCACTTATGATTTGCACTTTTCACATATGCTGTGAACTTTTTACATATGTTTCTTCTATATTATTATTAATCATAGAAAACAGAATCATTCTTAAACTGACTTAATTACTGATCTTCCTTTAACTTATAAATACTGTTATAATGTTTTTACTTAGTTTTATTGGCTATTTAAGTTTATATTGTTTGATTAAAGGCCTAAAATTCGTCCAACATTCTTTCATTTCTACAAATTGGAGTAGTACGTTGCTGTTGTAAACTAGTGGGAATTGATAGCATACTGTATTTTTCCTATTAATGTCATTAATAGGAAAAATAGTGACATTAATAGGAAAAATACTGTATGCTATCAATTCTCACTAGTTTACAACAGTTTACTACTCCAATTATTCTCAACTGCTACTCATAATTTTTTAAAATATTTTTTACATAATTTGAAGATACCCAGTACTTTGAGGAATAAATTGCATTGAGAAAAAGGTCTGGCTATAACACTGAAGGTGTAGGAGAGGTTTAATAAATAGGTTATATGAATGTTAAATTACGCACTTTTCAAAATCACTTCATGTATTTTAATGAAAATCGTAACTTTACCATATTTATTAATGCGCTTTTTTGTATTTGAATAAATAAAATTAAAGAAACCAAATGCAGTCATTTTCCAGAAAATTTTAAAAATTGTACAGGAGGTTCATGAAATACAGTACCCTAACCGTAAAATATCTTCATTTTCCGAACGGTACAACTAGATATCTCTCTTGACGTGCTTATTACATTTTTTGCTCAAACGATAATCTCACAGATGTGATTGAAAAATACGTACATAAATACACAGACAGGCGAACATACCGATTTCCTCTTTCTTTGGAATACCACTAATGTGTTTTAATCCTGACGTGTGTGCCAATTTATAGCTCAAAATAATCTTATGAAGTAATTTTAGGACCTAAAATTCGTGTTCGTGTTATTGAGATGATTATAATACTAATAAAATAATACAAATACTAATACTAATAATGATTTATTATTACTATTATTAAATAAAATAAAGTACTAACGAGAAACTGCAGTTTTAGTTTCATGATTTATTACCAGGAAGTGTGATGAAGTTGGTAGACACCATTGTCATTCTGCCAAGCAACCTGAAGTATAGGTTTTACGAAATTTACTTGAAATTTACTTTCAGCTCCTCATTCTGTTCTTTCTTTAGTTGTACCAATAATAGCACCCTTCTTTTTGCCTACAAAACTCTTTTACATTCATCTGCATGGTGTCTTATTGTTGGGTCCCCCCTTGAACTCGTGCTGTCGCTCTTCGGCCTCACCCTGGCCGTCGCGGCGCAGGGGCGCCTGGGCTCGTGTGTCTGTCCCTCTCCGCGCGCAGCCGGTGAATGTTGTCAGTCCTCGCCCCGCCCTTCGCGGCCCTCCTCCTGCTCCCTCATACTACCACTTGGCTGCTCCTGCCGGACAGCGCCGCAAACTGGCTCCAGCTGGAACACCGATTCCGAGAACCGAGAAGACTAAAAGAGCAAAAGTTGTTATTTTAAAAACATAAATTTTGGGATGTAGCCCTATAGATGTTCAGGATGATATCATGGCATATGTATGCTATTCGAATCATCAAATGTTGAAGTTTTGGAAAGAAATCAGTATTTTTTCCTTTGGTAATTAAATTATTTTGAATTCGTAATTTTGGGGGAACTCTGTGACATTTTCAAACCTTTTCCGGAAATTGTTTTCAATTATTTTATTTAATTTGTTTTCTCGTAAAGATTAAAGATGATTTACGAATATGATATAGTTTCAATTTTCATTAAAGCTTCTGAAATTTAAAAAAAATCGATGTTCAAATTTATTTTTGAACTTGTCCCTCTTTACCAATGTAAGAGCGAGAGATTTCTTTCTCAGTGCAAATCATCACTTAATTTCATTCCAGCTCTACTTTGAATTACGTCACGCACTTAAAAAAAAGAATGACAAACTGCTGCGTGATGACACTAAGAGGGGAGAAAAGTTTCGCTATGCCGCACATTCGCATTATATTTATTTTTAATCAGCCCAAATATTTTACTACACGAATATTTTCCGAGCATTGTGTGCGCCCCACGGAGTAGGTTTCGGCCCAGTGCGCGGCGCGGCGCATAAAACACCTCGCGCGTGGGAGGGGGTGGGGGTCGGGCGCGCTCTGTGGCGGCAGTTCATTTATCGGGTCGCGGCCACTCCCGCTTTCTTTGCCGCGCGCCGCAGGGAAGCGACGCGACGGGCACTCTGCGCGGGTCGATCCCCGCCCTGGCGCAGGTCGACGGCGGCGGCCCTTCGCCAGACGAAACCCCGCGCCCCAGCGGCCTTTTCCCCGCAGCGGCATGTCCTCGAGCACTTCTCCCAGCTCGTGCTTTTACAACTACCATGTCTACTCCCTCTCGTAATTCCACCTTATGCAATCTCCACCCCTAGTCACTACGTCCACCGTCTCAAGATCTACGTCCCTTTCTTCCCCTTACAACTGTTGTGTACATCCACAACCTCCGATTCAATTTCCACCGTCGTTTTTAATTCCTACACCTCCATACCTATTGCCACCATCGTAACTACTTCTACTACCCCACCCCTATTTCCACATTACACACCCCCTTTCTCCACATCACAAAGACAATATGCCAATTCAGCGTTCTCCATGATCCTCTCAGAGACTCAGAACACTTCTACTTCCTCCCATCTTTCTCGTAGACTCCTGTTAAACAACACTGTAACCGTAGCCATCCGCCGATATTGGTGAAGCAGTAGCTCCCTTCCTGTCCGTTAGTAACTGACAATGCCCTGTTGGCAGCCCTCGCCGGCCCCGCCCCCTCCGCGGCCTCGTGTCACGTTCGTCTCCCGCGCCGCCTCCAGCTCCTTCCACCGCCGCCGCCGTCGCCCCCCTGCCACCGCCGAGGGCCGGCGGGGTCTATTTACCGAGAACAATATTGGATGTAGCGCCCGTCTATGGCGGCAGGACGTGATATATCGGACAACCCCTTTTGAACGCGTCCATGCGATTATTGTGCAGCTTCTGCCAGCGAATGAGCCTGTGGGCTGACCGCCCCCCTTGCCTCTACCGACGCAACCCGCCTCGCCCCGCCCCCGCCGCGCCCGCCCCGCACCTCTACGCGTCAGCACCACCCCACCTACCTTTCCCCGCCCCTCGCCCCGCTCGCCTCCGCCACACCTCGCCTCGCCCCGCCTACAACCTGCGCCCTGCCTCGCCCACCTCAAACCCGCATCGCCCCGGACCTCCCCGCCCCTGCCCATACTCGCCCTACCCCTCCCCCGCTCGCCCCGCCTCGCCCCGCCCTCCGCTCGACTCGCTCCCACGCTCTGCCCCCTCCCGTCACGTCTCCCCCGCTCCCCTCCCCCGCTCAGCCCCGCCTGCCCTCGCCCCTCGCCGCCTGTAACGGCCCGCCCGCCGCTCGCCCCGCGCCCTCGCGCCTCGCCGCTCGCCCGCCTCCCCCGCCCCCGCCCCGCTCGCCGCCTCGCCCGCTTGCTCTTTCACCCGCCATCCTCCCCGCCTTGCTTCTCTGGTACCACCCAGTCCGCACCCGCCCTTCCCATCCCTCTCCACGCCATATGCATCGCGACGTTGATCCGTACCTACAGTCTCGTTGCATTTGCTCTGGGAATGCAGACCACCCATGTAACGCGGTTTCCATCTGTCGAGTTTCTGCGTCACTGTCACCGACTGGAATCGATTTTTATTAAAAACCGCGCATACCTCTAAACATCTTTTAACTCCGTACCTACAACATTGCACTGTGCATTCGTCCTTTATTTGAAAATACAAATCACGTTAAGATTAACCATGCATAAAATTACTAAAATTCATAGAATTATTGCTAATCATAAAAAAGTACTCCTACAACGTATGTATCTTTATTATTACTTCGTATCTCCGTGATTTGTAATAAGTGCTGGCACTGTTTATTGTAATTCCCTCAATTTTAGTGACTCTCACTCTCGGTGTGACTCGTTAGATTTCCAAACATATTTTTTGGTTCACACGTCTAATAAAAGAGATACAGCATGTATTTTCAAAATACAATTTGATGCATGACATAGGCGACCAAATCGAGAGACGAAATACGTTTAACACCTGCTCTGATTAGAAATTGAAAAATGCATGTCGACGTTAAGAAAGTCGAAACTTTCAGCTATAGCTTAAACACTGAATTTGAGTAGTATATCAAAGAAAATGAATGAATGAATCGAAGAAAAAAATTGAATGAAACATGGAGTTATTATAAATACGACTTGGGTGATAAGTACTCAGGTGTCGCCTCTGTTTATTTAACTGTCGACCTTGCTCCATATGCTTTAGAACATCGTAATATAACATTGTTAATGTACTTTGATACAGAAGTCTAGCTCCTTTACCGAGTATGTACGTTCTCCTCTACTCTAGTGCCACAATTAAGTCCATTCCTGTGTACATCGCTCGTCGTCGCGTCCTCGCATCGTCGCTCACCGTCAGAGCCGCGTTGCACTCGGACGCATGAGGACCGGGCGTAGGGGGCCATTCAAGAATATTTGCTCGCTCGGCCCTTTGTGTCCCCACGACGCACTTCATTTAGCGCGGCCGCGGAAGGGCTCCGTTCGAGCCCGGTCGACACACCCCTCCGCCTCCCCAGCCCGTCGCCTCTGACACGTATTGCATCGCTTCTCTCGCTTCTTGTCGCGTGTCTTCCGGACAGGTTCGCGCGTCATTACCCGATTCCCCAATAGCCGTGCCGCAATCCGCTTCTCAGCGCCCGCCTCGCGCCGTGCCCTGGCCTCGCAGACCGTCATTGCGCTTGAATAATTTGTGAATCCTGTCATGTTCTCTTGCATGGGAATGTCTATATAGTCTGTTATCGGATGGTCGGCAATCTCGGGGAATGGTACCGGCGGCCGCACCCCTCCGCCGTCCGTGTGTTGCCCGTCCATCTCCACGTTAATTTTCTCGTGTTATCTCCCCAACCATATCGCTTGCTTCCTAAGCGTCTCTCATATGATCCCGTCTCCATGCTTCACCCGACCTGTCCTTCCCCTCCAGGGAGTCCTGCTCCACCGCCACGGCTTCATTAACTAAACTTAAAGGCTGCTTGTTCGAAACTAGGGCCCCGAACGAGCACCTATCCCTTGCGCATTACCCCCACTCCTCCACGGCTCTCGCCTCCGGCCGCATCCGTTCTTCCCGCCCCTAATCTCCCCCTGCACCCCCAAAAATCCGTCGATCCCCGTCTCAACCCTGAGACTCAGACTCTAAAGCCCCTCAACCACCCTCACCATCGTAGTTCTCTCTCTCTCTCGCCTCTCTTTCCCGCCTCTCGATCTCTTCGCTTCTTCGCCACCTCAGCCTCTTCGCTCAACTCCCCTTCTCGTCTCCTCGCCTCTCTCCGCTCTCTCTCGCTCTCGCCATCCGCTCTCTCCCGCTCTCTTCTCCGCTCTCGTCTTCGCTCTCTCTCCTGTCCTCTCTCGCTCTTCTCGCTCTCGCCTCGCTCTTCTCTCGCTCTCCTCTCGCCTCCGCTCGCGTCTCTCTTCGCTCTCTCTCGCTCTCTCTCTCGCTTCTGTCCTCTCTCGCTCCCTCTCCGCCTCTCCTCGTCCTCATCGCTCTCTCTCCGCACTCTTCGCTCTTCTCGCCTCCCTCGCTCACTCTCTCGCTGCACCTCTCGCTCTCTCTCCTCTCTTCTCTCGCTCTCCTCGCTCTCCTCTCGTTCTCTCTCGCTCCTCCCGCTCACTCTCTCGCCACCTCTCTCGCTTTGCTCATCTCTTCTCTCTCTCTCGCTCTCCTCCGCTCCATCTCTCCTCGCTCTTTTCGCTCTCTCTCCGCTCTCGTCTCGCCTCCGCTCTGCTTTCTCGCTCTCTCGGCTCTCGTCTCGCCTCCTCTCTCGCCTCCCGCTCCTCTCGCTCTCTCCTCGCTCCTCTATCGCTCTCTCTCGCTCTCGCACTCTCTCGCGCTCTCTCTATACGCTCCGCGCTCTCTCTCTCGCTCTCAGTCGCTCCTCTCTCGCTCCGTCGTTCTCTCTCTCGCTCTCCCGCTACCTCTGCGCTCTCTCGCCTCTCTCTCGCTCTCTCCTCTCGCGGCTCTCTCTTTCCTGCCTCCTCTCTCGCCTCTCTCGCTCTCGGTCTCTCTCGCTCTCGCTCTCTTCGCTCTCTCTTCGCTCTCTTCGCTCTCTTTCGCTCTCTCTTTCGCTTCTCTTCTCGCTCTCTCACTCTCTCTCCGCTCTCTCTCTCCTCCCTCTCGCTCTCTCTCTCGCCTCTCGTCGCTCACTCTCTCGCTCACTCTCTCGCTCACCTCTCGACTCTCCTCCTCGCTCCTCTCTCCGCTCTCTCTCTCGGCTCTCTCTCGTCGTCGTCGTCTCTCGCTCTCTCTCTCGCTCTCATCTCCGCCGTCTCTCTCCTCTCTCTCTCGCTCTCTCTCTCGCTCTCCCGCTTCTTCCTGCTCCTCCTCGTTCTGCTCCCGCTCTAGTCATTTATTAGCTCTCCTCTCCGCTCTCTCCTCTCTCTCGCTCTCTCGCACTGCTCTCTCGCCTCTCGCAACTCTCTATCCGCTCTCGCACCTCTCTCTCGCTCTCCCGCCACTCCCTCTCTCGGCTCACACTCTCTCGCTCATCGCACCATCCTCTCGCTGCTGCGCACCTCCTCTCTGCTCTCTGCATCCTCTCTCGCCTACGTCTCGCCCTCGCACTCTCTTCATCGCTCTCGCTCTTTCGCTCTCGCACTTCTCTCTCGCTCCCTCGCCTTTCTCTCTCGTCTTGTCTCATCTCGCTCTTTCTCTCTCCTCTTTTCTCTCCTTTTCGCTCTTACTTCTCGCTCTTCTCTTCTCGCTCTTTCCCTCTCCGTCTTTCTCTCTCGCTCTTTCCTCTCGCTTTCTCTCCTCGCCTTCTTCTCTCTCGCTCTTCTCCTCTCGCTCTTTCTCTCTCCGCCTCTTTCTCTCTCTCTCTTTCTCTCTCCGCTCTTTCTCTCTCTCTTCCTCTCTCGCTCTTCTCTCTCCTCTTTCTCTCTTCTGCTCTCCCACTCTCGCTCTCTCTCTCCTATTCTCTCCTCGCTCTTCTACTCCGCTCTCTCGCTCTCCACTCTCGCGCTTCTCCTCACTCCTCGCTCTCTCACTCTCGCTCTCTCCCCGCTCTTGCTCTGTCACTGCTCGCTCTCTCGCTCTCTCATCTCCCAAGCCACGCGCACTACTTCTTGTTGATCGTCGCTCTAACCCCTCTCCAGCCTCCCTTGACTATGACCTGTTCGTATACCATCCCTGGCGCCCGCATGCTGTCGATGTTCTCATCCTTCACCTGTTCCTGGCCCACGCTCGTCCCCTGCCGTCGCCTCCCCCTCCGCGCCCTCGCCCGCGCAGCGCAGCGTCGTGTAATTGATCGGCCGACGAGCGCGGCATCGACGCCCGCACCGGCCCTCTCGGCGCCTTCCGTCCGTGGGCTTGTCACGCGCCTCTATGCGGCGTGAGTGGGCGCGAGGGAACTTGCAGTGCACCGCCGCGAGTCGATAAAGTCAACGCAAGCCGCAGGCCCTTGATTGGCTTTTACAGCCGCGTTCTCCGAATGCATGGCTGCGTGCCCACTCGGCGGTTTGTGCTGCTGCTGCGGAGAGGTGGTGCACGAGTGTACTTATTTGTGTACACGCAGCCCTTGCTCAGCGCACAAGAGCAAGGAGCGCTGGGGTACGCAAATAGTGACGTTACTCTGTTCTGCGTGTTAAACTAAGGGTGGCTGGTTGATAATAACGAATGCAGGGAGTGAGGGCTACGCTTAGGTTTACCCTTTTTACTGCATTCTAGGTATTATTTTGATTTTCAAAAATATACCGTTTTGATACATTTTCTGTAATATTATATTTAAGCAACAATTATAACATTTTTAAAAACATATCCTGAGTGTAAAATAGTTTGAGAATAAGCAAGACCTGTTGGTTATGAATAAAATAGAAATCCTAATGAAACGTATGAATAAGCCTTTGCTTTTTTTATCATTTTTTCCCTTAAAATAGGTAATTAATAGCTTACTCTAAAATCTAAGAAATAATAATGAATGCTATGTATTAATAACAAGAATTTGTAATTTTTTGAGATAAGCTATAGGAAACAGCAGTGAAATAGTACGTCACTCCTTATAAGCGGTTTTCAACTTGGTTTCTTTTTTGCAGTAGAGATATCAACTTCAGCGCACTATAATGAGTTCTATGAATACTACCAGGATGTTAAACGCAGCCGAAAATTGGTTCTAACAGTAGATTATTCAATCCATTATTTCTTCAAGGGCAAAATCCCTCATGTTGTAATCCATATTTTTTATATTTCTTAAACAATTGTCAAATCAGCAATAGAAGTTCAATCTGGCCGTTCTGTAGAGGACCAAGGCATTTATTTCTTTGGCCCATTCCTTGCAACGCATAGCCAATTCTCTCGGAGAGCACCTCGAGTCGAGTTACTCGTGAATTAAAAGTCATAATCGATAAATAAAATTACCCGTACATCCATTACTTCGGTCGTGAACGAGGCTATATTTCATGGGTAATTTATAAACGTGGCCATAAAATGCTTTTATGGGAGGTCTAGTTGAGTAAATATTGATTGAGCGCAACACGAGCTTCCCTGCCCGGAGCGTCGTTGTCTGGGAGATAGATGCGTTTCCACTTTTTCCCCTCTTTGCCCATCGTCGACGCAATTATACCCTATATTCTCGTGACACACATAAACAAAAACCACAGGACCTCCAACGTGTCCTAACGACATGTTGTAATTATTTATGCAGCGAATTTTTTTGCGTCAGCTCTGAGCTACTTTTACGAACTTTTACCTTTTTGACCGTTTTGAGATCAATCTTGGTTTTTCGGGTCGTAATTTTGCACCAATTAACACGAACATAATTCTGCAGAAATGAAATAGCAACTTAAACTTGAACTTGACATGCATGGCTGCTGAAATGCTTCAACCTAGAATAAGTCGTTCGTCACAGAAATCATAGTACTCACAGAGTAAGAAATATCATAAGCTAGTGTGAAAATGAAAGCATTATATTGATTTTATTTTCTGGAATACATAATTTGAATGGATGAGTTTGCTAAATTCAGAATGTTAGGAAAATAATAAGATATAGTCCATGAACCTCTGAAAATTGTTTCTTTCAGTGTTCATTGTCATTAATTCTTTCGCCTTTCTTCTTAGACATATTTTTATATAAAATCTTGACTTAATCATACATACACCCAGCATACACACTAATATATCTACACGTAATCATGTTACTTTACTTTCACTAACAGCATCATCTGACGAGAAGTACTTCCTAATCACAGTTCGTTTTTTTTAATTTAACCCTTATTTGGCCTGCTCATTTATAGTCCTCAATATAATATTCTGAAAAAATAAGGTTCAGCTAAAATGAATCATAAATGAACTTCTGTAACCCAGATTACAAAGGAGCTCTTGGGTCAAGCATTATTACAAGGCGTAGCCTAACAGACTACTTTGGGTCAAAATGAAGAAAAACCACTGTTGTATAAAATACAAAATTATGGATAAACATGTGTGGTATAGAGTTACAAAACACATTAAAGGGTTTATAGATACACATATATGCTTTACCCTCAGAGCAGACATTAGATGGTGCTGTCCTCTCATGGCTTTTGAGAATCGTCAGCAAAAGCACCTCGTCACAACGATATTTGTTATGATCTCCATCGTCCCATTGTGAATGCTAACTGATCATAACAAACTTTTAAAATGCTACAACACACAGATTTTTGTATTCATTATTGCATATATAGCCATTAAAGCACTAAAAATATCACTGACGTAAGTACAAAGTCCGTAGATACTGGAGGACGCGTTTTAGTAGCGTATACCGAGAAAGGCACGCGCACAACCGTTACGTTATTTCACTGGCTATCTCACAGTGAAGGCACCCAGAGTTTCAGAATCGGTGAGTTGGGAAGCTTCGGCACTAGTTGCGTCGTCAGACAGACGCCGCCTTTATTAATCTAGGGTTAATGGAAAAAAAGGAATTGGCAGCGTAATAACGCAGGAGAGCGTCCTCGGTGCCGCTGCCGGGTGCGGTGGGGCCGTCGAGTGGAGCGTTGCGCCGGCAGTGGCTAGATCCGCTCGAAGCTGCCGCGGGGAAATCGAAGGACTTTGCATGGCATACGGAACGAGGGGGCTCCACTCCGAGATACGGAGGACGGGCGGGGCGGGGGCGGGGAGGGCGGGGAGGGGCGGGGGGGGGGGGGGGGGGGGGGGGGGGGGGGGGGACGGGACGGGGCGGGGCGGGGCGCGGGCGTGTTGTAGAACATC
The DNA here is from genome assembly GCA_017312745.1 of Gryllus bimaculatus. Classification (NCBI taxonomy): domain Eukaryota; kingdom Metazoa; phylum Arthropoda; class Insecta; order Orthoptera; family Gryllidae; genus Gryllus; species Gryllus bimaculatus. The sequence continues at coordinate 8,239,241 of BOPP01000014.1, read as the reverse complement.
CAGAAGTCGGCGAGTCTCGCGTTGCCCCGACTCCAGGCGGAGATCATCTTTTCCGCTGCCTTTCGTTCTCGTTTCTTTGTTGTTGTCGCTGCCTTTGTGTTCTCCTCGGCAACGGCGCTCAGTGTCCCAGGCATCTCATGCGCGTGCAGGTAATCCAGACGTTCTTGCTTTTCGATCCCAACTTGTTTCATATATAGTTTCCTTTTCTGTGAACTTACATTTTCTAAATATTTACCGAAATTGTTAGCTATTCTACTGATTCTATTTGCTACTCTACCCTTCTAGCGTTAGGTTTTACTAGAACCTGTTTAGGAGTTTTAAACATAAGCGTGGCTATTGATACAAATGTTTGTTTTTTTGAATATTCCAGAGAAAATTGAGCGTCAAGCACACGTGTGCTTCTATGCTTTTTGCATATTTTGTTCAATACTTTTACGTGTGCTAATAACGGCAAAAGTGGTAATAGCCCTCTAAAAATTGCTATTATACTTTAAAACTTTTTCCATTTTTTATTCTGCTTACACTTTATTGATTCCTTTACCATTAATATGCAGTTTGTCTTTTGATGTATTTGCTCTCGCAAAAACATTTACCGTTACAAATGCGGACACTTCAATCAGAGACCGCGAACGGAGTTGGTTTAAAATCTATCGTTCCTATTTCAATTTTTCTGTTTGTGTTGAATATTTGCTATGTTTTCTGCGCTTTTTTATCGTTTGTTTTTATGCTTGGTAACCCTAGTTTTCTAAATCGTATGTTCTATGTTCTACATCCCGATTTTTCTTTGATCGTATACTTACTTTCTTTTCCATCACATTCCCATTTTAATTCATCGTATTTTCCTTCCGCCCATGCGAGCGTAGACGGAGGGACGTGGAGGAAAGAGCGGTCCGAGGCAGCCTGGAACGCGACGGAGGCGGCCGAATCGATGGAGGGACTTCTAAATAATAAACCGAGTCCCGACAAATATTTGAAAAGTTATACACACCTCTTCCCACCCGCGCTGCTTTTCCTCTCGTTCGCCTTCCCGAGACTTCAAAGCGCGCGGAGTTCGCAAACACACGCAGGTAACAGAAGAATCTGCAATTAAGATGCGACTTCAATTTTAATTTCAGAATGAAAACAGATTGGAGTGGCGTCGGCTCTCTCCTCGCGAGAGGAGGCGACGCCGGGGCGACTGCAGCGCTCCGCCCGATCCCGGGCGGTTTAATTGTGGTTAAAAATTAATCCGACCGCATTGGGATTCCACGCGCGCCGGACCGCGGTGTGTAATCTGTACAGCCAGAGGATTATTGATGTTCCGCATTTGCGCGCCCAATTTCC
>BOPP01000014.1:8215154-8225156 GCA_017312745.1 Gryllus bimaculatus | reverse complement strand
GGGGCGGCGCGGGGCGGCGCGGGGCGGCGCGGAGCAGAGCTAGGGAGGCCGCAGAGAGCGGTCGAAGGTCGAGAGAAAACTGAGATTGGTAGCGGTCGAGCGGAGAAGATGGTAGAGAAAGGATATTGCAACGATGGTTGACTAGGTACTGGAGAAGGAGAAGAAGATGAAGAAGAAGAAAAAGGAGAAGTGCCAGAAAAATATTTAAAATGTGACAAAAAACTAAATAAGAGCACGAGGCGAAATATTAAAATATTGCATGAAAACATACAGTGAATATATAGTTCTAAAAGGTAAAGCAAAAGTTGCTGTTTCTTGGGAAATAATTACAAAATAAAAATATTGAGAGGGGTTTCCGATTTAGAAGAGGATATCAGAAAGGTGAAAATAAATATCGATAAAAAGAAGAGAGGAGAATGAAAACGGTAACATGAGAGAAGAAGAGAAGTATGTACGAAATGAAGACGGAGGGAATAGAAATATCTGTGGAGAAAGGCACGTAAACCTAAAGGTGCGACAGCCGCAACAGTGGAAATATCTGGAGGAGAAAGGAAAGCAATGCAAAATATGTGAAAGTAAAACAATAGTAACGGACCCTGAAAAAATATTGAAAATGTAATTGCGAGACTACAAAGAGTATGAGAAGGGCAAGAAAAAATGAGATTGGGGGGAGAAAGAATAATGAAAAAGGTGACATGTATGACATTTAGTAAAAGATCAAATAGGACGTAAGGCATAAACGTGGAAATAGCTGTGGATTAAAACCGGCAGGGCTAAAGCTGGAGGAGACGGCAGCCGCAACGGGCTCTGACTCGGACGAGAGTGCGGGATTCGCGAGGCAGGAAAAGCAGCGGCGTCGGGGGCGTCGGCGGGGGCTCTGTCACGGCTGCGGCGGTTAACATCGTTAGGAGGGGGCGTGTTCGGATCACGAGCCCCCGCCATGAATAATTGCCGGCCGCCGCAGCCGCGCGCACGCCGATAGGGGACGCAGCCTGCGCCGATGTAATTCCCTTAAATAGAGCGAAAATAACCCCGAGGCTCCGAGAGATGTATGCGCGCTGCGCCTCACTTAAGCGGTGCGCTCCCTGCCTTTTCAGTCACCGCAAACTCCCGCTCTCCCCTTCGCCTCCCTCGCGCTACTCCCCGCCACCTCGTATACTCCGCTCCAAAACTGTCCCCCGTGCTTTTACGTCTTAGGTCGCTACCGCCTCTACTCCTACCTCCTCCTTGTTGTTTTTCTTTACAGCAGGACGCGCCCCTGCGGTAATCTCTTCTCTACTCATTCCTTACTTTAACCTTTTGTCCCCCAACACTCGAGTCCTCCCTCTAGCCATCTTTCCCCTTTTATGGCCTCCTCGCACCTCTCTCTCCGTCGATCCTTCTCCCTTCTCGAACCTCCCGTGCAGAATCGCGCGTTTCCTCGGACTAGTCCACATCGCTTCAGTAACCGACAAATGCGAGTTAGACAACTAAGGCACTTTGCTCGGAGGTACTTTGCGTCTGACGCCATCGTTCCCGGCGAGCCTCGTTTAAACGTGTTTGTTCCTGCAACGCAATCGATTTCTCATGCAGGTCAATGTGTTTTCAGTTAATTAGTCGGATATCCGGAAGGGCCTCACAAAACGACATTCGGTAGCGATCTGAAAGGAGGAAATACTTCAGAATAATGTTATAGATTCACGACGACATACTCGTATGTTAACGAAATGACTGTCATGGAATTTCGTACCATGTAATACAAATGATAATTCTTCCTAATACTATTTGTAAAGCTTAAAACTAACGTTTGAGTATTATGTAACATTAGCTAAGTCTAATACTCTGTTTAAAAATAAACGATCGTGTATCGTATTTCACGAGGCAATCTCCGTCATGCCTCACTTTCTCTATTTTAACTTACTAAAATCACGATAACACTTTTTAAAAATCCTCATACAAATATGTAACTGGTGTCGCCCCTTAGGTCAAAAAAATACCAACAAAAGTACTGCAATGCAGAACCTTTGGTTTCAAAACCTACGCCAACTTCATCTTAAAACTATTGTATTTGCAGAAGCATGCACTGGATAGGAATTCTAAGTAGCAGTTCTATATCCGAATGTAATAATGAGAGCGTGAGAACTAGTTTAAAAGGGCTTGATATTGTAATGCCAACGACAAATTGACGGGAAGGAACATCGAAAATAACGAAACAGTTTCTTCAATTGCTCTTCTGACATAAGTTTTTGATACGTCGACTACTCAGGAAATTTATCCCGAAAGTACTCGTTATATCTAGGGAGATAGCGGTGTTCCTTTCTCGCTGGATCGTGACATCCTACGCCGACCTACACGTCGGCTTGTCGCTTTTCTTCTCTCACGCTTCACCCCCCCCCCGTCCCCCATCGGATCACCGCCCAAGCCGAGAGCAGCTTATTTTGTCTTGAATAACTCGCGAGCTGAAACCTCAGACCTCCCGACCAACAAGACGTCAATTACGGTCGACGCAGTCACCTACGCTGCTGCACCAACCTTTGTCGCGGCTTCCGCATCGTTCGTAACCGTTCGGCAGCGGTCGGGCCGTCTCGCGGCGCGGCGCGCCGGTGCGGCGGTGCCTCGAACAAGTCTTCGCGAGGGGAATATTTCGCGTCGCTCTATTGTGCGCCGGAGATTAATGTCGGGCGCCTCCTCATCGATATTCCGCGATGACGCCGCCGCCGCCGCCGCCGCCAGCGCCCTCCGTCGCACCCTTCCGCCGCAGCAGGCGCGCGCGTCGCCGCGCGGTGGGCGCTTCGCTGCGCTCGCGAGCCTAGATAGCCGAGGACGCTAAGGATGAAGGACCGTAGCTACCTCTGCATTTGGGAGAACCCGACGACCAAATATTAAAAACGCTTAGCACAGCACAGGCACGATCATGATACGTGCGACGAGTTCTGGTGAACACGGCCGATTTTCCGGGTTTGCGGAATGGTAGCATATGATCTTCAATTATTCGGCCGTGCTCAGCCATTTAACATGAACGTAGATAAATTTGTTTCAATAGTATATAAACAAAAGATCTTGTCGAAAATCTCCAATTAAATTCTCATAAATTATGCCAGGAAATAGAAGAAATAGTCGGAATAGGTTCTTGCTAGTTACTGAAAAAACATACTCCGTGTCATATCAAACGTAACTTTTATTAACTATATCTTTTAGCGAGGAGTTTTAATATTTTAGTCATGGTGTCTTTAAGTAATGATTTGAAGACGAATATCTGGTGCAGTATAATGTACTGTGTCCACAACCGATCGAGAAAATCAGCCCTCCGATCGCCTCCAAACTTTCCTTCGGCCAAATATGGATACATTCTAAACGTACCTGTAGAAATTCAACCGTTTATGACGGTTAATATAGATTACTTCTTCCAAACCTATATTGCAGTTTAAATCTGAGGACGCCCGGGGACGGTGCATGCGGGCGAGGGAGATGACGCGTCGAGAAACAATGAGCAACCTGATAATTAAATCTGTGGATTTTTTTTGCTTAAGGTCGCTTTATAACAACTTGGTCATATAACGGCCACTACGATTGTTTTAACTAGAGGGAGAAACAGGAAGAATACGTAAGAACAACTCGAAAACACACAAATAGCCATGGTCGAGGCGAGGTTGGAACTCGCGACCCTTCGCACGGCCCTTCATCCTTAGCGACCTCGGTTATCCAGGCCGGCGTTGATGAAGAACCATAGAATAATTAGGAATACCGTTTCTAGATTTTATCATAACAAAAATTTAATATAAATATTTCTAATAATCACCACTCCACTGTTTTTATTAAGTAATAGGGGATTTCTAATTAGAAAAAACTTGATATCAGCTCTGACGTCTATCTTTGCTATATTATCTATGTCTATCTCTGTGTTATCTATTTTTATTTTACGTGGTGGTTTGTAGAGAGTAAACTGATCTCCTAATTGGCTTTCTACACATCAGTATCTTTTGTGAATGCCAAATATCCACTCGCAAAAGTTCGAGATAATTTTGGAAATTTTACTCTATGAACCTTATACTTTTACACGTGCTACGTCAGCAGTCCGCCTTAGAACACTGTTTTGTGGGTTATGGAAAATGGATGCTGGAAAGAATGACCGTAATCTTGTACAAAATTTTAACGAGCGCTCGAAACTACTATAATTTTATCGCAATTTGTAAAAAATATTCTGATATAAAATTTTGGAATAGTTTTTATATTTGGTCGCCCCATTTTGTGCGTATTATATATTAAGAAGCATACTATGTTTAGAAATGAAACATATTACGCTTCTTGACAATTACATAATATGTTTACAATAAATTGTAAAGAATCTTATTATAACTTTTATTATTATTTTTTGCCAGATATTAGATCGAATCTGTTACAACTGGTTGACATATCCATCTATTTGTGTCTGCCGATGTCTATTCTCTTCGTACGTAATATACGAGGTTTCTTGTAATTTGTGCATAATATATTCTCATTTCTTTCTTTCCGCTTATCTCGACATTCGTCGATAGTTTTGTTTTGTCAATGATTTCTTAGGTTTTCTCGGATAGTCTCGTTTTCCTATTTTTTCGTGTTACATTTAGGATCGGTCTAAAGGTCCACATCGTTATTGGAATTCAGAATTTGAGTTTCTCTTTACTAAAGGTCAAACGTGTCTGGTTTAACCTTGTAAAAGCTAAACAATGTGTCTTTTCAAACCCCTTCAGAGTCGTTTATTCTTTCATCAGTTTCATTAGAGTCGTCAGTCCTTTCATTTGTGTTTCATCTAAAGATAAATCTTTCAGGCTCTCTTTTGAACATTAACTTTGCCGCGATACTATTATAGATGATTCTCAAGGAAAAAAGTACATACTTGTTTATATTATTTTTTTATTGTTAGATTTTTATTTTGTAGGTCTTAGGGAATGACATTGTTATTTGCAAAACAAAACTTAAATATGAGGAAAATAATTCGTTAATTCATTTTCCCTTTAATTTCATTCTGATTTAAGTCGCCCCTAGTTCTATTTCAGTAAAATGAGTTTCCCTGACGCTAGTAATTGTACGCCTACCTCCACTTTTTATCTCTGTCTCTGTCGGCTGTATTGATTTCTAATAATTTATTCGCTTTTTCCTGGTATATTGGCAGCAAAGTAGTTAACTATGTGTTATAGTGGTGTTCACAATTCCCTTCTTCTTTGAAGTACAATCAGGAAATATGTACTTCTACAAAACAAACTCAATGAAAACTCATTCCTTGAATGAACTACGAATACAGAAGTTTTCTCAGAGGTTTTACCGATAAATATTTGCTTTTGGACGAATATGTCTTTAATGTTTAAGATCGCTAGCAATCATTATGCCGAAATATTTCCTAACAAACTAAACCAAATTCTTATTTTTGGAGTCTCCAGTTGAATTTCTAGGTATTGAAACGTATAAAAAAATTGTCATATCACGTGAATTAGTAATTTCCGATTGTATTTATGATTAAAATTACATAATAAACCACGTTAACAACGAAAATGAAAATAAAATTTTATTATAGCATTCATTATACAAGAAAATGCATCCATTTGTGTAGTATGACACTGATATAATTTTACATAATTCAAGCTTCATATAAATACATCTCTCCTAAAATTTGGATTTCTCACGTTTGGGGTAAAATATGAGAACCCTTCTAAAGAATGAAGTAGAATTCTCACCTTGAGAAAAAAATTAAAAGCAAATTTTCTCCTGATTTTCTATACTTCATTTCTATACTTTTGAAAGATTAGTTCGTAGGCTTTCAGCAGATGCTCCATCGCTTAGTTAGAATTATACATAATGTAGACTAAGTTCACAAATAAGGTATATATTTTCATAATTTTTCAAGAAATTAATTGTTTTTGCGTATTATATAAGATATTTAAGTAAAAACAATTATATACATTATAATAATTATAATAACTTAATATCTTTTTACCCAAAAATACATTTTTATTTCTTGGTATCTTACTGGCCGTCAATAAACATTTTCGATGTTCAACAATACTTAATTTTTACTTGGTTGGTCTTCTCCTATGTATTTGCTTTCATGCGGTGAGCTATTTCATTTTGAAAACTATTTTGAATGTTTATATTTTTACAATAAAAATGTTATTATAGTACCTTAAAACAAAAATTAAAATATCCGCAAAATTTCAAAATTTTCAGAACAGTTGTACAATATTACACGAACCAAATGTAGGAGAGCTGCTATACGGTATCATTCGAACTTTCGTTTGTAAATTAGCATTACTAAAAGTAATGAAGCATAAGGCTGGTCTGCGTATTGGATGTCTGCAGGGAAACCCATTCAACATGCGCTGTGCAGCGACCAAAGCGGTGGCGGCGAAGAGGAAGGCACCGGCGATCGATATGGGAGCAGGCACAGTCAAGAGCAATGGCAGTGGCGCAGCGATTGTGACAGTGACGGAGTGAGAGGTGGTTGCACGCCGATGCGCGCGGAGGGCGGGAGACAGCGATGTGAACAGCGCCCTCGATGCAGTATCGCTTCCGAAAGGCCACGCTATATGCCTGCGGCGGGCCGAGGGTGCGCGTGTGGGCCGAGGTCGCGGCCGTGACTGGCGCGAGGGCGCGAGGCGCGCGAGGGCGCGAGGGCCGCGAGGGCCGAGGTGCGCGAGGGCGCTGCGAGCAGCGCTTAGGGGCGCGAGGGCGGCGCAGAGGCGCGCGGGCACGTAGGGTGCGTCGAGGTGACGCGCGATGGGAGCCGCAGGGCCGAGGGCCGCAGAGGTGGCCGAGGATGCGCGAGGGGCGCGGGGCGCGAGGGGCGCGATGGGCCGCGAGTGGCGCGGGGGCGCGCGGAGGGCGCTATGGGCGCGAGGCCTATGGGCGCGAGGGGCGCGGGATGCGCGGGGCGCGAGGGAGGCGCGAGGGGCGCGAGGTTGGCGCGAAGTAGGCGCGGGGGGGCGCGAGGGAGCGCTATGGGCGCGAGGGGCGCTATGGGCGCGAGGGGCGCGGGCGCGGTGGCGCGGGGGGCGCAGGGTAGCCGCGAGGGCGCGAGGGGCCCAACGATTCAGCGCAGAGCGGCTAGCCGCGAGGGTATCGAGCCGAGGCGCGCGAGAGGGTCGCGAGGCTGCAGCGAGGGCGCGAGGGCGCGGGAGACACCGGGGGCGCGAGGTGTCCGTAGTGGGGCGAGTTGGCAGCGAGTAGGCGTCGCGAGGGGCGCGGGGGCGGCGGGGGCGCGAGGGCAGCGCAGGGGCACGAAGATAGGGCGCGACAAGGCGCGGAGTGGCGCGCGAAGGCGCGAAGGGGCGCTAGGGGCCGAGCTGGGCGCGGGGGCGCGCGAGGGCCGAGGGCGCAGAGGGGCGCGAGGGGGCGCGAGGGGCGCGGGGGGCCCGGGGGGCGCCGAGGGGCGCGTAGGCGACGCAAGAGGGCGCGAGGGTGCGCCCGACAGCCCGCGCGGTGGGCGCGCGGGGGCGCGGATGGGCCGACAGCGAGGGTGCGACGAGGTACGGGCGCGAATGCGCTAGAGGGCCGAGGGGCCCATTGCGCGAAGCGCGCGAGGGGCGCGAGGGGCGCGGCGCGCGAGGAGGCGCGAGTTGGAAAGCCAGGGGCGCGAAGGGAGCGCGAGGGGCGCGGGGGCCCGAGGGCGCGAAGGTGCGGCGAGGGGCCGCGAGGGCGCGAGGGGCGCGAGGGGCGCGCCAGGCGAGCGCGAGCTTATGGGCGCGGGTGGGGCCCGGGATGGCGCGAAGGGCGAAGCGCGAGGGCCGAGGGCGCGAGGCGCAGGGCGGCGGTGGGCCGCGGGGCGCGAGAGGGCGCGAGGCCGGCACGAGCGGGCGCGGAGGGCGCGAGGGGCGCAGGGAGCCGAGAGGGCGCAGACAAGGGGCGAGGGGCGCGAGGGAGCGCGAAGGCGCGAGGGGCGGCCGAGGGGACGCGGGCATGGAAAAGCGCGAGGGCGCGCGAGCGCCCGAGCGTCAGCGGGTGGCGACAGCCCGAGCAGCACGATGGTGCGCGAAGGCGCGAGGGGCGCAGAGGCACGGAGGGCGCGCGAGGGCGCGCGAGGACAGAGGGCGCAGTGAGGGCGCGAGGAGGGCGCGATGGAAGGGCGCGAGGGAGGCGCGAGGAGGGCGCGAAGACCCCCAGGGCGCAGAGGAACTGAGGGCGCCCCGGAGGGAAGGGCGCGAGGAGGAGCGCGAGGGAGCGCGCGAGGGAGGGCGCGAGGGCCGGCGCGGCGGCTTGCTCCCAAATCCCCACTCCACGGAGAATAGAAGTGCAGGGCGAGTTTGCTACAGTTTCTCAAGGACGCTTTGATCGCATGTTATATACGTAGTTATCATCTAAGATTTTACTTCAATGTTTTAGAATTTTTCCGGTACGAAAAAATTCCTATACCCAAGGTACCGATCCGATTAGCTGCAGAACTCGCCATTTGAGGGAACCCGACGACCAAAAATATTACCATACGCTGTTAGCACAGCAGCAGCCAGCCCAGCCACACGACAGGTGATCCGACGCGTTCGGTGAACCGGCCGAATTCCAGGTTTGCCCCCGGAACCGGTATCATATAATCTCGAATTATTCAACCGTAGCCTTCAGCCATTAATCATGATGACACTTACTGAGAATAAAACTTGTTTCCATACTATATAAACAAAATTGTTTGTCGAAAATCTCGATAAATTCTTAGCAAATTATGCCAGGAAATTGTAGAAGAAATTTGCGGATTAGTTCTTGGTAGTTGCTAAAAAAACTCGAAGCCTAATCTCACTATCGGTAGGAATGTGAAGTTTCTTTTATTAACTATAACATCTCAGCGAGGAGACCTCTAATATTTTATATCAATCGTAGTGCCTTTAAGTAATGAGTTAGAAGAAAAATATTTCTGGTTGCTGTCCGAATGTCAGTGATCCCACGAGCTGATGGAGAAATATCCTCCCCAAAAACTTTTCCTTTGGTCAAATATGAATACATTCGAAACGTACCTTTAAAAATTTCAATCATTTATGACGGTAAAATATAGTTTACTTCTTTCCGAATTGATCTGGCCAATTTCAATGTTTTAATTGAATTAATAATACTAAGTAATTAACAGTCCCAAGTTCTGGAACATCTGCTAACTGCAATGGCTCGCTATTAACGATACCCAAAATAGCCAAATACATATTATTAATTTTTTCCTAAAATATGAGAATTCATTATTTGTTAAGATATTCTATAAAGACTGTAATCCGTGAAAATTCCTATATCTGTCACTTTATAGAATATGTTATAGTTTATATTAAACATTTTGTATCAAACGTACAGAACTGTGATGGTGGGATATTTTGTGCTTAACAAGTAAAGTGTAATGTTGGATAGCTCGTATTAGGAAAATGGATTGCTGTTTGGTATGTAATAACTCATGCCATATTCTTGACACATTTTGTTTACCAAGCTCATGCTGTGAATTTACTCCGCCACAAAACCGTGAATATGGCTAATCTCAGGAGAAATGCCATTTAGATAAATTATAAACAAATTTCACCCCCCCCCCCTTATAATTATACAGGCCTAGCGTAACAGATACTCCATACATAATAGTGAAACTATACTACCAAATTATACAAAATGATCAAATTAGATTCATTTAACATACGTGTAGTCCTTTTCGGATACAATACATATCACACGGTGTAAAAACGGTTATCATGAGTCGTAAAAACAACCCAAGATATTCAATTATAATTCATAGCGCAAACAAAGTTCAATATAATAACACAATATATGTTGTAAATTCATAATGTTCTCTTATCGCTAAAGATGTCGAAGACTATGAAGAATCTCAGGATTTCCCTTCAGTTTCTTTTAAAAGTGGTCCATGGCATCCGTTAACTCCATAAAAGATCGATTTGTGCAAAGCACTTGTTATTATCGTACTAGTATGATGGGATAATCTGCGGAATTGGTTGAATCCCCATATATATAAACCCCGGTGAGGGTGTGTCCTTATTTTTTTTTTTTTTTTTTTTTTTTTTTTTTTTTTTTTTTTTTTTT